>PVHT021183524.1:4135403-4155100 GCA_004024745.2 Catagonus wagneri
CTAGGAACCATGAGGTTGCGGGTTCGATCCCTGCCCTTGCTCAGTGGGTTAACGATCCGGCGTTGCCGTGAGCTGTGGTGTAGGTTGCAGACGCGGCTCGGATCCTGCGTTGCTGTGGCTGCGGCGCAGGCCAGTGGCCACAGCTCCGATTAGACCCCTAGCCTGGGAACCTCCACATGCCGCGGGTGCGGCCGTAAAATGACAAAAGGCAAAAAACAAACAAACAATCAAGCTTCTTTTGCCCCCCTAATTTCACAATATAAAAAGGGCTATTTTAATTTTCTCTGAATTTCCCATGTTTTCACAGACTTTCATCTTATCTTGTCTCAGAGTCACCGTTACGGGTGTTTACTCCATCACACAAAAGCCCCTCTATCCTTTTAATCGTTATAGCTGCCTTTCTTTGGCTCTTCTTTTTCTTAGGATGCAGTGGCTAGCATTGCAAACTGAACTCCAAAATGTATTTCCTTAGGTTTTTGTTCAAGTTGGTGTTTTGTCTTTCTTCTTCACCACCAGAACTTTTGGTGGCATTTTGGATTTTACAGGAGCTGATGTCCTGAAGGCATCATCTACAACTTCTGATCCCTTTCCTCAGTGGCAGCTGACAGTTTAGAGTTCATTATCTTAAAGGGGTCACCTGAATTGTCCCCCCCATGTAAGCTGCCTTAAACGTGTCCACATGGCATGGCAAATCACCTGCCACTTTCTAGCCTCCTCACATAACTTTAGAAATGTTCCAGAAGATGCTCCCTATTGACTTGACATTTCACTATGTGGAAAGCAGAGTGGAATCTGTACACCTAGAAATGTCTCAAAGTGTTCCTTTTTCTTAATCATTTAGGAAATGTTAAATAACACAGATTCCCAGGGGATACTGTTAACCTTGTTCAACCCAGAGAAGCCTTTAATATTCCTATTCTTTATTTTCTACATCTAAGCCAGTTTCCCATGCAAGATTAAAAAAAAAAAAGTCTAGGAGTTCTCTTGTGGCACAGCAAGTTAAGGACCTGGTGTTAGCACTACAGTGACCCAAGTCACTGCTGTAGCAAAGGTGTGATCCCTGGCCCAGGGACTTCCACATGCTATAGGCATGGCCTCCCAAAATTTTTGTTTTAGTTGTCTGGTGATAACTTTTTAAAATAGTCTTTGTTGAAGTTCCCGTTGCGATTCAGCAGTAACGAACCCAACTATTATGCATGAGGATGTAGGTTCAATCCGTGGCCTTGTTCTCTGTGGTGTAGGTCACAGACACAGCTCAGATTGGCATTGCTGTGGCTGTGGTGTTGGCCGGCTGCTACAGCTTTGATTCTACCCCTAGCCTGGGAACTTCCTGTGCTGCGGTGCAGCCCTAAAAAGACACACACACACACACACACACACATCATTGGTTTGAGGTTCCCAAGTGGTCCTTGGAGTACCTTTTTTCTTAGCTTTTTTTTTTTTAGGGCTGCACCTGCAGCATATGGAGGTTCCCAGGCTAGAAGTCAAATTGGAGCTACAGCTGCCGGCCTTCATCACAGCCACAGTAACACAGGATCCAAGCTGCATCTGCAACCTACGCCACAGCTCATGGCAATGCTGGATACTTCTTCCACCAAGCAAGATTCGGATGGAACCTGATCCTCAAGGATACTGGTTGGGTTTGTTACTACTGACCTGCACCCTGAACGCCCATCAAACGTTCAATTATTTTGAAACTATAAGTAGAAGGCTCTCAGTATCATCTATCTGGCTGCAAGTTTTTAACTTTTCCCTCTTTAACTGAATCTTTGAAGGAGAATGAAACAGCTTAGGTTGGAGCAGAGTATGGAGCAAAGGGAATGAATTGTGCCTGGGTTGACTGTGGCAAAAGAGGTGAGCGTATCCCAATCCTTAGCGAAAGCTCTATGGAAGAGATAAACCCTGAGTGGAGACGTGCAGCAAAGGAACGAGAAAGACCTGAAGGACCATAGGGAGGTCCTTTCAGAGCAGCAGCTCCAGGGAGAGATAAAAATCAAGAAAAAGGCCTTTGGACTTAGTTACAAAGAGATAGCTAGCAGACTTTAACCTCCGTGTAGGAGTGGAGTGGACCCTGTGCTGAGTGGAAGGATTAGGAAAGGAGAGCAGAAAGCAGCCCTCACATTGCACTGCTGTATGTTGGCCCACAAAAGGGATGGTGAGGTCAAGCTGGGATCTAAAAGTGGGAGAACTTGTTCTGTACCTAAACAACCGCTACAAGGAGCCCTACTGAGAGAGATCAGTTATCTTATGGAAGGCAAAGGGCTAAGCAAAAATATTGAAGAAGCAAGAGATTATAGGAGTCGAGAAAGAAAAAGGAGTTCCCCTTGTGGCTCAGAGGAAATGAATCCAACTGGTATCCATGAGGGCACAGTTTCAATCCTTGGCCTTAATCACTGGGTTAAGGATCTAGCTTTGCTATGAGCTGTGGTGTGGGTCTTGGAAGACATGGCTCGGATCTTATGTTGCTGTGACTGTGTCATAGGCCACCATCTGTAGCTCTGATTTGACACCTAGCCTGGGAACTTCCACATACCGCAGGTGCAGCCTTAAAAAGCAAAAAAAAAAAAAAAAAAAAAAGGAAGAGAGAGAAGAGTTGAAGGGGTGGAAGGAAGATTAAGAATTTCTTTTCTAGGGCGTTCCCGTCGTGGCTCAATAGTTAACGAATCTGACTAGAAACCACGAGGTTGTGGGTTCGATCCCTGGCCTTGCTCAGTGGGTTAAGGATCCGGCATTGCCGTGAGCTATGGTGTAGGTTTCAGATGCGGCTCAGATCCCGCATTGCTGTGGCTGTGGTGAAGGCCGGCAGCTACAGCTCCTGTTAGACCCCTAGCCTGGGAACCTCCATATGCCACGGGTGCGGCCCAAATAAGGCAAAAAGACAAAAAAAAAAAAAGAATTTCTTTTCTAGGAGTTCCCACTGTGGCGCAACGTGATCAGCAGTGCCAGAATGCATGTTAGATTCCCAGCCTGGCACAGTTGGTTAAAGGATCTGGCTTTGCCACAGGAGATCCTGGCCCCAGAACTCCATATGCCATGAGGCAGCCAAAAAAGAAAAAAGAAATTCTTCCCTAGGAATTTATTAGAAGAAAGTAAGTCAAAAGGAGAGGGGAAAAAAAACTCTGTGTACAAAGTTGTTCTTTACCTTGTAATCAATGATGAATAGGGGACAAATCAAAAGAATATAAATCGAAACATGAAAAGGCAGTTAGGCAAGTTATGACATGAGGTTTGTAAACTTGAACCATGCTGTGTCATTAAATAATGCAAATTTGAATGCTACACAGTACATCAAAAAGGTTTATGAAATGATGTACAGTAGGGAAAAAGCAGAAGGTAAAACGTCTTTGCCTAATTTCAATGAAAGTATATTGGTTTTGTCAAGGAGTGGAATAAAGCATGGAAAAATTTAGCAAATTTTGTTTGATAGTAGAATTATACATCTTTTTATTTCCAGGATTTTTCTCTAATTTTACATGGTCACAAAATAAATTATCGGGTGGCAAACTTTTTTCTTTTTTTAATGAATTTTATTACATTTATAGTTGTACAATGATCATCACAACCCAATTTTATAGCGTTTCCATCCCAAAGCCCCAACACATCCCCCCACCCCGTGGCAAACTTTTTTCTATAAAGGGCCAGACTATAAATCATTTACGGTTTTGTAAAGCTAACAAGGCCGTGTTCCAATAAAACTTGATTGGTAGCCACAAAAATTCAAATTTTATGATTTTCACATATCCTAAAATACTATTCTTCTTTCAGTTTTTTCCCAGTATTTAAAAAAATGTGAAACTCCCTGGTGGCTCAGCAGGTTAAGGAGCCAGCATTGTCACTGCTGTGGCTTGGATCGCTGCTGTGGCATGAGTTTGATCCCTGGCATGCCTTGGATGTGGCCAAAAAGAAAAAACAAACAAAAACGTTCTTAGTTTACAGACCACACAAAAACAGTGTACCGGATTTGGCTCATGGATGGTAGTTTGCCAACCCCAGCACTAAAGAATAAAGAATAAATAACAGGGATTTCAGCTGTGGAACAATGGATTAGTGTTTCTACAGGGCCAGGACACAGCTTGGATCGCTGGCCTGGCACAGTGGGATCTTTAGGATCCAGTGTTGCCACAGGTTGCAACTGCAGCTTGGATCTGATCCCTAGCATGGGAACTCTGCATGCCTCAGGGTGGCAAAAAATAAATAAATATCCTAAGAACAAGGTTAAGAAACAAAAAACCTTGCAATACAATTCGAGTCTCCTTTTCGCCCCTCCTTGACCCCATACTCCTCCCTCTCTCTAGTGGTAACCACCATCCACTCTCATCCAAGTTGTAGACTTTTACTGTATATGTGCATATTTGTAAACAATATGTTTTTCATGTTTTGAAACTTTATAAATAGCGACACACTGTACATATGCTTCAGCAACTGGCTTTTTTCACTCTGCCTTCTGTTGATAAAGGAGTTCTAGTTTGCTCATCTCTTAACTGCCCTATTGTGTCCCACTATGTAAGTGTTCAGTTGTCATCTCCAGTATTTTTATTCTGAACAGTGTTCACTTATTCTTTTACACGTTACCATGTGCAAAATTTTCTCTAATGTGGTGTTTTTCAAAGTACAGCTTGTTGGAGTTCCCGTCATGACTCAGTGGCAACGAATCTGACTAGTGTCTATGAGGATGCAGATTCAATCCCTGGCCTCGCTCAGTGGGTTAAGGATCTGGTGTTGCCATGAGCTGTGGTGTAGTTTGCAGATGTGGCTCAGATCCCACGTTGCTGTGGCTGTGGCATAAGCCAGCAGCTGCAGCTCCTATTTGACCCCTAGCCTGGGAACCTCCATATGCCAAGGGTGCGGGCCTAAAAAAAAAGGTACAGTTTGTCAGCTATTAATGAGTTGAAGTAAATGTAAAGGTTGGGACCTTGAATGAAATAGAATAGACGGGAACATTTATACCTTAAAGTTATACATTGTGTCAGTGATATCTCAACTCAAAAAAAAAAAGAAAAAGAATAGACAGGATTAGAAGAGTCAGAGTGGGTTCCCATTATGGCTCAGTGGATCAAGAACCCAACTAGTATCCATGAGGATGAGGGTTCAATCCCTGGCCTTGCTCAGTGGGTTAAGGATCCGGAGCTGCCATGAGGCTGCAGTGTAGGTCGCAGATGTGGCTTGGATCTAGTGTTGCTGTGTCTGTGGTGTAGGCTTGCAGCTGCAACTCTGACTTGACTTCCATATGCCACAGGTGTACTCCTAAAAATAAAATAAAACAAATAGAAGAGATCAGAGTGTGTTGCATGTAATACGAAAAAGCATGGTGTAAAATTTTTATTTTTGTTTTTATTTCCACTTTATATGCACTTATAAATAGGTGTGTTTGTAAATGTGTGTACTTGATTGTTATGTAAAATGTATTTCTTAGTAAGAGATTGTCAGAAAGTTTGAAAAATTATTGCTTTAAGGTACAAAGGACTACTCAGGGAAAACATTGCTGGATCACAGAATATGCACAATTTCCACTTAACTAGATCCTGCAGAATGTTCTCAGAGGAGTTCCTGTTGTTACTCAGTGGGTTAAGAACCCAACTAGTATCCATTAGGATGCAGGTTCGATCCCCGGCCTTGCTCAGTGGGTTAAGGATCTGGCTTTGCTGTGAGCTGCGGCGTAGATGGCATATGCGACTCAGATCCCAAGTTGCTGTGGCTGTGGTGTAAGCCCTAAAAAGAAAAAAAAACCTCTCCAAAATGGTTTTTCCAACTTATATTGGTCCTTATGGCAATGAGCGAGAGTTTCCTTTGCTTCATGTCCTCATCCATAGTTGGTTATTCTCATGGGATGTTGAATATATCACATACACAAAAGAATATAAAATACGCACAGGGATTGGCAGTGTCTTAGAAGTGCTGGGACGTGGGTTCAATCCCCAGCCTTGCACAGTGGGTTGGGGATCCGGCTTTGCCATAGCTGAGCCTTAGGTCACAGCTGTGGCTCAGATCTGATCCCTGTCCTGGGAACTCCGTATACGGTGGGGTGGCCAAAAAAGAAAAAAAGTACGCAAACAGTTTGATGAGTAATAACATTTGCACTCATGTTCTCATTCCCCACACTGTGCAACAGGACATCACCTGCATCTTAGACACATTTTGGGAGGTCCTTTCCTGTGGGCATTCCCCCTTCTCCTTCCTTCAAGCATAGCCAGTGTGCAGAATTTTGTATTAATCATCTTCTGTTTATATTTTTCAACCTATGGTTATAACCTTAAATAATGAAAGATATTATATTGTATCCAGTCTCCTGTTGCCTGCTTCTTTTAGACAATAGTATGGTTTTGAGGTTTGCCCATGTTGATAAGCATAGCTATAGTTCACTCATTTTGCATTGCTGTCTAATATTCCACTTTATAAATAGCACAGTTTATCTGTGTTAGCACTGGTGAGCATTTAGTTGTTTCAGGCTGACCTGCAGCCTGAAGCATGAGTGAGGAAAACAGATGCTTGTGATTGTAAACCACTGTATTTTGCTTCATTAGTGTGGCAATAACTGATTGTTAACAGAAGTGAAATGGAAGAAAAGAAGTGAGCTAGGAGTACTCTTTCAAGAAGCTTAGCTGTGAAGAGATTGTCTTCCCCTTCCTCCTCCTCCTCTTCCTCCTCTTCTTCTCTCTCGTCATTGTTGTTCTGTTTTAGTTCTTTAGTCGCCTGTAGTATAAGCCCCTTTCCCGTGTGTGGAGTATTTTTCACTCTATGAAACCTCGTAGGAAGCAGAGCCCACCTACCTATATTGGAGCTAAGAATGGAAGCCTCTTACTTTCCCATCTTCCTTGTGACCTAAGTCATGCACACCTGCCGTGGGCTCTGCTAATAAAAATTTCCCAGCTAAACTTTGAATACAGAGGAGCTTGTGATGCAAACAAAAAATAAAACAGGAGAATGCATTCTGATGTTGGGCGGTGCCAGGTGTGACAGCTGCACCCAATGTGGGGGAACAGCTGTGGCAGCAGCAATGTATAGAGTCTGGTGCTTAAAGGCCTCCCAGTGTAACTGTGGCATCAAACACTCATCACTGGCTGTAGCAGTGTCCTCAGAGGCCCAGCTCTGTGACACTGGCTACCATCTTGCAAGCAAAACCTCTGAATGTGGTGTAGGAGACTGACTGCATTAACGCCCCAGTTCTTTACCTCTCCCCGTGTCTGGATTATCTTGTGGGACCTTTTCATTCTGACTCTGGACTCACTCTTGTGTGTGTTTTGATCAGTGGATGTTTGCAAGCATTGTATAGGCAGAAGCTTGAAAAGCACTCATGTGACCACAACTTACTCTCTTAGTCTGTTTGTACTGCTGGAACAAAATACTGTAGGCTGAGTGGCTTGTTTTATTTATTTTATTTTTTTGTCTTTTTAGGGCCACCCCCAAGGCATATGGAGGTTCCCAGGCTAGGGGTCAAATCAGAGCTGTAGCCGCCGGCCACAGCCACAGCAACAGGAGATCCAAGCCATGTCTGTGACCTACACCACAGCCCACGGCAACGCCAGACCCTTAACCTGCTGATCAAGGGCAGAAATCCAACCCGAGTCCTCATGGATGCTAGTCAGATTCCTTAACCGCTGAGCCATGACGGGAACTTGAGTGGCTTATAAACAACGGAACTTTCTCACAGTTCTAGAGGCTGGAGGTCTAAGGTCAGGGTTCTGGCAAAGGCCATTTTCTGGGTGGCAGACTGCCAACTTCTTTGTGAAAGGAACAAAGGATCTCTCTGGGACCTTTGTTTTGTTTTGTTGGGGCCATGCCTGCAGCATGCAGAAGTTCCTGAGCTAGGGACCAAACCCACGCCACTGCAGCAACCTGAGCCACAGCAGTGACAATGTCAGATCCTTAACCCACCAGGCCACCAGGGAACTTCACCTGGACCACTTTTATAAAGGCACTAATTTCATTTGGGAGGGCTCCACCCCTATGACCTAATCACTTTTCAAAGATTCCTTATTGGAGTTTCCATCCTAGCTCAGTGTGTTGAGAACCTGACTAGTATCCATGAAGATGAGGGTTCAATCCCTGACCTTGCTCAGTGGGTTAAGGATCCAGCATTGCTGAAAGCTGTGGTGTAGGTCACAGATGTGGCTTGGATCTGGCTTTGCTGTGGCTGTGGCCTAGGCAACTTCTATATGCCCGGGGTACAGCTCTAAAAAGAAGAGGGAAAAAAAAGGGAATTCGACTGCAGCAGTTTGGATTGTTGCGAAGGTGCGGGTTTGATCCTTGGCCTGGTGCAGTGGGTTAAAGGATCCAGTGTTGCCATAGCTATAGCATAGGTTGCAGCTTTGGCTTGTATTCGGTCCCTGGCTTGGCAACTCCCATATGCCGCAGGTTCAGCCATAAAAAAAAAATAAAAACAAAAACAAAACACAAAGCCTCCACCTTCTAATACTGTCACCTTGGGCATTAGATTTTCTTTTTTTTTTTTTTGTCTTTTTGCCTTTTAGGTAGAGCCGCACCTGCGGCATATGGAGGTTCCCAGGCTAGGGGTCTAACAGGAGCTGTAGCCGCTGGCCTTTGCCACAGCCACAGCAACACGGGATCCGAGCTGCGTCTGCAACCTTGACCACAGCTCACGGCAACGCCGGATCCTTAACCCACTGAGCAAGGCCAGGGATCGAACCCGCAACCTCATGGTTCTTAGTCGGATTCATTAACCACTGAGCCACGAGGGGAACTCCAGGCATTAGATTTTCAACAGAGGAATTTTTCAGGGACAAAAACATTCAGTCTGTAGCATTCTCACAGTTGCCCTCTGCCATTGCCATTACAACATGTCTAGGCTAGCCTGTTGGATGATGAGAAACATGTGGCATAAGGCCAAGTATCCCTGAGTTATCCCAGCTGAGGCCATCCTAGATCAGCCAACAGCCAGTTGACCCTCAGGCATATCAATGAGCTCAGCCAAAATCAACAGAACTGTCTAGCCAACCAAGAGTTGACCCCAGACACTCAGTTAATCCTGCTGAAATCAGCCCAGCTCAGCCCAGCCCCAGATAGGCTGAACCCCACAGACTTGTGAACTAAGTAATGTTCATTGTTCTGTGCCCCTGAGGTTTTGTGGTTGTTTATGTAGCATTGTTGTGGCCATAGATAACTGGCCGTCTCCACGGGTCTATGAGGCACGACTGTTCTGCTTTAAGTCAGCCAAGAGCTGGGATCTGTTGCTTGCTCTAACAATAGAGAAAGATTGAATATAAATTAGAGAGAAAAACGCAGGGTCAAAGGAGAGATTATTTGAATTGGGAGCGCCTTAAGCATGCTTAGAGGATTGCAGGCAATTATATTTATTAGGATTTAAGTTTGACTCCAAGATAACAGCGCTTTAAACATGATAGAAGTTTACAGTTTCCCTCTGTCATGTAAGCGCCTATGTAACTCTCTGCTCTGCACATTTTCAGAGGCCTAGACTCCTTCCATGTTTATCATGTCATCGCCCAGTTGGTCTGAGATGACTCCCTACTCCACCCACATTTCAGCCATTGAGAAGAGGGGAAAAAAGGGAACATTTGTCTTTCTCCTTAATACACGGAGGTTAGAGGAGTTCCTGCTCTGGTGCAGAGGGTTAAGATTCCAAGTTGTCTCTGTGGTGGCATGGGTTTGATCCCCAACTCGGAACAGTGGATTAAAGGTACAGTGGTTTTGGGGGTTTGGGGTTTTGTTTTGGTTTTTTTTTTTGGTCTTTTTGGACCGCACCCGCGACATTGAAGTTCCCTGGCTAGGGGCTGAATCAGAGCTACAGCTGCCGGCCTACGCCACAGCCACAGCAGCGTGGGATCTGAGATGCGTCTGCAACCTACACCACAACTCATGGCAAAGACAGATCCATAACCACTGAGTGAGGCCAGGGATCGAAGCTGTGCTCTCACGGATATTAGTCGGGTTCTTAACCTGCTGAGCCACAAAGGGAACTCCAAAAAATAAAATAAAAATTAAAATACCGATATCTGGGTCCCACCCAGAGAATGTTCCAATGGCTGTAGGGTGGAGCCCGGGCACTTTCAGGGACCATAACGTGAAGCCGGGGTTGAGCTTCATCAGTTTATCTGCTCATTGTCACCAGTTTCAGACTGCATCCTCCTGCCTCCCCACTCACACTCCCAAACCCATTTTTTTTTTTTTTTTGTCTTCTTGCCTTTATGTAGAGCCGCACCCACGGCATATGGAGGTTCCCAGACTAGGGGTCTAACAGGAGCAGTAGCCGCCGGCCTTCGCCACAGCCACAGCAACGCGGGATCCAAGCCACGTCTGCAACCTTCACCACAGCTCACGGCAACACTGGATCCTTAACCCACTGAGCAAGGCCAGGGATCGAACCGACAACCTCATAGTTCTTAGTCGGATTCATTAACCACTTAGCCACGAAGGGAACTCCCCAAACCCATTTTAAACAGACTTCTATCTCCCCAAAGCTGTTACTGCCTGGTTTCCACCTCTGTCTTTATTGTTTCTCCAGGTGAATCGGGGGGAAGGCGGAAGAAACCCTGGTAATTTACCACCTTGGCAGGAGCCAGAATTCTCTCCCACATTTGTTTTGTCTTGTTTGCTGAATAAAGTACAGTTTTTTTTTCTTTATGCTTTTTAGGGCCGCACCCACGACATATGGAGGTTCCCAGGCTAGGCGTCGAATCAGAGCTGTAGCTGCCAGCCTACGCCATGGCCACAGCAACGCAGGATCCGATCCGCATCTGCAACCTACACTATAGCTCACAGCAACACCAGATCGTTAACCCACTGAGCAAGGCCAGGGATCGAACCCGCAACCTCATGGTTCCTAGTCGGATTCGCTAACCGCTGTGCCTCTATGGGAACTCCTAAAGTACAGCTGATTTACAATGTTGTGTTAGTTTCAGGTGTACCGCGAAGCTCCCCCACGTGGTTTGTCCTCACAGGAGGTCTCAGCATGAGACAGCAGCGCTGGTGTGGGATGACGGCCAAAACAGGCTCTGTGCTATCAGGGGTCTTCACCATCATGGCCATCGACCTGTACCTCATCTTTGAACACAAGTACTTAATGAAAGGCAATTGCACGGAGTTATCCTCACAGATCAAGGGTACAGGTTCCCTGGCAAAGCAAGCCATCATCTGCTGGAGTTGGATAATCGTCTTCTCCCTTTCTTTCATCACCCTCATCATCTGCTGCTTGCTCCTCTACTCAGTGTACACCCAGATGTACGGGGGCTTGGTAATCTATATTGTCTGGATATTTTTCTACGAAACCGTAAACATTGCAATACAAATCCACACCAACGATGACTCTAACCCCGAAGAGGTCAGAATCCTGCGCTGGTTTGGTTTGGTGTCTCGTACATTGATGCACTGTTTCTGGATGTTCTTTGTCGTCACCTATGCCTACATGGTCTACAAAAATCAAAGCCCAGGCAATATTTGCTACAACAGATGGATTTCGACAGGCAATAAAGAGTTCTCACAGAGGAGATCAAAGATAATCAACTCTAACCGCCACTATAATGAATAACGCTGGCCCTTGTCTTTCCCTGAGGGGCAGATCTCCCCGGTTCTCATGATTCAGTTTCCATCGCTTTTACTTTTCAGCAATAGCGACTCTCCTGCAGCTCTTAGGAGGGAATACGGAGAGAAATGTGATCATGGTCACAATTGGAACATCCTGCTTCTTGAGTATGTTTAAAGGACATGGTTATTTACCAAGCCCTCCTAGTGACCCCCTTTCCTTCTCTTGTCAGAGCCACCTTACTGGTCAAAACGAAGAGGGCAAGTAGTGAACTGAAGCTGAATTGCAGTCTGGCACTTCTTTCATCTTGGTATATCTTCTTCAGCCTTTAACCCACAGCTCTCTGGCTTAACTCTGGGACAGGCAAATCTGTATTTATATTTCAGATGGTTGTAACACAAAGAATATTGTTGGTGCCTTGATGTGCCTTTATGCTATGGTTTTTCGCCGTTTTTCCAGATAAGTAAAAGTATAAAACTAGAGAAAAATCAGACTTCATTTTCTACTTGATCCCCACCCTCCCCCGACCCCCTGCCCCTCTCCCAAATTTGTTAAGTAGCACAAAAGGCACTTGGTTAATCAGAAGGTGTCTGTTAAAGTTTTCTGTCATTGTATTGGATACTGCAAGAGGATACCAAAAAAGTAGAAGATATGAGGACTGACATTGAGGATTTTGCGGTTTAGCAGGACAAGCTAAATCTTGCTTATGAATCAATCAGACGGGTGCATAAGAGATCACCAGATTACACATTGTCACATAACAACAAACCGCTTTGCGTTCAGGTTCAGAAACTGTCAGAAGCAGTTTAAGCCAGGGTGGAATACGAACTGGGCAGACCTCTCCTTCTAACATTAGACATTAGGTTAAGCATTCATTTATCTAATAGCTTTTTTGAAATATAGTTGACATACGATAAATTGCACTTTTTTTTTAAGGGTCCCACCCGCAGCATATGGAGGTTCGCAGGTTAGGGGTTGAAGTGGAGCCATAGGCGCTGGCCTATACCACAGTCACAGCAATGTAGGATCGGAGCTGCATCTGCAACCTACACCACAGCTCATGGCAACGCCAGATCCTTAACCCGCTGAATGGGGCCAGGGATAGAACCCATGTCCTCATGGATACTAGTTGAGTTTGTTACCACTGAGCTGCAATGGGAACTCCTGCAATAGGAGTTTTTAAAGGGGTGTTGGGGGGAAGAAGTCTGCATAAGAAGTCAGGATTACAGTAGTCACTAATGACTTCAATATGGAGATCAGACTTGATATAACTTGAAAGATGAGTACGATTTTAACACGTGACAAAGAGCCAAGACAGTACTCCACAAAGCATTCATGATGTACAGAAACAGAGCCACCAGGGGTCACTGATCTTGATCCTTAGGCTTTTAATTTAATTTAATTTTTTCCAGCTTTACTGAGGTATACTTGACAAAGAAAATTGAAAAGAGGCTTTGCTTTCTCTTGGATTTAAAAAAAGACGAGAAGCTAATAGTCATGGATAAATTATAAAACTTTGCCCTCTTGCTTCCTTCCTCCAAGTTTATGTTTTAGGTTGCATTTATGTATTTATTTATTTATTTGCTTTTTAGGGTCATACTCGCAGCATATGGAAGTTCCCAGGCTAGGGATTTAATCGGAGCTACAGCTGCTGGCCTACGCCAAAGCCACAGCAACACCAGATCTGAGCCGCGTCTGCGACCTACACCACAGCTCACAGCAACACCGGATCCGTAACCCGGCATGAGTGAGATCAGAGATCAAACCCACAACCTCACTTTTCCTAGTCAGATTCATTTCCGATGTGCCACAGTGGGAAGTCCTTAAGTTGCATATAAATGGGCATATAGGAGTTCCTGTTGTGGTGCAGTGGAAATGAAGCTGACTAGCATCCATGAGGATGCGGTTTCGATCCCTGGCCTCGCTCAGTGAGTTAAGGATCTGGCGTTGCCATGAGCTGTGGTGTAGGTCGCAGATGTGGCTCAGATCTGGTATTGCTGTGGCTGTGGCATAGACTGGCAGCAAGAGCTCCGATTTGACCCCTAACCTGGGAACCTCCATATGCCGTGCATGTGGCCCTAAAAAACAAAAAAAAATTAAAAAATAAATGGTCATACACACAGCAGAAATTGACAGAACATTGTAAATCAACTATAAGAGAAAAAAATCTTAAAAAAATAAAAAATAAATGGACATACATTGTATATTTTAAAAGGCCAAGCCTATGTCAATAAGCATTATGAAGAGATCAACTTCTGGTATGACAGTATATGGAGATCCATGGGCCTACTCCACAGTAAACCTGGTAGAAATTACTAAACACACACACCCTTGTAAAGCCTCTGGAGATGGTCCTAAGGGTGTACAGCAAATGAAGTGACATCTATTTAGAAAAATCAATGAAGATCTGGTAAGAAAAGTGAGATCCTGCGGTATTTGAACCCAGACCACTTCCTTCCTCCCCTCTCCCAGCTCAGCCAGGCAGAAACTCTAATCCAAACTGGTGCAGCCAAGAACACAGGAACCTGTTGCTGAGGCTAGGAGCTGGGGACTCCCTTCTGAAGCCTAGTCCCTACTCACGGGATGGAGTATCCCATCTTCCAGGAACCTGTTGCTGAGGCTAGGAGCTGGGGACTCCCTTCTGAAGCCTAGTCCCTACTCACGGGATGGAGGCATTACCTTAGATGTAGCACTGCTGAGAACTGGGGTCCTCCAATGGCTTTTGCCCTAGGTTGTAAGCTGGTGGTTCTAGTAAGAGGAGAGGCAAACCAAGAAGACCTCAGACTACCGTCTTCCCTTTCCCCTAGAGCTAGAGATTATTCAATCTGAACAGAGAGAAAAAAGACAAAGAAAAATAAATAGAGCCAAAGAGGAATGTGAGCCATTGTTAAGCATACGAAACAACATATGCATGATGGGAGTCTTGGAAGAAGAGACAGAGAAAGGAACAGGAAAAAAATATTTGAAGAAAATATGGCTGAAACCTTCTCAAGTTTATTGAAAATACATCCAAGAAACTCACTGACATTCAATTAAGATAAATTAAAATGGGAGTTCCCCTTGTGGCTCAGCAGTAACAAATACAACTAGTATCCATGAGGATGCGGGTTCCCTCCCTGGCCTCGCTCATGGGGTTAAGGATCCCGTGTTGCCGTGAACTGTGGTGTATAGGTTGCAGACGAGGCTTGGATCTGGTGTTGCTGTGGCTGCGGCGTAGGTCAGTGCTACAATTCCGATCTGACCCATAACCTGGAAACTTCCATATGCAGCGCATGCAACCCTAAAAACAAACAAACAAAAATGCTCTAGAAACTGCTCTGTGTGTGGCTTTTCCAGTAAGTGGCCTGAGGTGAGCTCTAAAAATGGCTCGCTATGTACATGACCCAGGAAACCCCACAAAAACACGCAAATCAAGAGGTTCCAATCTTCATGTTCACTTTGAGAACACTTGTGAAGCTGCCCGGGCCATTAAGAGTATGCATATTCGAAAAGCCACCAAGTACCTGAAGGATGTCGCTCTACAGAAGCAATGTGTGCCCTTCCGTCGTCACAATGGTGGCGGCGTTCGCAGGGGTGCCCAGGTCAAACAGTGGGGCGGACACAGGGTTGGTGGCCCCCGTGGGAATCACAGCAGCCGGAGGACTGCACGTGTTCCCCTGTGTGTGACTGTTCCCCTCTTTCCCTCACAGCCTCCCCCATTCCTTTCTCTGCTCACTGAAGCCTGTGACTTGGGACAACTCTGGATGAGACCTAGGGAATAAACAGGGAATTATACCAGTAGGAGTACCCTTTGTGTCACCTTAAATCTCCGCAGATCTGCCTGAGGACCATCCAGTGGTACTCTTCGGACGAGGCCCACACTTTCCAGTGATGTGCTCACCTGTAGCTAGTGAGGCCAGAACAGGGACCAGAGCCCATGTCCCTGGACTTCCAGCCCATGGCCTGTCCATATTCCATTCTTACCCCTCACTCTTCCACTTACATCTAGTGGCTTAGGAGAAATTTGTCTAGGGCTAGCTCTGTCATCATTTTTTTTTCTTTTTTATGGCTGCAGCCATGGTTCCCAGGCTAGGGGCTGAATTGGAGCTGCAGCTGCCGATCTACACCATAGGAACGCAGGATCCTTAACTCACTGGGCAAGGCCAAGGATCAAACCCATGGGTTCTCATGGGTACTGGTCAGACTCAAAACCTGCTGAGCCACAATGGGAACTCCCAGCTCTGTCATCTTCTCATGTGTCTTCATGATTTTTTTTTTCCTGCAGCAGATACTCTGGTAAAACACCTATGAAATGAATGACAAAAAGTTCTCCTTCATGTTGGGCATCTTCTCCCTCCTCAACACCATCCAGTTCCTCATCTTTGAAGTGAATGAGGTTAGGTCCATTGGCTATGAGGACGTGTTCAGCATCTACAAGGTGACAAACCTTAAGCTAGTCTCTTGGGTCATTACCTACAAGATGAACGTCTGCATCTGCCTATCCATCATCACCATTGTGCTCAGCTCCGTGCTCCTCTACTGCATCCACATCAACAACTACATGGGGCTGCTGTGTTACGCCGTGTGGATCATCGGCTATGAGCTCCTCAGCTTCACCGTGGTCCTGCTCACCCATGGGACCATCAAAGAGCAGTTCAAGGAGCTGGGTTACCTGCACTTGATCTTCCAAGTCTCCCGGATGCTCCTGCACTTTTTCTCTCTGCCCTTCCTCATCAAGCACATGTACGCCCTTTACAAGGACCAGAGGATTTTAAACAAGTTAAGCCATCGCAGACACTCCTCTGTCAGTAGCATTAACTCCTGGTCACCTGTCAGTCTGGGAATCTCGTACCACAAGTTAAACCGAACCCTGCCAGAAAGAAGGGAGAAAGAGACCCAGCGCTCCCCAGTGATGGCTCCCTCTTCCCCCACTGGCTTCTGTTGATTCTGCTTTCTTTTTGGGAGTTCTCAAATTTTAGGCACTTAAGAATGGCTCTTGGGGGAAGGGAGGGTTCCATGGACCAATTATTGTGCATGTATGTGTTTGTGACTTGTTTTGGCATTTAAATACAGTCTGCCTTTGTGCTCACTTAACCCTCTCATTGGTGTGTGCTGTTATCTCACAAGGTACCCTCCTCTCTGAACATATTTACACATCCTTTTTTCCCTTTTTAAGGCCACACCTGAGGCATATGGAAGTTCCCAGGCTAGCGGTCTAATCGGAGCTGTAGCCTCCAGCCTACGCCACAGGCACAGCAAGGCAGGATCTGAGTCACGTCTGTGACCTACACCACAGCTCATGGCAATGCCAGATCCTTAACCCACTGAGTGAGGCCAGGGATTGAACCCGCAACCTCATGGTTCCTAGACGGATTCGTTAACAACTGTAGCCACGAGGGGAACTCCTAATTCCATTTTAGTTATTTCCATTTCAACAGCCACATGCAGCTGGCTTGTGGCTACCATATTGGAGTGCAGAGTCCTCTGGAGCCTCATTTTATTCCTATTTGTAACCATAGGCCCCCTTTCCAGCTTCATGGACCACTTAGCTTCCCTCAAAATGTTCAGAAATCAGTTCCTCATGTTGGCTCATAACATGGCAAAAATAATTTCCATTTGAGAGTTCCTGTTGTGGCTCGGTGGTAACGAACCCGACCAGTATCCATGAGGACACAGGCTCAATCCCTGGCCTCACTCAGTGGGTTAAGGATCCGGTGTTGCCTTGAGCTGTGGTGTAGGTCGCAGACACAATTCGGATCCCACGTTGCTGAGGCTGTGGCGTAGGCCAGCGTCTATAGCTCTGATTTGAGCCCTAGCCTGGGAACTTCCATATGCCTCAGATGCGGCCCTAAAAAGACAATAAATAAATATATAGATAGATAGATAGATAGATAGATAGATAGATAGATAGATAGATGTTGGGAGTGAAGTCACAGAAATCTGTTTGTTTTGACCGTGGTCCTCCAAACCCTGAGCATAATGACTGCGGCCCACTTTTACTGAACACAGTGGGTGCCAGGTACTGTTCTAACAATCCACCCCAACTCTCCCTGCCCCATGAAGGATAGATTTAGATCTAGGCCAGGTCCCAGGATGACCAGCAGATGGCAGTCTGCAACAAGCTTTGGCTTAGCGCGTTTGCCTTCTCAACCAGCTCCTCTGGGGGTGGCTGATTTAGGATTTAGGGCGCCTCCAGCTGATGATGGAGAATTAATATCGTCTGTCTCCGCCCTAGTATCACAAGGTGTGTCTTGAGACCAGAAAAAAATATATAAAACAGGCCAACCTCAGGGTTCGAATCCCCTTCCTAGCTGGGGGGGCCGTGGGAAGGTCAGGAGATCTTCCTGTATGAAGAAGTGGAGGGAGAAGCAGAGTTCTGAGAATCAACTCAAGTAGGAGTTCCCTACCAGTTCCCTGGTGGCTCAGGGGGTTAGGGATCTGGTGTTTTCACTGCAGCGGGTTGGGTCACTGCTGTGGTGCAGGTTTGATCCCTGCCTGGGAATGTCCACATGTTGGGGCAAAAAAAAAAGTTACCAGCTGCCTGAAACCTTTTTTAGGGCCGCACCTGCGGCATATGGAAACTCCTGGGCTAGGGGTCGAATCGGAGCTACAGTCGCCGGCCTATGCCACGGCCACAGCAACACAGGATACAAGCCACTTCTGTGTCTGTGACCTACACCAGAGCTGCGGCAATGCTGGATCCTTAACCCAGTGAGCGAGGCCAGGGATCAAACCTGCATCCTCATGGATCCCATTTGGGTTTGTTAACGGCTGAGCCATGGAGGGAACTCCCAGATCCCACCACTTCTCATCACCTCCCCTGCCACCACCACCAGCAGCATACTAACGGATTTCCCGGACCCACCCTTATTCCCTCTGCAGTCACTTCTCCGCCCAGCAGCTAGAGGGATACTGTGAAACCAGCTCAAGGGCCTCCTCTACTCTGCTGCGCATCCTGCCAGGCCACCCCACTGCACTCAGGAAAAATCCCCAGTCCTTGCCGTGCACTGCTGGCTGCTGAGTGATCCTGTGCGTGTCATCCTTCAGCCTCCTTCCTAAACTCTTTGTCCTCCCTCCCTCTGCTCCAGTTGTCCTGGCCTCTGCAGTTTCTCTTACCCAGCATACTCCAGCCTCAGGGCCTTTTCACTTGTCCCTTCAACCTGGAATGTTCTTACTCCATGTGCCCACTGATTTCCTTTCGTTTCTTTCAAGTGTCTGCTCACAAGCCCTGCCAGAGTTCTTCCCTCCCAACCTGTGGGAAGCAGTCCCTCCCCTCCCCCCTCTCTAACCCACTTACCCTGCTGGATTTTGTCCCCTTAATATATATTATCACCTGGCTTACTACATATAATAATCTCCACCCAAGATATAAGCACCATGTTTTCTTTTTACAGCCGTACCTGAGACATATGGAAGTTCCCAGGCTAGGGGTAGAATCAGAGCTTCAGCTGCTGGCCTACAGGATCCCAACCACATCTGGACCTACGGCACAGCTTGCAGCAATGCAGTATCCTTAACCCACTGAGCGAGGTCAGCAATCGAACCCTCATCCCCACAGAGACTATGTCAGGTTCTTAAAGTGCTGAGCCACAACAGGAACTCCAAAGCACCATATTTTCTTCATTGCTATTTTCTCAGCACCTAGAACAACACCTGGCACACAGCGGATGCTCCATAAATACTGGTGACATGAATGGACCAAGACCCTCAGCAGAAAGGAGTGGCCTGTTGTTCCTTGTTTTCCAAGGGACGCTTATGGAGGATGAGCTGCTGAGGAACAGATTCCTACTGTTCTTTGGCCTCCTCTTCCTACTCCTGTTTTCTCTCCCTCACTTCTGGAGTCTCTGGTGAAGACTATAGACAGTTACAGGTGGGACAATACCCACAAAGGATGCGAGAATGTCACCTTCCTTGTCCCTTGCCTCCTTCCCTAATCTTTCCCCTGCACCAGCTGCTGTCGCTAGAAGCACCACCTCGTCTCCCAGCGCCACCACCCCAAGCCTAAAAATAAGCCTTTTGGAGCAATGCAGGAGTCCCTGGGAAGAGCGATATTCTGAGCGCTGTCACTCCCCCGCCCCCGCCCCGTGATTTCCGGCCTTCGGGTCTCTCTTTCTTCACCAGGTTTGCTGAGTGTCTACAGTGTATCAGGTCCTGATTAGGAACTGGGGGCTACCCTGGAAAGTAAGACATGACCCCCATTCCAAGGGGCTCCCAAACTCAGAGA
>PVHT021183524.1:4156100-4220788 GCA_004024745.2 Catagonus wagneri
TTTTTTTTTTTTGTCTTTTCTAGGGCCGCACTCGTGGCATATGGAGGTTCCCAGGCTAGGGGTCTAATCGGAGCTGTAGCTGCCGGCCTGCGCCACAGCCACAGCAACGCGGGATCCGAGCCACGTCTGCAACCTACACCACAGCTCACGGCAACGCCGGATCCTTAACCCACTGAGTGAGGCCAGGAATCAAACCCTTAACCTCATGGCTCCTAGTTGGATTCGTTAACTGCTGAGCCACAACGGGAACTCCTACAGGAGGAGTCTTGAAAGTTGGAGAGTCAGGGAAGTCTTCCTGGAGGAGGAGACCTTTAAGCTGAGTCCTGGAAGAAAGTATGATGTAGCCCTTAGAAGGGAGGGGAGGAAATGGAAGGGTGGGGGCCTGAGAAGGTTCAGATACCCCTGGGACAGCAGAGCTGTTTGCTCTTTTTTCATCATTTCCACCTCAGGGTGAAGGAAGGGGCTCTGGGCTGGGGACCCATAGTGTCAAGGGGAAGCAAGCAGGCTCGAACTTCCCCAGAGAAAAGAAGGTCTCCCCTTTTCCCACGGCCTCCTCTGCTGACTGCTCCCCGGAAGGTGCTCGCTCTTAAGTACACAACCCCTGAATATTTCTGAGCATCTTCCCCACCTCCCTGTTGTCACCTGTATGTCCAGTGTCCCAGGGAGGACAGACTGCCTTCCGTGTTGACTTCTCCCCACCGGTTTCAAGATGTGTAATGTTTCCACGCGTCTTACTTCTTTTTTCCCTCCCGGCCTTGGGTCTCCACTTCCCCTGCTCTCTCTCCCCCAGAAATCCCCACATTCACTGTTACTGTTCTTGGCTCTCTAACACCCTCATTTTTCCTTTCTCTGGTCTCTTCTATCATCAGTCGCTATGTGTAGCCTGATGCTATACTTTTCTTTTTCCAATCAAATAGCCCGCCCAGCAAGTGGTTAACAAGGGCCCCTGAGACCGCCCCCATTCCCCCACCCAAACCCCCAACCCCGCCTCCCCCGGGTCCTTGCCCCAGTGAGGCTGCAGTGAAGAATGAGCTCCTGACTCTGCAGGCTGTTTCACGAAACCCTCCTCAGCTTCCCTCCCTTCCCCTCTGCCTCTTCACCAGTTGTTAGTAAAACAGATTTTTTTTTAACATTTTAAATGCTTACTTTTTTTTTTTTAAAGAATAAAATAGTGACAGAGTTCCCTTCGTGGCTCAGCAGAAACGAATCTGACTAATATCCATGAGGACGCAGGTTCGATCCCTGGCCTCACTCAGTGGGTTAAGGATCTGGCGTTGCTGTGAGCTGTGGTATAGGTTGCAGAGGTGGTACAGATCCTGCATTGCTGTGGCTGTGATTCAACCCCTAACCTGGGACCCTCCATATGCTGAGAGTGAGACCCTAAAAAGACAAAAAAAAAAGGAAGAAGAAAATAGTGATTTTTTTCCCTGAGAAAGGTTTTACCAATACCTTCTGACTGTGCTGATTTTGTTTCAAAAACAAGGGCTTTGCTTCAGGTGTGTTTGTGCATGAGATTGTGTGTCTGCACACCTGTGTCTGTGTGTATTTGTGTGTGTTGTGTGTTTGCATGTTGGTATAAATGTAAAAAGGCTGAGTTAAATAATCACAATAGAGGATTTCCCATTGTAGCGCAGTGGAAATGAATCCGACTAGTATCCATGAGGATGTGGGTTCAAGCCCTGGCCTTGCTCAGTGCGTTAAGGATCTGGTGTTGCCGTGAGCTGTGGTGTAAGTCACAGATGAGGCTTGGATCCTGTGTTGCTGTGGCTGTGGTGTAGCCTGGCAGCTGTAGTTCCATTTCGACCCCTAGCATGGGAATTTCCACATTCCTCAGGTACGGCCCTAAACAGCAAAAAAAAAAAAAAAGAAAAAAGAAAAAATCACAGTAGGTGATTGTCAGAAATGACATTAAATTTACAAAAAGATCAAAAATTTTTTCAGGCTTTATATTTTTCTAAAATCTTCTTGGGAGTTCCCATTGTGACTCAGTGGTTTAAGAACCCGACAGATTGTCTGAGAGGATGCAAGTTCAATCCCTGACCTCACTCGGTGGGTTAATGATCCAGTGTTGCCATGAGCTGTGGTATAGGTCACAGATGTGACTTGGATCTCCAGTTGCTGTGGTGGTGTAGGCCGGCAGCAACAGCTCCAATTTTACCCCACCCCTAGCCTGGGAACTTCCATATGCCTCGGATGCAATCCTAAAAAGTTTAAAAAGAAAAGATAAAAAGAAACAGGCCCAAGACCCAGTGGAAAGGAGCATCTAGGAGTTCTTTGATTTTTTGTTTTTGTTTTTTCAGCCATGCCTTGGGGTATGCCGTATTAAACCTGTGCCATAGCAGTGACCTGAGCCACAACAGTGACAGTGCTGGATCCTTAACTGCTAGGCCACCAGGGAACTCTGAGGGGCATCTAGAAAGTCTCTGGTTTTGTTCATTTGTTTGTTTTTGGCCACACCCTCAGCATGTGGAAGGTCCCAGGCCAGGGATTGAACCGCACCGCAGTCGCGGTCTGCGTCACGCGAGAACTTCCATTTTGGAGGTCTTTGAATGGAGAATGTCTCTGTGGGGAGGTGATGCTTAACAGGACTAGGAAGATCTGTGGGAAGGGCGTGCAAGCAGAGGAAATAGCAAAGCCAAAGATCCAAACAGGGGCGGCAAGTCTGGTGTGTTCCAAGAACAGCCAGAAAGCCAGTGAATGGAGCACAGTGATGGAAGGTATGGGGGATACAGTGTATCGACTGGTGCAGCACTGCTCTCACACCCTCTACTGTACCTTCCTGACACCCCAACTAGAACCAGATGCTCCAGCCTCCCTTGTGGTTCTGAAGGCTGGACATGGTTGGGGACTTGGGAAGACAGAAGTGAAGCAGAGACCATCTTCCTGCTGCCTTTGCTTCTGACAAACAAGGTCAGGGAGTTACCTTGTTTCTCAGCAGCAGTGTTCCAGTGGCAGGTCAGGAGCTCGTGGGCAGCTGTAGCCTCCTGTTCTCTGGGTTGCTATTGTGGTGATGTTTTCTGGAAATCAACAGTTTCAGAGGTGGCCTCCTGACACCCACCTTCCTGAGTCAGGCTGTGGCAGCAGCTCACCTGGCAGGGAGGTTCAGCAGTGTTATTTCAACAGTCATCCCAGGAGTTCCCATTGTGGTGCAGTGGTTAACCAATCCGACTAGGAACCGTGAGGTTGCGGGTTTGATCTCTGGCCTTGCTCAGTGGGTTAAGGATCCGGCGTGGCTGTGGCTGTGGCATAGGCTGGCACCTGCAGCTCTGATTCAACTCTTAGCCTGGGAACCCCCATATGCAGCAGATGCGGCCCCAAAAAGCATCCCAAAGACCCAGCACAAAGACTCTTAGACTGTTCCAGAGATTTTGAAGGAAACGATTCCTTATTCAATCCCTTTCTGCCTCAAATATCTGGAATGGTCTTTGGTTTCCTGCAGCCGGCCCTGAGTTACACAGTGGTTTGGGAAAACCAGCTCTCAACTTTGGGATACCCAACCCTTAAACAGAGAATTACCCATATACTTTTGCTTTCCCAGGGCAGAGCCAACTTCATATTCCTAGCAAACATTTTTCCTCACTACCTTAGGGTAGTTCAAACTTGGTCAAAGAATTGCTGGCAATCTTAATAAACAAATACACAAGTTTCCCTTTGTCTGCTATGCTTGTTGAATTGCTCAAAGAATTTGAACAGGTGTGGCAGGCTTGGTTTCCTTTGGCTATGTCTCCCTGAGTAGGTTACCCTCAGCTAGATGTTCACTGATATGCCCTTTATTACAATTTCCACAGACCAGCCAGAAATGGAAGTGATACTGGTATGGATTTCCAGGTGACTTGCCAATCAAAGTCAACACTTATGGGGTGCTACTATGAACAAGTCTTTTTTTTTTTTTTTTTTTTGGTTTTTTCCTGCAGAAGGGTATTTTATTTTACTTTTTTATTTTCAATTTTTATTATTATTACTATTTTTTTTTAGGGCCTCACTGGTTGCATATGGAAGTTCCCAGGTTAGGGATCGAATCAGAGTTGCAGCTGCCAGCCTACACTGCAGCCACATCCGAGCCTCGTAGGCGACTTACACCACAGCTCACGGCAACGCCGGAATCAGATCCTTAATTAACCCACTGAGCAAGGCCAGGGATTGAACCTGTGTCCTCATGGATACTAGTCGGGTTTGTTACCACTGAGCCACAAAGGGAACTCCTAGAATCTTTTTTTTAAATTATAGTTGCTTTACAATGTTCTGTCAATTTTACTATTAGCCAGTCTGGTACAAAGAGCTTGTACCAAGGAAGACATAAGCTTCCCTTTAGGTGCTGACAGCCTAGTAGAGGGAAATATATAGACAGATCATAATTTATGCTGATAGAGTGGGAAGGGCAGGAGTGTTTACTAGGTACTGCTCCAAACAAAGACAGAGGACACAGGAACCAAACTGAAAATGCTCCCAGTGGCCAAAGTTGGAATAGTTTGAACAAGAAAATAGGTAACAATTGAATTGAATTTTCTTTCTTTTTTTTCTTTTTTTTTTTTTTTGTCTTTTTGCCTTTTCTAGGGCCGCACCCACTGCATATGGAGGTTCCCAGGCTAGGGGTCTAATCGGAGCTATAGCTGCCGGCCTACGCCACAGCCACAGCAACACGGGATCCGAGCTGCGTCTGCAACCTACACCACAGCTCACGGCAACGCCGGATCCTTAACCCACTGAGCAAGACCAGGGATTGAACCCACAACCTCATGGTTCCTAGTCGGAACTGTGCCATGACGGGAACTCCTTGAATTGGATTTTCTAACCCACAGAATAAAATAGATATCTGTGAGTCCATGCTGATATAAATAATAAAAAAAAATTTCGTAAACAAATGAGTTCCTTAACTGAGTATCTAGATGACTAGAATTTGAAGCTTTCAAAACTGAGTGGTGGTTGAGTAGGCTTAAATAATTACACTTTGCGGTAACTGAAACTAAAACCATCTGAGAGTGCACAAAAGGTTAAAGACCTACTCTTTTTTTTTTTTTTTGCTTTTTAGGGCCACACCTGCAGCATATGAAAGGTCCCAGGCTAGGGGTAAAATCAGAACTGCAGCTGTCGGCCTACACCACAGCCACAGCAACGCCAGATCAGAGCTACATCCGTGAACTGTGCCTCAGCTTGTGGCAATGCCAAATCCTTAATCCACCAAATGAGGCCAGGGATTGAACCTGCATTCTCAAGAATACTAGTCGGCTTCTTAATCCACTGAGCCAGAACTGGAACTCCAGCCTAGTTCCACTCGTCTCTGCCACTCAGCGGTCTTGTCACCCTCAACATCTATAAAATGGGGATAAAATCATCTACCTTGCTGACCTCATGATTCTCAAATAAATAGATGAAAAAAAGGTTAAATGTAAAAAAAAAAAAACCTCAATCACCAAAGACTTCAACCATCCATATCATGATACAATTAATCTTCATTATTCAGAGATTATGTATTTGTGAATTTGCCTTCTCGCTAAACCATTTTCATAACTCCCAAACCAATACTCACAGTGCTTTCATGGTAATTGTAGCCTTGTACAAAGTGTCCAAAAATGTGTCACCCACCACTTGCTCAACATTGCCAGCTAAGGTGAGGCAAGGTGACACTGCCTTCTTATATCAGCTATCAGAGTATAAGCAAGTGTTCTTTATGGTGTATTTAGTGCCATGCTTTTTGCATTTTTATGCTTTTTGTTGGTGACTTTGCTGTTTAAAACTGCCAAGTGTAGTGTTGAAGTGCTGTCTAGTGTCCCAAAGTTCAAGAATTTTGTAACATGCCTTACAGAGAAAATATATGTTTGATAAACTTCCCTGAGGCATGAGGTACAGGGTTGTTGGTCATGAGTTCAGTGTGAATGAGTCAGTAACATATATTAAATAAGATGAAGCAGGAGTTCCCTTCGTGGCTCAGTGGTTAACGAATCCGACTAAGAACCATGAGGTTGCGGGTTCGATCCCTGGCCTTGCTCAGTCGGTTAAGGATCCGGCGTTGCCGTGAGCTGTGGTGTAGGTTGCAGACGCGGCTCTGATCCCGCGTTGCTGTGGCTGTGGCGAAGGCCGGCGGCTACAGCTCCTGTTAGACCCCTGGCCTGGGAACCTCCATATGCCGCAGGTGCGGCTCTACATAAAGGCAAAAAGACAAAAAAAAAAGATGAAGCAGGAGTTCCCTAGTAGCTTAGGGGGTTAAGGACCCAGTGTTGTCACTGCTGTGGCTCTGAAAGGTCCTTGGCCTGGGAACTTCCACGTGTTGAGGGCGTGACCTAAATAAATCAACAAAATAAGGTGAAGCAAGTTTTCAGCAACTTTATAGAACACAGCTACTGTGAATGATAAGAACTGACAGTATTTGTAGCACCTTCTGTGTACGTGGCCCACCCTACACTTTCTTAGACATAATCTCAAATATTCCTTACAACATTCTGGACAAAAGTGTTGAAGTGGGCTGACTCTTCTGCCACCTTCTCACCCCTGACAGATGTCTGATTAGCTGGATACTTTGTAGTCACATTTTTTTTTTTAAAGTAGGTCAATAATTTTTCTTTTCTTTTTATCTTTTTTTCCTTTTTATGACTGCACCTGCAACATGTGGAGGTTCCCAGGCCAGGGGTTGAATCGGAGCTGCAGCTGCCGGCCTACACCACAGCCACAGCAGCACCAGATCCAAGCATATATGTGAACTGCACTTCATCTTGTGGCCATGCCAATCCTTAACCCACTGAGCGAGGCCAGGGTTGGAATTCGCAACCTCATGGCTCCCAGTTGGATTCGTCTCCACTGCGCCATGATGGGAACTCCAGGAAAAACTTCAAACCAAAAGAAAAGTTGAAAGAATAGTCAAATGAATACCCATATACCCTCTGAAGACTGGTCACATGGGAGAGGGATGGGTTCCATTTAGAGTCAGAGAGTGGAGCTAGGACCAAGGAAGGAAAGGTAGCAGAAGACACGCTTCAGCTCGAAATAAGGAAGAATTTTCTCTCTCCAAGGAGGGTGGACTCAGCTCAGGCAGAACACCTATAGACAGGGATTAGGGGGGCTGATCCCTGTACCGGGTAGGGAGGAGGTCTAGACAACAGGGCAAGTTGTCTATGAGTCCACAACCCACTGTTTTGTCTGAATTCTAGAATTGCCACAGTACTGTTTTCATAGCGGTTGTGTAGTGTTTCAGCCACCTCATGTGTCAACTCAGCATTTGAGGGCAGATCTGAGAGCCCAACCTCCATGTGTAATGCGGTTTCTCTGGAAAGATGTGTTGAATTTCAAACAAGTGATCCACAAACAAACTTTTGAAACATGACCCTAGAGAAGCTGGAGAATTGTCTGTTCTTCTCTTAACTTGTCCTTAAACTCCTGGAAAACCGGCAGCTGCCAGGGTAGTGCTACAGTTCTGGGATTTGGGGACTCTGTGTTTGCCTGATTAACTTAGGATTTTCTGAACTTCAGATTCCAACATGGATTTGACCAGACTGGATGGAAGAAGACCTGAGATCTCGCCCCCTCTGAGTCAGAGTCCCCCAACTCAATGCCACGGTTTTGTCTGAAGTAAATGCCTAAAGGGACAGATAATCCTGCTGTGACATCATTACCCAACATTCTCTTAGGTCTCCTGTGGCTGTTTGTATCGGTACAACGCAGGCAACATATTTTTGGTGCTTGGTTACAATATATTTTTGACACTTTATTATGTATCTTCTTGTTTTCTCCGATGGTTCCCTGTGGTTTACTCTCATCTTTTCATAAGACGATAGACCTTGACCGGACATCTGCCTCTAACATTGTCATCTTTCAGGGCCGCTGAAAAACCCAGGGCAGGGGCAGCGTGGAGTGTAAGGAGGACCCTAAATTTGGAGACACATAAACTTAGAATTCTTCTCTACCATTTACTGTCGGCCCTCCATATCCACAGGTTCCACATCTGACGATTCAAGCAATTGTAGGTGGAAGACATTTGAGGGGGAAAAAAATTCCCGAAAGTTCCAAAAAGCAAAACTTGAATTTGCTGCGCTGGCAACTATTTACATAGCATTTACGTTGTGTTTACAACCTATTTACATAGCATTAACATCCTGTTAGGTAGATGATGCTCCCTAAATCTTTTAAATCTAGAGATGATTTAAAGTGTGGGGGAGGATGTGTGTAGCTTACATGCAAGTACTCTGCCATTATATGCAAGGGATTTGAGCATCCCTGAGTTTTGCTATCTGAGGGAGGTCCTGGAAACCAATCCTGGGATGACTATACTAGCCATGTGACCTTGGTAAATTATTTAACTTTTTTTTTCTCTTTCTTTTTTTTGGGGGCTGCACCCTGACATATAGAAGCTCCCAGGCTAGAGTTGAATCAGAGCTGCAGCTGCCGACCTATTCCACTGCCACAGCAATGCCAGATCTGAGCCAAGTCTGTGAACTACAGCACCGCTCATGGCAACGCCGGATCCTTAACCCACTAAGCAAGGCCAGGGATCGAACCTGCAGCCTCATGAATACTAGTCCAGTTCATTACTGCTGAGCCACACTAGTAATTCCCCAATTATTTAACTCCTAAGTCTTGGTGTTCGCATCTCTAAATGGGAAGTGATTTTATTCTTGTAGAGTGTTCGTCCCATGCTAGACACCTGATAAATGGTCATTCTCAGAATAACTTGCTATATGACACCATTTAAATGAAATTCTAGAGCCAGCAAATCTAATCTGTAGCGACAGAAAATAGATCCATGGTTGCCTAGAGCTGGCAGGGGTGGGATGGGTGATCGACTGCAAGGGGCCAAGAGAACTTCTGAGAGGGTGGAAATACTCTATATCTTGATTGCGGCAGTGGTTACATGGGCGTGTACAATTGTCAAAACACGTCAAACTGTGCACTTAAAATAGTTGCTAGTTAGTGTATGCAAATAATCCCTCGATAAAGTTAGCTTTAAAAATAATGTTCACTACCCTCTTCTCTCCATCAATGAAAATGTGTTAGATTAAGGCACCCATTCCAGAGCCAAATATATATTTTAACTTTACTTTAGATTACTCATATTACTGTATCATTTCTCCCATGGGTCAATGTAAATAAATGAAACGATATCAAATCTCACTGTTTTTTTCTTTTTAGGGCCAAATCTGAGCTGCAGTTGCCAGCCTACACCATAGCCACAGCAATGCCAGATTTGAGCTGCATCTGCGACATACACCACAGCTCACGGCAACGGCAATGCTGAATCCTTAACCCACTGAGTGAGGCCAGGGATCTAACCTGCACCCTCAGGGATACTAGTTGGATTTGTTACCGCTGAGCCAGAAGGAGAACGCCTCAAATCTCACTTTTTAACTAATTTGTATTATAAAATTGTACAAATTGGAGTTCCTGTCTTGGTGCGGTAGAAACGAATCCAACTAGTAACCATGAGGATGCGGGTTTGATCCCTAGCTTTGTTCAGTAGGTTAAGGATCCAACATTACTGTGAGCTGTGGTATAGGTCACAGACGTGGCTCTGATCCTATGCCGCTGTGGCTGTGGTATAGCAACTGTAACTCCGATTTGACCCCTAGCCTAGGAACTTCCATATACCACAGGTGCGGCCCTAAAAAGCAAAATTAACTAATTAATTAATTAATTTAATTGTACAAATTTGTCATGGGGTATGAGAGGGCAGACAGTGGTCTCCAAGATACAATGAAAATATACTTTAGGACACCACACATTTTTTAAAAAATCACTAACTTAAGGGAAAAATAGTTTTCTGGTGAAATAGCAAAGGCTTGCCATAAAGTAAAATGAGAAAGGGAGCTCTTGTTGTGGCTCAGCCATAAAGAACTGGACTAGTATCCATGAAGATGTGGGTTCCATCCATGGCACACAGAAACACCAGACCCTTAACCCAGTGAGTAAGGCCAGGGATCGAACCCACATCCTCGTGGATACTAGTCAGGTCTATTACTGCTGAGCCACAATAGGAACTCCCTCACAATACTTTTGCTTGCATTTCACTGGACATAACTTGATCATGCGTCCACAGCTAACTGCAAGGTAATATGAGGGATTTAGTCTTCATTCTTTTTTCTAGTCGTGCCCACGGCCTGTGGAAGGGTGTGGTGACAATGCCAGATCCTTAACCCCCTGTGCCACAAGGGAGCGCCTAGTTTTTATTCTTAAAGAAGGTCATATGACTAACTAAAATCAGAGGCTCTGTTACCGAGGGAAAAAAAAATGATAGATGTTGACATAGGCAATGAGTCATCTCTGTCCAAAGCCTTATCTGGTAACAGAATATTTCATATATAATGGTGGAAAATTGGAACCAAAATGAATAATGTACATTCATACTATGGCCATATCAAAATGACTGTTATCCACAGTTCTTGAAATGGAAACATTTCAAAAACACATTGTTAAGTGGGAGAAAAATAGGTTACCAAAAATATGAACTCTGTTCTGTAAAATTATATATAGATAATGTGTGTGTATGTGTGTATATATATACATATATATATATACACATATATATACACACATATATATATATACACATATATGGGTGTGTGTGTGTGTGTGTGTGTGTGTGTGTGTGTGTATGCTCTAAAAGTATTTCTCTCTGGAGTGGTAGGATTACATCATATAATTTTTTTTTTTGCCCTAAAAAGGGCCACAACCATGGCATACGGAGGTTCCCAGGTTGGAGGTCGAATATGAGCTACAATTGCCAGCCACAGCCACAGCCACAGCAGCGCAGTATCCGAGCCACATCTGCATCCTACACCATAGAAACACCAGATCCTTAACCGACTGAGCAAGGCCAGGGATCAAACCCATAACCTCATGGTGACTAGTCAGATTCGTTTCCACTTCGCCACAACAGGAACTCCTACATCATATAATTTTAATACACTTAGTACCATTACTTTTACTCAAAAACGTATTAGATTTCCCTGGTGGTTCAACAGGTTAAGGATCTGGTAGTCACTGCTGTGGCTCTGGTAGCTGCTGTGGTGTGGATTGGATCCCTGGCCTGGGAAATTCCACATGCCGAGGGTGCAGCCAAAAAAAAAAAAGTTAAAAAATTTTTTAAATTGTCTTTTTTTTTTTTTTTTAATTTTTAGGGTCATACCCATGACATATGGAGGTTCCCAGGCTAGGGGTCTAATCGGAGCTGCAGCTGCCAGCTTATGCCACAGCCACATCACCTCCATATCCGAGCTGCCTCTGTGACCTATACCACAGCTCTTGGCAATTCCAGATCCTTAACCCACTGAGCCAGGCCAGAGATTGAACCCGAATCCTTATGGATACTAGTCTGGTTCCTTACCGCTGAGCCACAATGGGAACTCCTAATTATGTATCATTATTATAAGCAAAAAAATTATTTTCCCTTAGAAAATATGTGAGGAGTTCCCACCGTGGTGCAGTGGATTAATGATCTGGCTTGTCTCTGTGGAGGCACCGGTTTGATTCCCGGCCCAGTGCAGTGGGTTAAGAATCTGGAGTTGCTGCAGCTGTAGCATAAGTCTTGGATTCCATCCCCGTCTGGAAGAAAGGAAGAGAGGGAGGGAGTAAGGAAGAAAGAAAGAAAGAAAGAAAGATAGATGTGGGCATCTGTGTCTCTCAGTAACTTCCTGAGCGGAGTCGAGAGGTGAGCAGTATCAAGGTGGGATTCAGAGCTTGGAAAGGTCTCAATCATTGTCCTGCAGGTGCACAGGTGATATTCAATTCCTGGGGTCCTGCAACAGTGGCATGTAGGAGGCTACTGATCTCCAGGCCTGAACTTAGGAGAGGGGTCTGTGCTGGAGCTGCGGGAATCGCCGCAGAGAAGACGTCCGTGAAGCCAGTGAGGGAGGCGTGGTCCTCCGGCGACCGTGCTGCGTCTTCCCTTGGCCACCAGAGCCCCGCCCCGCCCTTCTCCAGCTTGCTCTGTGCCTGGAAACGCCGACCCACGTGGACGGTCACACCAGACTCCCAGCCTTCTGGCTTTCAGTTGGACTCAGCCCCCGGGAGACCCTGGGAGGTAGTAAGAGAGTGGGAAGACAGAAGCAGGGGCATTTCTTTCTCTGGCTCCGCGCCTGCGGGATGAGCATCGGCTGACAGGTTCTCTGGAATGAAGGTTACAGCCCAGGTCAGGCCGGCTCCTCCTCCTCCAACCCTCAGGCCTGAGCCAGGAAGTGCGCCCACTGTTGGTAGCCCCGGGGTACAGCACGGCCCCGTGCAGTTTCCCAGCTCCTGGGCCACACCTTTGTCAAGGGTTCTTTTTCACACTCTCCGGGCACGACCCAATCTGAGTGCGCCATCTGTTTCCTGCCAGGATCCTGGCCAACACAGAGGGCCTGGGGGAGAGGCAAGGAAAGAACACCGCGTTTAAAGGGCAAGGAGAGGCAGAGGAAAGTGGGCCCAAACGGCAGGAGAGTCCAAGGCAAACCAGGGTTTATGAAACCAGGGGAGGGGCTTTATGAAGCTTTATGAAGATTGCAAGGAGGTCAAATAAGGACGGGCTCTCAAAGGTTTATGGGGAAGGCTCACCTGTAGGAGGAGCTGGGAGGAGGAAGAAGGAGAATTGGGTGGGTGGTTATGGGAGGAAGGGTCTGAGTTGGATATGGGAAAGAAGATAAGAGGTGAGGGGGGCCATGGAGAGAAGGGAGTGGAGCAGAGGAGAGAACCAGGGCCAAGGTCAGGAGGAGGCAGACAGATCACAGACTCCAGGCGCAGAGGCAAGTAGTAGCTCCAAGAAGGAGAGTGTATGTACAACACATACCTACATAATCCGACACCCCCGCCCCACACACCGCACACAGGTACATATATTTGCACACATACTCACACCACACCACGTACACAACATGTGCCAGATCGTAGATCTCCCTGGAGCCCTGGCGACAATCAAATCTTTGCTTTGTTGTGACCCTTTGCCTATTCGCTGGCATCACACTGAGCCTCGAGAAAAGCCTGGTTCTCTCTACTCCCTCCTGGAAAAGGAGTTCTCTGTGTTTGCAGCATGGTGCCTGGTGCAGAGTAGGTGATTTGTGGCTAAATCTGGAATGGCTCCATGGTCACTGGCTCTCACTCTGGGGTATAGGGCAAGGGCTACACCTGGTTCTAGGTGCTGACTTCCTAGGCAGTTTAACCCAAAGGGCCTCTAAGGACTAGCCTCCAGGGAGTTCCTTGGGTGTCTAGTGGTTAAGATTTGGTGCTTTCACTGCCATGGCCCAGGTTCAATCCCTAGTCTGGGAACTGAGATCCCACTTCAAGCCACTGCTTGGGGAAAAAAAAAAAGAGGCCTGCCTTCACAGAGCACAACCCAAATGCCTGTCCACACAGTGGAATATTCTGCCTTCACAGAGCACAACCCAAATGCCTGTCCACACAATGGAATGTTCTAGAGTCAAAAAGAACCACATGCTACAGCATGCATGAATCTTTAAAATAATGTTGAGTAAAAAAGAGCAAGTTCCAGAGCACGACATTCATGTCTGATAGTCTTTTTTTTTTTTGGCTGTACCTGTGGCTTATGATAGGTCCTGGGCTAGGGGTAGAAGTGGAGCTGCAGCTGCCGGCCTACGCCGTAGCCACAGCAACACCAGATCCGAGCCACATCTGCGACCTACACAAGAGCTCAAGGTAGCACCGGATCCTTAACCCACCGGGCAAGGCCAGGGATCAAACCCGCATCTTCATGGATACTAGTCAGATTCTTGATCCACTGAGCCATAACAGGAATTCCCATGTCTGATAATCTTTTTGTAAAATTCAAGAACAACTGAAACTAAATACTACATAACTTAGGAACTCATGCCTATAACTTTTTATTTTTTTAGGGCCTTACCGCAGCATATAGAAGTTCCCAGGCTAGGAGTCTAATCGGAGCTGTGGCTGCCGGCCTACACCACAGCCACAGCAATGCCAGATCTGAACCGCATGTGCGACCTACACCCCAGCTCACGGCAATGCCGGATCCTTAACCCACTGAGCAAGGCCAGGGATCGAACCCGCAACTTCATGGTTCCTAGTTGGGTTCATTTCTGCTGCATCACAACGGGAACTCCAGGAGCACATGCCTATAAAACAAAAACTTTTTAGTTTTTGAGCTGTGGTGTAGGTCGTAGACGTGGCTCGGATCCTGCGTTGCTGTGGCTGTGGCATAGGCCGTCAGCTGTAGCTCCGATTAGACCCCTATCCTGGGAATCTCCACATGCTGTGGGTGCGGCCCTAAAAAAAAAAAAAAAACCAAAAAACTTTTTTAAAAGGAGTTCCTGCCATAGCTCAGTGAAAATGAATCTGACTAGCATCCATGAGGACACAGGTTCAATCCTGACCTTGCTCAGTGGATTAAAGATCTGGCATTACCATGAGCTGTGGTGTAGGTGGCAGATGCGGTTCAGATCTGGCATGGCTGTGGCGTGAGCCAGCAGCTATAGCTCTGATTGGACTCCTAGCCTGGAAACCTCCATGAGTCATGGATGTGGCCCTAAAAAGACCAAAAAAAAAATACATTATTTTAAGAAAGGTAAAAGGGGAGCTCCCAGCGTGGTGAGTTGGGTTAAGAACCTGACTGCAGCAGCTCAGGTCACTGCAGAGGCACAGTTCCGCAGCTGCGGCTTGGATTCAATCCCAGGCCTGAGAAATTCCATATGCCTTGGGTGTGACCATAAGAGAGAGAGAGAAAGAGAGACGGAAGGAAAGAAAGAAAAGAAAGAAAGAGAGAAAGAAGGAAAGAAAGGAAGGAGGAAAGAAATGTAAGAGAATGCTAAACATAAAAGTCAGGACATTGGTTTATATCTGTGAGAAAGGGTCACATAAATAGATGGGTGTCACTGTTAATGTCTTCTTCTGCAACTGTGTAGCGGATTCACCACCCAATACAATGTAATAATAACAGCAGGCCATGCTTGGATCAAGGATGAACCAAGGATTATGATTAATCCAGTTCGGTACATCAGATGTCCTGTTACAATAAATAAAGACTGTCTTCTCTGCTTGACCCTAGTTCTGCTTATTTTTGTACTTCCTCCCACAGCAACGCTGAGGGGTCACTGCAACCTTGCTCTTGGCAATCGGGGTTACTAGCGCAAGGCTGGGCAGGAAATGAACTGGGGGATGAGGCCATATCTGCCTTAACACTGTTCTCGATGGGTCCTTTGTGGTAAGGGTTTCCAAGAACCAGCAGAGCAGTTGAAGGAGCTGAGTAACATTTACAAGAAATGTGCCTTTGCCCCACCCCTAACCACCGCCTCGTCTCCTCTCTCCCCCTTAGCCTCCTCCAACTCTTCCTCCCTGCCCAGGCCCAAGAGAAGGGTGGCTCCCAGGAGCCAGTAATGAAGATTTCCACAGAACAAAAGGGCTTACCTGACTCTTTGGAGTCTGGGGAAGAACTGCCCTGACCTCCATCCAGATCCTGGGCCTTGAAAGAAACCTGAGCTGACTAATCCCCGCAGATATTTACTAAGTAGCAGCACTGTAGCAGAACGGTAACGAGCATGGACCATCTGTGTCCAAATTCTAACCTGGCCAGTCCTTGGGCATGTGACCTTTGACATGTTTACTGCTCTGCACCTCAGTTTTCCCCATCTGCAAAATGGGGATGAATAACTTCTCCCTCACTGGAAAGTTGTGAGATTAAGTTAAGACATGCAAAGCATGTGAAACAGTGCTGGGCACATAGCAGCTACTGAATAAGTGTTAGCTATTATTGCTAAGTGTTATAAAAGATGCAGATGAATCAATGAGACCACAGGCTAATGCAGGAATTTACAAACTTTTTTCTGTAAAGGGCCAGATAGTTAATACTCTGGGCTTTGCTGGCTGTAAAGTCTTTGTCACAAGGACTCGACTCAGCCCTTTGCAACATGAAGGCAGTCACAGATAATTCCTAAATGGATGAGCTCTATTTATTAGCGCTGACGATTGAATTTCATATGATCTTTGCCTGTCACGAAATAAACATTTCTCATTCAGTCTTTTTCAACCATTTAAAAATGTAAAGCCCAGGAGTTCCCATCGTGGCTCAGTGGTTAACGAATCCGACTAGGAACCATGAGGTTGCGAGTTTGATCCCTGGCCTCACTCAGTGGGTTAAGGATCCGGTGTTGCAGTGAGCTGTGGTGGTGAAGTTTGCAGCTGTGGCTCGGATCCCGCTTTGCTGTGGCTGTGGTGTAGGCCGGCAGCTACAGGTCCTATTAGACCCCTAGCCTGGGAACCTCCATATGCCGCGGGTGTGGCAAAAAAAAAAAAAAAGGTACAGCCCAGTGTTAGCTTAGAGGCCATACAAAATCAAACTTGGCTAGTAGGCTGGAGTTTGCTGATCCCTGGTCTAATAGCAGAAGAAACATTAGCCCCTCTGGATTTCTTTGCTTTACCTGTATTTTCAGTGCCTCACTTTACAGGTGAACAGAGTCTCAACTTTCAAAGTCCCGTTGAAATGCTGCCTCCTCTTTGAAGCCTTCCCAGATCAGCTCAGCCAAGGGCAGTAATAACTTCATCTGGTGCCTTCTTTGTGCTAAGCACACTATTTTTTTATTTTTTGTCTTTTTAGAGCCGTACCCACGGCATACGGAAGTTCCCAGGCCAGGGGTTGAATCAGAGCTGTAGCTGCCAGCCTACACCACAGCCACAGCCATACCAGATCTGAGCCACAGCACGGCTCACGGCAACCTACTGAGCGAGGCAATCCTTAACCTACTGAGTGAGGCCAGGGTTCAAACCCGCACCCTCAGGGATACTAGTAGGTAGGGTTGATTACCTCTGAGCCACAACGGGGACTCTAAGAACACATTGTTTTCATTACTTTAAAAATTTTATCATGAAATATTTAAGACAAACCAAAAGTTCCAAGGAATAATGCAAACGCCTTAGTCCTCACCACCTGGCTGTTGAAATAAAGCGGCGTTGCCCAGACAGCTGAAGGCCCTTGTACAGATACCCCTCCCCAGGCCCGAGCCTCCCTTCCTCTTCCCCTGAGGCGGCAACCACCATTATGACTCTGGGAGCGTATTGCCCTGTACGTCTTAGAACTGTCCATTTTTTTTAGGGCCACACCTGCAGCGTATGGAAGTTCCCAGGCCAGGGTTTGAATCAGAGCTGCAGCTGAGGCCTACACCACAGCCACAGCAGTGCCAGATCTGAGCCGTGTCTGCGACCTACACCACAGCTCACTGAAGCACTAGATCCTTTAATCCACTACTCTGGTTCTTAACCGGGGCTGAGCCACGGTGGTAACTCCCTGATTTTTTACTATACAAAGAAACATGCCTAAGCAGGAGGCAACATTTGTTTGCATACAAGTACACCCATTATTTAATTGGATTTTCTTAAAAATCCAGTCAAGGAATATCTCTATTTAGAGATTAGTCTCAGCTGTAATAAGGCCCCAGGCAGCCAGGTAAATAACAGTGGAAATGGCAAGATCCCAGGCTGATTTCCAGGTCATACTCTAACCACTGCTTCCCTCCACCTTCCTGTGGCCACACAGTCATATTAGTTATCTGACGCCTTTTCCACACTAGATTTTATTTTATTTTACTTATTTGTTGTGCCCATGGCATGCAGAAGTTTCCAGGCCAGGGATCAAACCTGCACCACAGCAGTGACCTGAGCCACAGCAGTGACAATGCCAGATCCCCAACCCACTGAGCCCCCAGGGAACGCCCAGGCTAGATTCTAAACTGCCCATGAGAAGAGACCATGATCTTCCACCCTTCCTATACAACCTCTAATAACCCTGCAGTGTCTTGCACTCTTCTTCAAAGAGACACTGTTTCTATCATCCCTAGCGGTCTCAACAGAGGATGGGGAAACTGCCAGAAACTCACTTCAAGGGAAAGAAGGGTGGGGCTTTGATAGATTTCATTAGAAGTTTGGAGTAACTTTTGAGCCAAGTGTCAACTTTACTGGCAGGGATGAGGCATGCAACCCTCATATTTCAAGAGATTAGGAGTTTCTCTGTGTGTTTGGCCAGGGAAGAGCAGTCAGGATAGAGAAAAGGGGAACTGAGAAAACCAGCCCCCCTTCCTTCCTCTCCTGCTGCCATGCGGGGGCTGGGCTAAAGTTTGGGATCTAGTGCAATTGTAAAGGTAGATGAAGAGTGAGCAATATTGTAGCCTGGACCCGCAGACACCTAAGACAGCATCCAGCTTCCCGGTCAGCATCCAAAGGCTGTGGGCATGCGCAACAAGGGGAGGGTGCAAGGTGACCCATGGAGAAGAAAAAACCGTTTTAAGCTACTACCGATGCTCCTAAAGAAACAGAAAACCGGGAGTTCCCTGGTGACCTAGTGTTGCTGACTGCTGTGACATGGGATCGAGCCCCAGCCCAGGAACTTTTGTATGCTGCAGGCACTGCCAAAACCAAATAAGAAACCAGTGTTTATGCGTACTTGATATGGACATTGGCAGTGGTACTCGTTCCAGTGTGCTTTCGGGATTGGCCAGGCCACGTACACTAAGTGGATTCATGGGTTCTGTTAAACTCATCCCTCACAAAATGAACAAGGGGCTTAAACAGATCACTGCAAAGAAGCCACAGGCTAAAAATGGTAATTATCCCAGCACAAGCAGTTAAGAAAATGGCAGGGCTAACATTTCCCCTACTCTCAAGTACACTGGAGAGGGAAGCTCTGCCTTAAAAAAAAAAAAAAAATGCATTTCCACGCATGGACTATCGTCAATGACTAAACCCCACACTGAAGGTGAAGGGAACTTGAAACAGGAACTTAGTGACATAGTTTCCCAGTTAACAGTATCAAGGGTACTTGCTCAAAATGTTTCATGAGTGGAAGAGACAATTAAAAAAAGCTTCAACTGGTGGTTTAACAAGATTCTCGCATCGCTAGTTCAGCCTTGTCCAATGCAACTCTCTACCATGATAGAAATGTTCTATAATTCTGTGGCTGGTAGTCACCAGTGGCTGTTTCATGAAATTGGACTAGCACTGGGAATAGCCATGTACACCATATTAGCCTAGCTCTAATAGAATCTGCACTGGGAAGAGAGGCTGGGATTTCTTTGGGATTCTTTAGCCAAATCTTAGCCACACGAGATTGGCCCATCTATCCTTTGGCCGTACAACCATTTCAGAAAGGTGACTATCCCAGAATTCCTATCGAAGGAGACCAGATTTAGACGGAAAGTTCCCTTTTTCCTCCCAGGAAAAACTTTGGCATTTGTTCAATCAATGCACATTAGCATGCCCCTGCATGGACAACACGTAAGCCACAAATAAGACAAAAGGTTTTTATTCAAAAAACGCCAAGTATAAAAAAAAAAAAATAAGATCTCTTTTATTCCCCTGTACAGTATTTCACTCAGATAAAACCAGCAGGCTACATGCTGCTCAAAACACAGCCCCAGAGAGGATCCGGAAGGCACACCATCCAGAACTGCTTTTCATCTATCTATCCTATATACACGCCAGCAACGCCCAACCCCATTGCCCACGGAACCCATACCCACTCGGGTAAGCAGGCGAGGGGGGCCCACAGCAGTCAGGGAGCTGCAGCAGCTGTCCCGCCCAAGTCCCATCACCCTACCAACAAACAGAGCAAGCGTTGCAGCCCTCTCCCAAATGTCCCCAAGTCAGAGGAGGAAAAGGAGAAAAGAAAACTATGGCGGCAGCCGTGGAAGCTTGGAGCAGGAAGGGAACCAAATAAATAAATAAATAAATACATAACATTGACCTCTAGGTTAGAATGCGCATCTTTCAAAAAAAAAAAAAAAACCAATAGGTAAAATAACTTAAAGGCAGAATTAAAAAAGAATTAGATCGACTATAATCTTTTTGTACACTACCATGCCAACTGTACACACATTTACACGTTCTGTTGATTTGCATTGTTTGTGCATTTGTGTGTGTGTGTGTGAGGTCTTGGCTTAGAAACAGTTAAGTAAAAACCAAAAAGGAAGACCAGTTCACTTGGGAGTTTTACTAAAGGAGGTGGGAAAGGGGCAGGTGGCTCAGCGTTTGGCCCTGTAGCCTCTTCCATGGCACCTTTCATATGAAGGATGGCGGGAGGGGTGGGGGAGAAAGAGGGAACCAAACCCAGGCAGATTTTTGGAGAAGCAGCAGGTAAAAGAGGCAAGTTCAAGTATTTCTCCCAGCATAGCCGGAGTCCCCACAGAAGGCACTCAGAAGAGTTGGAAGAGGTGACAGGGACTTAAAATGGTGCTAGTCCTATCCCACCCCAACCAGATTTCCCCCTACCCAACCCATGGCGGCATTCAGCAGAACTCGTGGTGAAGGGAACAGTCCCATGGCAGGGTTCTGACCCACTCCCACCCCCCACCCCCACCCCCAGGACTTTGCAGAGTCCAGCAACGCTGGACACCGACAAGGAGAGTATCTATGGGAGGAGTTGAGGCCTAGGACACCTGGAGTGGAGTCTCTTCCTCCTGTTGGGAGGCAGGGTCCAGGGGCCTGGGTCCTGGAATGAGTTGTAAATGTTGTTCCTGTATCAAGCACTTGGAGATAAGTGTCACTGGTACTCGGGAAGCTGGAAACAGACACTTCCCCTCCCTTGAGCATCTGACAGAGAGGGAGAACATGCTGGAGAAGCTATTTGCTGGGCCCCGGTGACAGGCTGTGGAGATGGATCTCAGCAGTTTCCTGGGGCAGAAGGACATCTTGCATCCATGGATGGTTCTGGATTTCTTCGAAGGATGGCCGATCTGATGGTCTCAGGGCCAAGCACCATCTAATGAGATGCTGACACTCTGGAGAGAGCAAGACAGAGGTTATGAACGACTCAACTTGTTTTTTGCAATGCAAAGATCTTCCCAGGGACCGGCAAGTCAGGGATCCAACAGAGACCTTGTCCTTTTTAGACCTCATATTCTTCAATGACTAACATTTAGCTCCTCTAGTCTACTTTCAGCTAAAAAAAACCAGCTCCCCTCTTAAGCCTGTGGTTTTCAAACTTCAATAGCTGGGGCCTTTCCCACGACACCCACTCACTAGAAATAGGAAGAATGATGACAAGGGATTCTGACGAGACATGATGAGGTGATTCAATTCACCTACTGACTTACAAATATGAACACCACCCACAATGAGGTCACTAAACCACAGTATTCAGAGACCCTTAACTTTTCACTCTTCCCACCCAACAGCCAGAGGGTTGAGGGATCAGGACTCTCTAAAAGGTTTAATTTCCTTTCACAGAAACTAAAGGGTCTTTGTTTTAAAATTCTCAGAGCTCTGACACCCATGGCCAAGGCACCCCCAAATGCAAACCCTTTGATTCCTATGGCTTTTGCAGCTCTCAAGGGTGAATCACAGCCTAGAAACCTAAGCGAAGGGTCCAGTGTCTTAGAGTGAAGCCCTCCAGAACTCAAAGACTGTCTCCCATGATGATAGCCTTGTAATTCCTGCTTCTCCTCCATAAGGGGCTTCCGAGGGAGTTCCCGTCATGGTTCAGTAGGAAAGAATCTGACTAGTATCCATGAGGATGCAAGTTTGATCCCTGGCCTCGCTCAGTGGGTTAAGGATCCAGCGTTGCCGTAAGCTGTAGTGTAGGTCCCAGATTCAGCTTTGATTCTGTGTTGCTGTGGCTGTGGAGTAGGCCAGCGGCTAGAGCTGATTCGACACCTAGCCCGGGACCTTTCATATGCCGCATGTGCAGCCCTAAAAAGATAAAAGCGGTGGGGGGACCTTCCCAGAAGTTACCTGAAGAGACCCTCTGCCTGAAGAACACCTGGCCCCTGATGATCTCCTCATCGTGCTCAAAGGGAATATCTCCACAGACCATGTCGTACAGCAGGATCCCCAGAGACCAGACAGCCGCCGACCTGCCATGGTAGCGATGATAGCGGATCCACTCTGGAGGACTATACACTCGGGTCCCTGGGAGCCGGGGGAATAGGAAGGAAAACACGCTTTTAGCAAAAATAAAACACAAAGCAGCTGAGAGGTCTGCTGAGTAACTCTGAAAAAAACAAAACGAAACAACCACTACTCTACTTCCTCCCCCAGCAGCTGGATGAACTCCTGTTTTCGCCTTGAGGCTAAAAGGAGTGGATGAGCAGCTTATGGCAACTCTCCAACCCAAAACATTTCCACCTACCCTCACAGTCCATCATAAACTGAAATTCTTTACAAACACCTCCAAGAAACAAACAGGGCCGGCCATAGACAGAAAGCCTGAGGCCTGTGTGTGGAAGGGCCACCCACCACGGAAAGGGGATGAAGGCCTGCACAACAAGGGAGGTATCCCACAAACCAGCCTTAAACTGCATTGAACACCCTTGCCCAGGAGCCGGGTGAGGGTGAGTCACTTCTGATGTGATGCAGGCAAGGACACTTGCACAATATCCTAAGTCAGGGTGCCCTTTGAGAGGCCGTCCTCCCCACCCTCTGAACACAGAGAGAGACACCCACACCCCTTCCTCCCCACACGGTAAAGGTAGATAGAGCGGCAGGACTGGCTTCAGACCACGTGATTCCTGTTTACAAACTTTGAGTTGTAAAAAAAAAGGTGGGGCCATCCCGCTGGTGCTCACCAGGGGGCAGCAAAGACTCAAAGAAAAAAAAAAAAAAAAAAAGAGGACGAGCCATTAACTGTTAAATACAAAAAAATACAGCCCAACCCAGCGTCCTCCAAGGGCAAATAAACACAAACCACAAGCCCCAGTCACAAGTTTTGAAAGGCTGTCGTTGGTTAGGTTAAGCCGCTCAGATGATGACCCACCCTTCTGTGCTTTGATCTCCAAGCTCTCCATTCCATCTTTTCTGAAAGAAGCAGCTCCAAGCCCCTCCCTAAGATAGGTTTTCATCCTCTCTGAGGAGACACCCAACTAATTTTCTAACCAGCAAGAGATCTTATTTCACAACATTCATCCCCAATTCCTACAAACACCCTCCAAAATTAATCAACAAGATGAATTATTTAGCAAAGCTGTTTCTATTCCTTATCCTTCCCTAGATCAAAGGAGAGAAACTGCAGCTCTAAAAACTACCTTACCGAAAACAAACTCCCTTGTAAGACAAAACAAAAATTACAAAACCAGCATCAATTTTCATCTCTCCCGCTCTCTCCACCCTTTTCCCCCCTCCTATCCTTTTACAGGCGGGGAAATTGGGTCAGACTTAAGAAATCTGGGCTACGGCCGGTTGCCCACAACCTTATTCATCTGGAAAGCTTGGAACCCACTGAATTCCACTTAAAAAATGAAATCACGCCAGAAACATAACAGGTCCTGCTGGCTTGAAATCCCCGGCTTTCCTACGCTGGGAAGCTCTCCTTCGCCCCACCCCTGACTAGCATCGAGCCAGACGGCCCTATGACCTTTACAAAGGGCCGAAGAGGGAAGCCTGCCGAGGCCTCCAGGCCAGGCCGAGTCACCTGGGCAGTTCCCCACCAGGCAGTTCCCCCCAGGCCTGACTCACCATCGAAGTCCGTGTAGACGGTGTCCTTGAGCAGCGCCCCCGACCCGAAGTCGATGAGCTTGAGCTCGCCGCGGTTGAGGTCGATGAGGATGTTCTCGTCCTTGATGTCGCGGTGGAGCACCCCGCAGTTGTGGCAGTGGCGCACGGCCTCCAGCACCTGCCAGAAGAAGCTGCGGGCCAGCTCCTCCTGCAGGGCCCCCCTTTCCGTGATAAAGTCGAAGAGGTCTTGCACCGGCTCGGGCCTCTCCAGGATCAGGACGAAACTGTCGGGCCTCTCGAACCAGTCCAGGAGCCTAATTACGCCGGAGAAGCCCGAGCTCACCTTCTTCAGAAGAACCACTTCCATGGGCACTCGGGTGCCATTAGGCTGCACAGGGGCGAGGGGGCTGCGTTAGGGTGCGAGTCGGAGAGTGTCCCCCACCCCACCCATCCTGGGGGCCGCTCCCTCCACAGGGTCCTCACCAGTTCTCCCCAGTCGGAAATCCGGTCCTTCTCCACGTGCTTGATGGCCACCTGGAAAGCCCCCCAGAGAGTCTGTTAAGTCCCCTCGCTAGGGCCAAACACACCCTGCGCCCCCACGCCCGGCGCGCCCTCCCGGTGGTGGGACGCCCACTCACCGGCAAGTTGTCGGCGACACGGATGCCTGAGTAGACCGAGCCGAAGCCGCCGCTGCCCAGTAGCGGGCCCACCTGATACTGCGACTCCAGTGGCTCCTTCTCCTTGCCTAGGAAAGGGGGAGTCACAGGGGACTCAGTGCCGACCCGGGTGCCCACAGCTCCCACCCTGGGGGTCCAGCTGCCCCTCCATCCACGAGTTGAGGGGGGCGCTCACCGGGCGCCAGCTTGGTGGCGTGCAGGTCGTTGCAGGGCGCGGCGCGCAGGTGGGCAAGCGAGTTAATTTTGGACAAGAGCATCCCAACCTCCAGGGTGTCGGCGTAAGGACTGCGTCTGGAGGAGCTGCAGCAGGAGCTGGGGCTGGGGTAGTGCCGGTGGCTGTGTCTACGGCTAGGGCTGAGGCTGCGGGTGGCGTTGCGGCTGTTGCTGCGGCTGGTGCGGAAGGCCGAGGGCGAGTCGGAGGACGACTGGGGGCGCTGCCGCGGCTGGAGGCTGGCGGACACGCCGGCAGGGTCAGGCAGCGCCGAGGACGGCGGGATGGGCGGCTCGTGCGGCAGCGTCGCGGCACAGGGAGCTTGTAGCTGCTGCTGCTGCTGCTGCCGGTCCCGCCACCTCCGCCGCTGCTGCCGCCAAGACCTGTCGGGCCTCCTCCGCCACCGCGGCCGCTGCAGCAGACGCCCGGCTCGCCCAGCCGCCAGGAGTAAAGGGGCGGAGCGCGCCGGCGGGGGGGCGCGCGGGCGGGCGGGGATGGGGCGGGGCCTCTCCGGGAGGCCTAGGCGGGGAACGGGGCTGCCCGGCCAGCGGAGGGAGGAGAGGGGGTGGGGAAGCGGCGGGACAGGGCGACTCCCCTCCTCCCCCGCCCCGCGCGCTCCGTTGCCGCGCCCCAGCCCCGCCCCCGCCGGCGCATCTCCAGCCAACCAGAAGCCGACCGATCTGCATAACACGGCGCGCCCCACCCCCGCCCCGCCCCGCTCTCGCGGTCAGAATGGTCTCTACGCCGCCACGACGTGGCGGGAAGGAAAAGGCGCCAAAATGGAGGGGGAGGGGCGCGGGGCGTGATGGGAGGCGGGAGCTGGGTGTCGAGCCGTCAGGGAGGAAGGATGGGGAGGGGCGTATCGATTCAAACCCAAACAATAACAAAGCCATCAAAGGCCGCCCGAGGCCGGCTCTGCGGCTCTCAGTTTCTTGGGGTTTTTGGGTCAAGGGCTCGAGCTGGAGCATAACAAGTTGTGCAGAGACAACGGGCGTTGGTGTGTCAGGCGGGGAGGCCGGGCGGCCGGCGCGCGGGGGTGTGAGGGACCGTGTGTGTGGGGGGGATGCCTACGAGGGTGGTCTTTCTGTGTGACTCAGACGTGAGACCTCCAAGTCGGCTTGAACTGGTTGATCACTCTCTGTGGGCTCGAGTTGGGTCCTTCCGGGTTTGTGTGTTGGGGGCGCGTGGGGGGCGAAGGATCTGCAAGATGTGAGTCACCGCGTCTTCACGGAGGGAGTGGAGGTGTCACAGGCCCGGAATAAAATAGGGAGAGCTCCGCTCACTCGGGGGAGGGGTCCAGATCGCTGTTGTCACAGCGAGTGAAAAGATCAGCCCCCCAAAGCCCTAGCAGATTTTTATTTTTAAAATGCAGAAAGGTTCCAGTGAATCCTGATTCCTAAGCAGTGATGTGTGTCAGAGTGCCCGGCAAAGAGGAAATCACGAAACAAATGTTAGTATTGTGATGCCAGATGCTGTCTCAGCCCTTCTGTGAGGGCGGGAGCCAGAGGAAAATTCCTCATCTAAAGCGGGGTGGGAGGGCACGCTTGATTTAATCAGTTTTTGCGTTGTAGTCACCTTTTCATCAGCCTGTTATTACCAGTCAGGCAATACTAGCAATTATTAGCAGCCCCCAATTCTTGACTCAAAGGAAATCTCCCTCCTTTCCCTGCCCCCCTTGGAAATAACACGGAAAACTGACCAATTCGACTTTCATCCTTTGTCCTTTTAAACTTCACGTAAAGTTGATAACGACGTGTGAAATGAGTAAATTAAAATTCTATGCAATCCATAAATTGAATTGTCAGAGCCTAAATAATTGAAAGCTAACTACATCCTATTTTAATTGTTTTCAAGTTCCTGCCACTTAAAGGAAAAATGAGGAAGTCTGAGGATCTGTGTATCTGCTGGCATTAATGAGTTTAAATGTTTCATTAAAAGTTTCCTACAGTGCTTGTTTTATAAAGATGCCTGGATGTTTCACAACTTTTATGAATTTATCTTATAAGGTATTACATATTTCCCTTTTGTTTGTGTACTGTGGCCTAACTCATTCATTTTTGATGACTAGGAGAAAACCCAATGGAACAAGAATTATTCCTTTTTTTACAGACAGGAAAATGAAACATAAATAGGATGACACAGGGTCATACAACAGCTAAGGGAGGAAGAGATGACCCAAATTCAACTCCAGAGTATTCAAAGCTTTCCTTCTATTGGCATCCAAAACTGTCCTTAATGCTAAGATATCAAGTATAAATTTGTGACCTCCATTTCCATCCCCTCTACCTTCCCTTTCCTTTCACAAGTACTTGTTCCCACTCACCTAGCACTTTGTAGACTTCTTGCCTTTGTAGAGGCAGTCAGCCTGCTCTGAGAAAGCCCCCTCCTCTTTTATTTAAAGCCTTTGCAGACATCAGAACACAATTCTAATTCCATCCCAGATTGCTAAACAAACTCCAAGCATGAAATGACCCGTCTACTCCACTTATCTGACAATCATATGTTTTTAGTTTTTAAAAAAAAATCTCTTTATTAACTTTTCAGTTAATTATATCTTCTCTCCCTGTTCCTTAAATGAATACTTTATCCAATGATTGTTGATGAAGGGGAAGACCAAAATGGGTCCCCACAAAAAAGGTCATGATTATAAAGTCAATTTATACCAACTTTAAGCAAATTAAAATGGCATAGGCAAAATAAAGTTTAGGAACAACCTTTAAACTGAGTTAGCTTGCTTTCAAATCTAGTTATGTGACGTTCGTCAAGTTACTTAACCTTTCTAAGCTTTAGACTGAATGGAGATAACAGTTGCATCTATATTTTAGGGCTGTTGCAAAGCACAAATAAAATTTTGCATGTAAAACACAGAGACCAGCACAGAGTAAGCTTCTAATAAATATTAGTTATGATGGCAATGATGCTGATTGTGATTATGACAATAATGATTGAAAGGAAGAATACTGGGATGGTCTTGCACCTTGAAGCCTTCAAAGATAAAATGCTAGCTAGTTTGATTTTAATCTTGTTTGGAGAGAATGTGATTCAAAATCATTGTATACCTTAAATTGAGTTCAATCTTTTTCACTTTCTCTAGATCTTTGTAGGGCTAAATATTTAATTAGTAAGAGGCTAAAGTAATTAACATTTAATATGTCTGCTTTATATGGTAGGTGCTTCACAGCTGGAAGTTACGAAACAGGGACCTTGCTTGGCAAAGAGCTTTTATTTACTTAAAACTGCTTTTAAAGATAATTATTAAACATTCATGTATGTTTTGGATTAAAAGTTACTCTTTCAGGATAAGGAACTTGATGTTTTGATGCATCAAACTGTGGTTGTAATAATAAAATCTTGCACAACCTGTGCTATCTCAAAGATTTGAGCAAAGAATCAGAAACACTGCATTAATAATTGAATGACAAGTGCTTTTGGAAAAAGAAAGGCCATGACTATGCTAACAATTCTCTGGAAAGGGGAGAATTTGTTCATATTAATTTGAACAGTGGCCAAATTAATCCTTATGTGGTTTCCATAGTCTACCTGATAACGATTTAATCCAATCATTGTGAAAGGAATGACTTCAACATTGTCTGTAATCACAGTTTCGAAGTTTGAAAGGGATGCCTGTGTACTGTTTTTCAAGGTACCTCTGAGTCTAGTTGATGTACTTATATAACTAAGGCTATATAACTTTTCCCTGTAAGCTATTTGCAGTTAATAAGATAAAAATACTTTGGGTCTGCATCTGTTATTTCTCTCCTTAAAAAAAAAAAAAAAAGAATTGTTGCATCTTTATTTTTTAAAATTGTTATTACATTATTTCATTTTTAAATTTAAAGTCTAATTTTGAAAAATTGACCATTTTTGTTTATCTTACTTTCTCTTTGGTGAAATAAAAAGGAGAAAATTTGGAGAAAGCCAGTTGTAGTACACTTCTTTCTGTATCTTAAAATATCTCCAATTACCGCAACAGTTGCAAGCTTATTTAGTAAAACCTAAATTTCACATGCATTTCGTATGTGTAGAGTATATGTGAAAATCTACTACCAACTGTAAGATGTAAAACAGTCTAAACTTAAAAAGGCTGAAGCCTCCTTTCTTAAGTTCTAATAATTATGGTAGTGGTGGACAGCTAGGAAATCCAGAATGTTCCAACTTCAGAATAGTCAGGAAATCTATGTAGTCAAGTTAGAACTGGTTATTGTCCTTGATAAAATGTGACATTTGTTTCAAGTTTATAAATCTTTAGTCAGCTTCCAGTTTTCTCAGCAAGATTGGAGAAAGTGTTTTTATTATCCAGTAAAGTATATTTAAATTCATTGACAATTCTTTTTTTCTTTAAAGAAATAAAAATAACCTAGATTTATTTTTGGATTTTTCACACATTGAGTACTGACAATCTGAGTAAAAATAATCAATATTTATTGAAGGCGCTGAACACAAAGATTTTACAGTTCCTGACAGGTAAAAACAAAAAGGCGTAGCTTAGAATGTGTAAAGGGTATAGGAAGCCTGGAGATTGTTATAAAATACTTTATTAGAAGAAAAGGAAAATGTATGCCTTGGATTATAAAGACCAGGCACACGCACAAAACTGTATGTTTCACTGATAAAGAAAAGGGGCTCTGTATGTGTGTGTGAGAGAGAGAGAGATTGTGAGAGAGAAGAGACAGACAGAGTCAGAGACAGGGATAGAGAGAGTTCATGGGCTCTGTGTGTGTGTGTGTGAGAGACTGTGAGAGAGAAAGAGATGAGGCAGACAGACAGAGAGACAGACAGAAGGACAGAAAGAATTCATAAGTTTGGGAGCTGATAAGGAGACTGTCTGCCATCTCTAAAATATAGAATAAAATTGTTGATGCAAGACTTGGAAAAGCCACACAGTGCATCTAAGTAAATGGAAAAAAATTTTTTTGCTCAAAAAAGGCTTCATGGAACATCTCGCTAGGCACTAAAAAGATAAATGAAAACATTTGTTTATTGTATATGTCATTTGCCATTTAATAGTGTACAGCCTTATTTTTCTGTATTTGTTTAGTCTCTACATCTAGATTATAAACCTATTGACGGCAGAAACCATCCTTTCATTGAACATGAAGGCTAAGTGCTGACAGCGGGTCAGGCGAAAACGGCAAAAAGAGACACTGTGATAGCAGATAAAATTGAGCATCAAAGATGTGCTGGGCATTTTTTCTAAGCACTTTATATGGATCCTCATATAAATCCTGTGACATGGGCATTTTACTATCCTCACTGGATTCCAGGTAAATAAACAGAATGAGAAGTAATTTGCCCAAGGCAACGTTAGTAAAGTGGCAGAGCCATCTCCTCCCCACCATGCCAGTCTGCTTCCCCAAGGAACACAAGGTAAGTTTAAATGTTTTAACAAGGTGAGCTATGATTAAGTTCTAACTGAAGGTAGCATCTACAGGGGCGGGGTTCAGAGGAGGCTGAAGAGATGGTCGAAGGCTCCATGGAGGATGTAGAACTTAATGTGGACTTAAAGGATGAGTAAGACATGAATAGGAAGAAGGGGGGCGGGGATTAACCTCAGGAATTAAAGCAAAAGATGCTTTGTGTGATGTTCTTTGTATTCCCCTATACATGGGAAATGAATGAATAAAAGTTTCTTTAAATAAATTAAAAGCAGAAACCAGAGAGAGAAATCAGCAGGACCTCCTGATGTCATGATAAAAGAGGTAAAAGAGATGAAAAAGGCAATAGACTTTATTCCAGTCTCTATTGAAGAAGAAACTAGGAAGATTCTCTATTCAGATCATCTCTGAAAGCTCATGGTTTGGGAACGGTAGCTTTCACTGAGGTTGACACATGGGGTGTCCAAGACCCACATGACCAAGGAGACATGCATTGACATGATTGGAAGAAATCCACTCAATAATTTGGAGAAACGTACATCTCAACATGTACTTCCTTTTTTCCAACCTTGTTCTTTTTTTTTAGGCTTGAGTGCTGCTAAAACAAACATGGACGCTCACCACAGTCAGAACTAGAACAACTGTCCTGCAAATACGGAACCACTTTGTATGGCCTTCCAAGGTATAACATTGTCAAAGTTTCTCTGAATGTCTCAGTACGATCTTGCTCACTCCAGAGAACTGGTGAGCTGTGTTGTCTTCTTCTTCTTCTTTTTTTTTTTTTTTTGCCTTTTTTGTCATTTTTTAAGGCTGCACCCACGGCATGTGGAGACTCCCAGGCTAGTGCCGGCTTACGCCACAGTCACAGCAACATGAGATCTGAATCGCATCTGCAACCTACACCACAGCTCACGGCAACGCTGGATCCTTAACCCACTGAGCAAGGCCAGGGATCAAACCTGCAACCTCATGGTTCCTAGTTGGATTCATCAACCGCAGTGCCACGACGGGAACTCCTGTGTAGTCTTCTTTATAGAAATAGTTTTTACTTTTCCCTGGCTAGGTTAAGCTTGTTTCTGTGTTCAGTCATGATTAGAGAGACACCCACCCACTACATGAGAATCAGACTTATCATTGGCAGTCAGAATTATCTTCCAAGTTACTCTTATGAATGGAACTTTTGTTGGCGAAGAGCCAGTCCTCTTTTGCAGGGCTGGAAAGACAACATGGATTACATACTTTAGCCCAAATTATATGCATATTCCCCCAGTTTAGTCTATCTTTATAAACCAACACAAGGCCATTTGGACTTTTTGCAGCTTTCTCTGATCACTCCAACCAACTGTTTTTAAACTCACAGCAATTATTTGTACTAGTAATCTGACACAATCAAATTCTTTTGTTATCTAAGTTTTCACTGTCATCATAGCATGGTCATTAAGAGTAGTAAGTATTAACTGAGTGCCATGAAAGGATCCGTGTTGGCCCAATGAGACCATGAGCTCTTTGACTGTAGAAACTCTATTTTAAGTTTTTAAAGACCACATGGCTCCCTTTGGGAGGTGCTAAAAAGATAATTTAAAAAAAAATTGAATTGAGGATTTCCCGTCATGACTTGGCGGTTAACAACCCCTACTAGTAACCACGAGGTCGAGGGATCAATCCCTGGCCTCTCTCAGTGGGTTAAGGATCTGGCATTGCCATGAACTGTGGTGCAGGTCACAAATACGGCTTGGATCCTGTGTTGCTGTGTCTCTGGCATAGGCTGGAGGCTATGGATTGGACCCCTAGCCTGAGAACCTCCGTATGCCGGGCGTGCAGCCCTGAAAAGACAAAAAAAAAAAAAAGAATTGAGAGAGCTTGGGTTGCTGCCGTGGTGCTGGTTCAATCCCTGGCCCCAGAAACTTCCACATGCCTCAGCTGTCGCTGAAAGAGAAAAAGAAAAAAAGAGTTCAAAGCCAATTTTTGCCCTCCTCAGAAAAGCACTTTTTTTTTTTTTTTTTTTGCTTTTTAGGGCCGCAACCATGGCATACAGAAGTTCCCAGGCAAGAGGGTGAATTGGAGCTACAGCTGCCAGGCCTACACCATAGCCACAGCAATGCCATATCCGAGCTGCATCTGCAACCTACACCACAACTGACAACAATGCCGGATCCTTAACCCACTGAGCGAGGCCAGGGATCAAACCCGCACCTTCATGGGTACTAGTTGGATTTGCTTTTGCTGTGCCACAATGGGAACTTCCAGAAAAGCGCTTTTATAAATTAAGATTTCCAGGTTTGGAGTTCTCATTGTGGCTCAGTGAGTTAACTACCCTATCTGTGTCTGTGAGGGTTCAGGTTTGATCCCTGGACTCACACTGTGGGTTAAGGATCAAGCGTTGCTGCAAGATGTGGTGTATGTAGGTCACAGACAGGGCTCGGATCTGACGTTGCTGTGGCTGTGCCATAGCCCAGCAGCCGGGCTCAGATTCAACTCCTAGCCCAGGGATTCCATATGCTGCAGGTTCCTAAACCAAAGGCTTAGAGAATTAGGTACAGTCTAATTTATAGCAATAATATCTAATATTAATTGAGCATTTACTATGTGCTAAGCACTAGTCTAATTAACCACTTTATGTGCTATATATACTGCACAGACCAATTATATATATATAATAGGTAGATATTCATATGGCACCTGCATTTATATTTTTCTTTAATCGTCCTCATTATTGTTATACCCAGGAAGGTAAATAACTTGCCCAAGGTCCACAGGTGAGAAAGGCCCAAACCTTAATACATGGAACATATGCCGATTAAGAGCTAGACAATGGATGGGGTAGCTCTTTGTGTGATAGAGGTCACACTCAGAGCACAGAGGGCCGTGAGCCAGATTAAATAAAATCAGGAAGCCAGGTAATGAATGGAAAGACAATAGAGTCAGTGGATAATTTCCTTCAATATTGTGCCCAAGAGAAATGAATGGGGATTGGAACAATGTTAAAAGTTAGCCGTGTGAGTGGTGACCAAGAGGAATGACTGCTGAAAATGAGAGCTTCTGGCAGCTAAGCATGTGGGAGAGGGTGAGCCTTAGGGTGAGGGTGAGCTATAATCTATGGCAGCGAGACAAGAGTCTCTTGTGTCTTTGCGGTGGTATTGATTGATTCAGTCAGCTGATCAATAAAAATTTGCTGAACAGCTACTATGTTCAAGGTACTGTGTCACAGAGCTACATAGAGGCAAAAGACATGATCCTAGCTCTTGCTTGTGAATCTTTTTATTCTGATAAGGCAAGATATATAGAATCATGGGGGTTGAGCTGAAAGAAAACTTCAAGATCTCATCTATCTCTTGAGTTTTATAGATGACCAAAACCAAATCTCAGAAGCAGGAAGTGACTTGCCAAAGTTCCCATGACATTTTTTAGAGCAAGGATAGAACCCAGACTTGATTACCACCCGCGTTCTTTCTAGTTTTTTCTATAGATGTAATTAGTAATGAAAGGTAGTATTTGCCAAGTAGCAAATTAATGGTATAGGCAATGCATGGCCTCTTACCATAATATGTTTACAATTAAATGCTAAAATTTTTTCTGGGGAATTTTCAGGGGCAAAGGGACTTTCCCAGTTGTCTTCTCAGCTGCTTTAGCATGAAAACAGAAAACGGCCCCTCCTGTGTGCTCTCCGAGCACCTGTGCCACCTCAAACATGCACATCGCATGTGATCTTGATGTGATATGTCTAGCTCAGTAGTTCTGAAAGTGTGTGGTCTCCAGACCAGCAGCACCTGGAAACTTGTTGGAAATGCAAATTCTTGGGCCCACTCCAGATCCACTGAATCAGAAACTCTGGGGGTGGGGCTCAGTGATTTATGGTTTAACAAGCCCTCCAGGTGACACTGATGTGCTTTTGAGCCTGAGAACCTCTGGTCTTTCTAAATGGCTCTCCAGAGAGATTGTGAGCTCCTTGAAGGCAGGGCTTGGTGGCCTCCATAGTTTTTGTTTTCCTAGCTTAGTACCAAGCCTTGAATGTAGTGGATGTTCCTAAGTGTGTCTGAAAGAACTTATACATTGAAGGGAAAGCATCCTATTAACCACGCTTCTTTGTGTAATGATTAGCACCTTTAGATTCACTTATTTTACTTATTTATTTTTTTCCTTTGGCTGTGCTCACAGCATATGAAAGTTCCTGGGCCAGGGATCAAACTTGTGCCACAGCAGCTATAGCCATGGCAGTGACAACACAGAATCCTTAACCCACCAAGCCACCAGGGAACTCCAAGATTCACTTTATGCTATGGAATGATTAGTATCTCCCCGACCTCAAAATTTGTATGTTGAAGTTCTAATTCCTGTCTCTGTACCTTAGAATGTGTATTTAGAAGTAGGATCTTTAAAGAGGTAATGGAAGTAAAACCCAGTCAGACGGGTGGGCTCTAATGCAACATGACTGGTGTCTTATGAGAAAAAAAGGACATGGAAGAGATGAACATGGAAGAGGAAGGAGGACTGGTCAAGACAGAGAAAACAGTTATCTGCAAGCCAAGAGGAGAGACTTCAGAAGAAACCAACCCTGGGAGTTCCCATTGTGGCTCAGGAGGTTAGGAACCTGACATAGTCTTCATGAGGATTCGGGTTTGATCTCTGGTCTCGCTCAGTGGGATCCAGCATTGCCAGAAGCTGTGGTCAGAGATGTGGCTCTGATCCAGTGCTGCTGTGCCTGTGGTGTGGGCCTGCAGCCGCAACTCTTATTTGACTCCTAGCCGGAGAACTTCCATATGCCACAGGTGTGGCTGTTTAAAAAAAGAAAGAAAGAAAGCTAGAAACCAACTCTATAAACACCTTGATCTCAGACTTCAAGTCTCCAGAAGTGTGATTGATTTCTATTGCTTAGGCCACCACACTGCGTTACTTTGTTATGACAGCCCTAGCAAACTAATACACTTTGTAAAACATTTTACAAAAACACTGGCTTTGAAATCCAGGAACTCCCATCCAGGCCTATGACAAGACAATGTTATTTTTAGATTATTCTATAACTGTCTTTAGATGTTAACCATTAAAATGTTTGTTTAAGAAATTATTCTTTCATGCTCAATATGATCACAGATTTTAGCGTCAGACAGAGGTGGGTTTGAATCCTGACTCAGCCACTTGGAAGTTGTGTAATTTTAACCTCGAAAGACTCAGTTTCCTTGCCTGTAATTTGGGGCTAATAATAGCTCCCTCCCAGACATAACTCAAGAATCATCAAGCATGTTGTAAGCACTCAGTGTATGGTGACTTAAAAATGATAATTAACCAAATTATTCACATTGGCCTTCTCTGGGAAATGGAATTCTGGCACAATTTACTGTAATGTTTGAATCAGTTCAGCAAACATAGTACTGTGGTGACTTTACAGAGGCCTGTATGGAATGAGAGTTTAAGTAGTTTTTAGGAGAAATGAATTCAACAGTCAAAGGGAATAAAAGAATAAGAAATCAGGAATTCAGTATGAAGATGTAACATGTAAGAACAGTTGAATTGTCTCAAACTGATGAGCAATTAAACTGTATGGAGGTAGGAAATGCCGATTTTGTTCTATTTCCCTAGCACCTAACGTGGCACCTGGCCCTCACTATAAGCTCAACAACTTTTCATTGAATGAAGGAATCAATGGCCTTCTTCAAGGACAACTTGCAGAAGTTGTCACAAATTATGCAGAAGTTGTACAAATTATGCAAAGATGTTTCAACCCGAATATATTTACACTGAACTGGTGGCTCTGTAGCATTCTGGCGTCATGGAATCAAACTTTAATTTTAACATGGGAATTCCACTTTGAGGAAATAACCTAAGAAAATAACCTCAAAGGGGAAGAGAAGTGTGTACTTTTTTTTTTTTTGGCCACGTCTGCGGCATGCAGAAGTTCCAGGGCTAGGGATGGAACCTTCATCACAATGTCTACAATTGTAGTACTATTCAAAATATTCAAAATATCAACTATTGGAAGAGTGTTCAGAGCCTTACCAATCCACTTCTTCATCTCTCCTCTCTAGCCTTCTGACTAGGCCCCCTGGCTTTCCCCAAACTCTTCCATCTTCACAGCCCCTCACCTGAGTGGCCCAGTGCCCTATACTTCTGACCCTTTGGGATCAGTTTCCCGCACTAAAATGTATTTGTCTTGCGCCTGCCTATCTTTGGGACATTCCTCCCCCAACTCATCTGATAAATAATTTCAGCTGAGGTGCTGATGCATGATAATGGCTAAATGTGAGTCCAGTCCTGGATAACAATTCCATTTTGGCAGCACCTTCCTCTGAAGAATAAGTAATACATTTCAGGCATGTGTCCTGGCCATTTGGGGAAGATATTTTAAGCAGGGGGATTTCCTAAAACCCCTCAAGTTACACCATGTAGACAGCTGCCTATCCCACATGATCTGGCCAACTCCTTGGCATCCACTTATCAGTACTCAGGGGATACTGGAGGAAACAGGTCTGTTGCTCTTCTTAACAGAGCGTGGACACAGTACTGCACTATTTATGTCACTTAAAGGAAAAGGGCATTTAGTCTGGAACTTCTCCGGAAGGCACACATGCCCTGCGCTTAGAGGTTGACTCTTCTCCACCTGATCTCTGGGGATGGCTGAGTGACTGGTGCGTACTTTAACCAAAATGAATAAGCTTGGACATAGAAACACTGAGAAAGCACTGGTCACATAATGTTAAGTTTCACAGGTGCAAAGATCCTAGACATCGACAAGAATTTACATGAGTGCACACATGAGAAAACAACGAACCCCATTGTAAACAGCACTGCTTTAATCAAGTGTTAACTGTATTTTTGTTGTTGTTGTCTTTTTAGGGCTGCACCCTCGGGCCAGATCTGAGCCACATCTGTGACCTACACCACAGTTCACGGCAATGCCGGATCCTTAACCCACTGATTGAGGCCAGAGATCGAACCTGCATCCTCATGGATACTAGTCAGATTCATTTCTGCTAAGCCATGACGGGAACTCCAGGTGTTAACTGTATTAACTGTGCTGAAGTATTTATATATTTTGAAAGATTTAACCCTCTGATGTTGTGGAAAATCAGGTTGCTATCTTCATCTCATGTAAAGAAACAAAGGCAAAGCTAGGTTAAGTGGCTATCCCACAGCCAAATGGCACATCTGGGATTTGAACCAAGTCTTTGAGCTCCCAAGTTCATGGTGGCAATATTCATATTTCAGAATCAAGAATCTTTTTTTTTGTCCCACACCTGTGGCACGTGGGAGTTCCTGGGCCAGAGATTGGAACCTAAGGAACCACAGCTGCAGCAGCACCAGATCATTTACCCACTGTGCCACAGAGGAACTTCCCAGAATCAAGAATCTTTTTTTATTTTGCTTTTTTAAAATTTTCTGTATTTATTTTTTATGTTATTTATTTATGGCCACATCTGCAGCTGCCTGTCTAGATGCCATAGCCACAGCAATGCCAGATCCTAGGCCTGTCTGCAACCTCTGATGCAGCTAGCAGCAATGCTGGATCCTTAACCCACTGATAGAAGCCAGGGATTGAACCTGCATCCTAATCAAGACACTATGTTGGATTCTTAACCCGATGAGCCACAATGGGAACTCCAGAACCAAGAATCTTGAAGCTGAGGATCCTAGAACATCATTCTTGATAATCTAGACCCTGACTACTGCTAGCAATGAAGAGTCTGTTGCTTCAAGAGCCAGCTGGTTCCATATAACTACACTTGTCTGGAAGCTTTTAAATGTTAAATTAAAATCTGTCTAAAAAAAAATTAGGAGTTCCTGTCGTGGCTCATCGGAAATGAATCTGATTAGCATCTGTGAGGATGCAGGTTTGATCCCTGGCCTCACTCAGTGGGTTAAGGATCCAGCATTGCCATGAGCTGTGGTATAGGTTGCAGATGGCGGCTAGAATCTGACGTTGCTGTGGCTGTGTTGTAGGCCAGAGGCTACAGCTCTGATATGAACCTTAGACCCCTAGCCTGTGAACCCCATAGGCCACTGGTGTAGCCCTAAAAAGATTTAAAAAAAAAATTAAAATCTGTCCTTTGGTAACATCCCTTCTTTTGATCTTAAACTGTCTACTCTTGGAGAACTCAAAACAAGCTACTTCTTTTCAATAAGCCCTTTTGGTATGGAGACACAGATCTTGTACTTCTCCTCCCCCAATCTTGCGTTTGTCTAAGTCCCAGGAGATCTCACTCAGTACTGCTCAACTGTTCAACTGTCAAACTCATCAGTCACACAGAAACGCCCCAAAGTACCACCTCTATCATTCAGAGACAATTTGGGTAAAAGATTTGAGCTCAGTTACTTATTCAGGTGCCTGTGAAACATCACCTTGATAAGCCATATGACTCCCCTATAAAAGCATGGAATTAATCTAATACAACAAATAAAAGCCACCATGTATTGAGCCCTTTCTGTGAGCCAAGAACTGTGCCGGAAGTGCCTTATATAACTTCCCTGGGACTACTCCACGAGGCAGGTACTGACATCTAAGTTTTACAGGTGAGGAAATGAAGGACCTTCTATTCATAATTGCATGTCTTTCTTTCCCTATGAGTGTGAAAGGGAGGGTGGGGCAGGGTAGAACTTGCTGCCCCCAGAATGAGACTCGCATTTTCCCATCTCTGTGTGCTCAGACATTGCCTCTCCATTTTGGCCCCTTTCTTCCCAAGCATTTACGGAGCACCTCTCACACACTTCGACACTTGCTCTATACAGTGATTCCATTTGGGACAAAGTAGGCAAAGAAAACGATGACACCTTTAAATCTTTGGGGTCAAGGAAGGCTACTGAGAGGAGGTGGGCTTTGAAACATAAATAGAAAGAGAGGAATCAACCAGTCAAAGGACAGGATGGGGAAATTCAAATTTCAGCAAAAAGGCAGAGGCTGTGTCAACACTCAGAGGCACAATTTGCATGGACGGGAAAAACGCATCACAGCGTTGTAAATAGGTTCCAAAAATTTTGTGAGCATAAAATCAGGAGAAGTTTGCATTCTTGTAAGGTTAAAGAAAAATAGTTGTTTTTCAGTTCGATCTGTGCTGTCACAAAAAGCACACAAAGTAAGGACAGTGCAATGAATTATGTCTACAACCAACTGCTCCCCTGAAGTAAAGTTCAATCCACCGTGAAGAAGTCATTTCCCAGTTGCCCCTGTCAACGCCCCCTCCAAAGAGATGTGTAGTCAACCTCTGTTTTCGTTGTTGTTGTTGTTGTTTTGGCCATGCCTGCAGCATGCAGAAGAGATCCCCAGACCGGAGATCAAAGCCGAGCCACAGCAATGACAACACCAAACCCTTAACGATTTGGCCACTGGGGAACTCCCTCTGCCCCAGTTTGAGAAAAGGGAAGGATGCTAGGTGGAGGGTCGATCATCAGTTGCAGCTATATCTGAAACTCACATTATCACAGACTTTCACCTTGTTGCTAAGTATGGTGGCTCCTGGGGTGAAACAGGATTGAGGGAAATCCAACTGGACAGGTAACAATAGGTGATCATAAGAGCTGTGTGCATCACTCTGACTAGTGTAACTTCTGTCTGAAGGGTGATAGGAAGCTAAGGAAGGATTTCAAACAGATCCAACTCAAGTGCTAACTTCTGTAAAAGCATTTCCTGGCAGCCACTCTTGCTGGGGAATTCCTTTAAATCAGATGGTTTGTATCGTTTGGTCTCATCTCCCCTTAGATCAATACCCTGTCTTGTGTTTTGTGGGTGTATATGCATCACCATATTACAGTGTCTGCTCCAAACATATTTGTGGTTTGATAGAAAGAAACAAAGGGACAGGAATCTCTCTCTTTTTTTTTTTTCTAAGTGCCATACCCTTGGCATATGGAGGTTCCCAGGCTAGGGGTCTAACAGAAGCTGTAGCTGTCGGCCTTCGCCACAGCCACAGCAATGCGGGATCCAAGTCGCGTCTGCAAACTACACCACAGCTCACGGCAATGCCGGATCCTTAACCCACTTAGCACGGCCAGGGATCAAACCCGCAACTTCATGGCTTCTAGTTGGATTCATTAACCACTGAGCCATGACTGGAACTCCTAATTTCACTTTCAAAATCCCAGTCATAGCCCTTAAACCTTCAAATCTCCATACCTTATCCCAAAGGAGGGTGCTCATTTTATTTTATTTTTTTATTTATTATTATTTTTTTTTTGTCTTTTTGACTTATCTGGGGCCGCACCCGCGGCACATGGAGGTTCCCAGGCTAGGGGTCTAACAGGAGCTGTAGCTGCTGGCCTTCACCACAGCCACAGCAACGTGGGATCCGAGCCGCGTCTGCAACCTACACCACAGCTCACGGCAACGCCGGATCCTTAACCCACTGAGCAAGACCAGGGATCGAACCCTCAACCTCATGGTTCTTACTCGGATTCGTTAACCACTGAGCCAAGAAGGGAACTCCCTTATTTTATGTTTTATTTTTGGCTGCATCCCTCCGGGGCCAGGGATTGAGCCAGCGCCATAGCAGTAGCTGGAGCCACTGCAGTGACAACAACGGATCCTTAACCCACTGTGCCAATAAGGAACTCCCAAAGGAAGGTGCTTAGACTGTACCAGAACCACACCAAACCGTAGAAAGACCGACCCTCCAGGCCAATGGTTCTCAGAGTGAGGTCCCTGAACCAGCAAGAGCAGCATCTGGGAACTTGTTTAAAAGACAGATATGCAAATAACCAGGCCCCACCCCCTCAGGCCTACACAATGGGAAATTCTGGGGGTGGGGCTGGACCATCCCGGTTTTAACAAGCCCTCCAGGTGATTCTGAACCCGGAAGCTCAGGTTTCAGAACCACTGCGTCCGATTACTTCATGTGACCACCCTTTGCCAGGGAATGGTAGAGACCAGGAGTGCGCGAAACTACCGATCCCCAGCTCTTCAGGGAGCTTTATTATCTATTGGTTTCCTTGGCCATTACCCTAATCCAGATGGAACTTAAGGCCCATTAGACAAAACATGAAGCAGACCTGTTCCACAGAACTGTGAAGTCAGTTTTCCTTGGCTTTGCCTGTGGTCATTTTTTTTTTTTTTTTAAATGATTGCTTCATGAGCCACTCTGGTCTCTGAACTTTTCCCTTTTCTAGTAAAAGTACAAATTCCAGCTGGAGTTCTTGACCAACAACATCTTTCTACAGAAGTTGCTGCCTTCCATGCTTCACTGAGTTCCAGAGATAAGATAAATAATTTACCAAATGTAGGTTTCTGATTACTCACTCTATTAGCATTTAGAGCAGAGAGCTTCGGCCCCTGGAGAGTTTGATTCGTTCAGAGACAGCCCATCTGCCTTTTTTTTTTTTTTTTGTGGGGAGTTTTTGGGGGTGGGGTTGCCTGGAAAAGCCAGGGAGCTCCCTGCATCCCACACATACTTTAGGGATGAACTGCCTAAATCTTATGGGTTTTACTGGAAATTCTGGGGAATGCTATTTTCTTATTATTTAAAAAAATACACAGCTGCTAAGGCTCTTTTTTTTTAAATTCCCTCTCCCCCTCTTTTTTTTTTTCTATGCTGCATAAAAACAAAATTCCACAATTCATTTTCAAATATTATACAAAATAAGATAGCTGAAAGGGTATTTTCAATCTTGTGCAATTTATTTATCCTAAATTCAGCTGCACACTGCAAGAGTAATTTCAGGGAATTTTATAGAGGGATTAAGTAGAGTTCTTCCTAAATCAAGTGAAACCGAGGAGGCGAAGGAACAATCTATTACCTCAAAGCATCATTCTTCACTCACACAATTCTGAAGTATAGTAGCAATATCAGTAGTGATGGATGCAATAGAAGGTTCACATCTGTAGTTTGTCTAAGGTTCTTTCCTTTATGGTAAATGTGTGTCTTTATTATTTTATACAGATCTTAAAGAGTAAACTGGAGTAAGAGAAGAAATCACAGCAAAAATATGGACGATTCTGTGGATTGTCCATAACAGATATAGAGGGAAAGCTTGAGATAAATCCAAGAAGTAATGTATTGAATATGTAATAAATGTTCTCTTTTTTTTTGTTTGTTTTTTTAGGGCTGTACCCGAGGCATATGGAAGTTCCCAGGCTAGAGGTCCAATCGGAGATATAGCTGCCGGTCTACACCGCAGCCACAGCAACATGGGATCTGAGCTACGTCTAAGACCTACACCACAGCTCGTGAAACTCCGGATCCTTAATCCGAGTGAGGCCAGGGATCAAACCTGCATCCTCTTGGAGACTATATTTGGCCCTTGGTAGAGCCATAATGGGAGCTCCATCTCTTTTGAAAAGAGATATTGAACTACATGTCTGGATAGTATAGTGGTCTTGTTTTGGTAACCCCTATGAAATAGAAATTGCATTTTAGGGAGTTCCCTTCGTGGCTCAGTGGTTAATGAATCCAAGTAAGAACCATGTGGTTGCGGGTTCAATCCCTGGCCTTGCTCAATGGGTTAAGGATCCGGCGTTGCCATGACCTGTGGTGTAGATGGCAGACGTGGCTCGGATCCCGTGTTGCTGTGGCTGTGGCGAAGGCCGGCAGCTGCAGCTCCTGTTAGACCCCTAGCCTGGGAACCTCCATATGCCACAGGTGCGGCCCCAGATAAGGCAAAAAGACAAAAAAAAAAAGAAATTGCATTTTATCTCCCAAATAAGATTTTTGTATTTCCTTGGACTTCCTTTTTTTTTTCTGGGCTGCACCCTCAGCATGTGGAAGTTCCCAGGCCAGGGTCTGAACTGAAGCCACAGCAGCCACCCAAGCCACAGCAGTGACAAGCCAGATCCTTAACCTGCTGCGCTACCACGGAACACCTCCATGGACTTTCCTTTTTTTTTGGTCTTTTTGCATTTTCTAAGGCCACACCCATGGCATATGAAGGTTCCCAGGCTAGGGGTCTAATCGGAGCTGTAGCGGCCGGCCTATGCCACAGCCACAGCAACTCAGGATCTGAGCTGTGTCTGCAACCTACATCACAGCTCACGGCAATGCCGGATCCTTAACCCACTGAGCAAGGCCAGGGATCGAACCTGCAACCTCATGGTTTCTAGTTGGATTCGTTACCACTGAGCCACGACGGGGAACTCCTCCATGGACTTTCTTAATGCAAATCAAGACTGCACATCCTACTTCCTACGGTGAGCACCCTGTGAATAAGCAAAACAATAACACGATGACATCTGACTACAAACCTGTTTGCCAGCCAGGAATTTAGTAAAAAGTTGATCATCTCCCAATACCAAGTTGTACTGAAAGTCCCCTGCATGAAGTGAAAGTTATGGGTTGGTTTGGGGAGGGCACCTAGCTGAGCAGTGAACTCGGGTATGGAAAACACTGTATTAAAACAGGGGATGCCCCGAAAAGGTTGAGAGGTGAGATGAGGACACAAAAGGAATTCCATGTGCTTCACAGCTCTGGGTTTTGAAGCAATTAAAGAGTGAAAGGTGTAAAGATTCTACTTGTTACCTATTTTGTGTTTCTCTGGGAGATTAACCTACTTCCTTGGCTCATTTTCTTCTTCCTACATCAGCAGGCATAAAAGCTGTGGTAGCTGGCAGCCTCAGATGACTCCATCTGCATCTGTTATTGTAGTTCTGGGCTTCTCAGGGATGTAATTTACCTCTATTTCCTTTGCCTTCTCCCCACAGCAGGTAAAAAAGGCTGCCCTGGAGTTCCTATTATGGCTCAGCGGTAAGGAGCCCAACTAGTATCCATGGGGGTTTGATCCCTGGCCTCGCTCAGTGGGTTAAGGATCCAGTGTTGCCCTAAGCTGTGGTGTAGGTGGCAGACAAAGCTCGGATCTGGTGTTGCTGTGGCTGTGGTATAGGCCGGTGGGTGCAGCTCTGATTTGACTCCTAGCCTGGGAACTTCCACCATATGCAGCAGGTGCGGCCCTAAAAAGACAAAAAAAAAAAAAAAGGAAAGAGAGAGAAAAGAAGGCTGCCCTGAGCCTAGATACATTCTCCCTTGTCATATAAAAATCTGCTAAGCCAGGGATGGTGAGTCAATAGTCAGCGCGTGTGCGAGAACTCTTTTCCTCTCTTCTGACAGATCCAAGAAGCAGCAGCGGTAAATTTGAGAAAAGCGGTGTGTTCGTACACACACACACACACACACACACACACACACACACACACACACATTCCACAAGGAGAACTCTCACCCAGCCACTCTCTTCAGTTTGCCGCATACTGCATTTTAGAAGGTTTCATGTTGCTCCTGCAACATTTTTTTTGGTTGGTTGGATGGCTGAATGAAACACAACCTTCCCTGCAGACATCAAAGCATGTCTCCAGCATAGCAAACTCCCCATTCAGCCTCTTGTCTCTCCGGCTACATTCCAATTTAACCGGGGGCTGTCTTGCATGATAATCAGGCCTAATTACCGCTTTATCCCTTGATTGTTGTGCTGAGTTTTGGAAGGGCAGAGTTCTTTTCTCAGTTTGGTCCTGCCTTCCCTTCCTCCGCCTCGCGTTCTTTAGCAGACCCCTTTGAGCTCTCAGCTTTGGCCTTTATAATTAGCAAAGAGGTGAAAAGAGCAGGACTGCGCCTTTGGGATACCAGCACTCTGTCCACTTAGGAAACTTGAATTCCTTTCACAACTGTGGGAAGACCTTGCCATATCCAGGATATTCTGAATACCACAGGAGCTTTAAGCCATTTATTACTAAGTTAGAGAGTAAAGCGGGGAGTTCCCCTAGCGGCACGTGGAAACAAATCCGACTAGTATCCGTAAGGATGTGGGTTCGATCCTTGGCCTGCTCAGTGGGTCGGGGATCTGGCATTGCTGTGAGCTGTGCTGTAGGTTGAAGTGCATTTGATGCCCGTAATTTCTGTAACCAAAAAAGGAATCATAGGCAGAGAATTGAAAAAATGAGGGATCAGATAATCCTGTTTATCTCCAGTTTAAGCCTTCCAGTTTATGTTTTACTTTAAGGTTCTTTTTAATGTTTTATTGTATTCATTTTCTGAGTGTCTGCATGTACCAGGCACAGTGTTAGGTACTGGGGATTCCAAGATAATATGACACGACTCTTTTTTTTTTTTTTTAATGGCAGAAGATTTGGCATATGGAAGTTCCCAGGCTAGGGGTCGAATTGGAGCTACAGCTGCTGGCCTACACCACTTGAGATCAGAGCCGCCGCATCTGCGACCTACACCACACTCACGGCATTGAGGGACACTTAACCCACTGAGTGAGGTCAGGGATTGAACACACATCCTCATGGATACTAGTCAGGTTCATTTCTGCTGAGCGAGAACAAGAACCTCGACACAACTCTTGCTGTCAAGGAAAATAAGCTGAGCCTTAAAGGATCAGATGCAGCAGAGAAGACTGGGAAGCCCTAGAGGCCAAAATTTTTCAAACATAATCAGAGCCAAGAGTTCCCTGGTGGCTCAGCGGGTTAGGGATCCAGCCGTTGTGGGGGTTGATCCCTAGCCCCGGGAACTTACACATTGCACAGAGGCAGCCAAAAAACAAAACAAAAAAAAACAAACCATAATCTGAGTGAAACAAAATTGGCCTGGAGTTGATGATTGTTGAATCTGGCCATTGAAACATCATTGTCATTTTTACTATTTTGTCTATTGTTTACATGTTTAAAATTTTCCATAATAAAAAATGTAGATGTAATCTGGGGACCCTAATATGTGACCTATCAGGAGGAAGCTGGCTGAAATACAGAACCTCTGGCCCCACTGCAGGCCTCCTCAGTGCATTTCTTAATGGGGTTCATTAATCTACGCGTTAAACAAGTTCCTCATGCAAATTGAAGGCATCCTGAAACTTGAGTTCCTTGGCAAGGGAGACAGTAAGCGCCAAGAGCAGAGGTGTGAGAAAAGAGGAAAACCATTTATCAGAGAAGAAAAACTTCCTTGGAAACCACTTATGAGATCAGAAAATTTCAGAACTAGAAAGAGGACCTTTGAGACCCTGAGTCTAGGCCAGAGCATCTCAAGTGGTAACCTGCTCAGGATCACATGGGGTTCTTGTTCAAATGCTGTAGGATTCACAGTGGGGCCTGAAACCCTGTATTTCTAGATCACTGCTGCGTAAAGGCTTGCTTCCAGTCTGGAGACGACACTTTGATTAGTTTTTTATAGGAGCTCCTGCTGTAGCACATTGGGTTAATGATCGGGCTTGTGTCTATGAAGGCCTAGGTTCGATTCCAGACCGGTGCACTGGGTTAAGAATCCGGGGGTTCCCATTGCGGCTCAGCAACATAGTGTCTGTGAGGACTGGGGTTCGATCCCTGGCTTCCCTCAGTGGGTTAAGGATCTGGTGTTGTCTCAAGCTGTGGGGTAGGTTGCAGATGTGGCTCTGATGTGGTCTTGCTGTGACTGTGGCATAGGCCAGCAGCTGCAGCTCCGATTTGACCCCTAGCCTGGGAACCTCCATATGCCGCAGGTGTGGCCCTAAAAAGAAAAAAAAAAAGAAAAGAATTTAGGCAGCTGTGGCTTAGGTCGAAGCTTTGGCTTGGATTCGATCCCTGCCCTGGGAACTTCCATGTGCCGTGGGGTGGCCAAAAAAGAAAAAAAAAATGGATTAGTCTTTCACAGACAAGGAAACTGAAGTTCAGAGAATACTAGAGAATACTACCTGTTCCAAGTTACAGGCATCAAGTGCATTATTTTGTGCTGCTGTTGTCTAGGGAGGCCCAGCCCCTGGAGGAGCCTGTTAGCAGCTGGGTAGTGGGAGCAGGCTGCTCTGACATGAGGACTGCAAATGTGGGCCAGTCCTGGAGCTGAGCTACAGTCCAGATTTCTCCTCAGCACCATAGGGATGATCTGAGGAGCTGCCATGTGGCTGTTCTGTTACAGTCTGTTATTTCTTAGCATACTTTTACTGCATCTTCTGGCTCTGGCCTTTCAAATTCTTCTTGGAATTCCAGGAGACTTCCTGAGCAAGAATCACATCTACTGAATGCCTGACATAATGCACTCATGGGCCAGCCATTAGCATATTTTTGGTCTTACGCTAGTGTATTGAGCAAGTTAGCTAACTATCCTCTGAACGTCAAAGACAATATGGATTAATAATCTAGTAAATATACTCCCCAATGTCAGGATGGGGGAGAGGCACTCTGTTGATGTAGGAAATCCTGTTTCACACAGTGATTATTTAATTCAGGGAACTGATTATCCCAGAGCTGGTACAGATTCAAAACAGCTTTCACACCCTCCGTAAAGGATGGATAAGATAGTTTATCACCCTTAATGAAAGGGGATGCTTAGAAGGGTTACTTACTAACCTCTGAGGCTGAGGTCAGAGAAGCTGTCCCTGACCTTCTTTCCTGTCAGTGACAGGACTCTGGAGATGGACCACCAAAGAACTGACCCCAGAGCAGATTTTGTGATTGCTAATTTCCAGGTAGTATAGAACCCGGAATAGGATATTCCACCCCCAGAAATGATGAACAAAAATGTTAGGAGAATCTCCCTCCACAGACAGACACACAGACCCACCTATTCTTTGCGCCTCCCCTCAAATAAAGCATCTTTTCCTCTGGCCTGGAAACAAATTCTGTCAGAAAGGAATGTATCTGGGTTCAAACAGCCTGTGATCTTTCCCAAAGGCATAAGCGTGTCTCCTTGAAACATCACATGTTACATTTATATCTTTTTCCCCTGATCCAATGACACATTTTCCATGAGCCCTCTTATCTGGAAATGCCGGCGCGGGCCCAGGCGCAGGGTAGACAGGCTCGCCCAGGCCTTGCGGTCCCCATCGGAGCGCCACCTGAAAGCTTTCCTCAGGAGCAGAGTCCAGGGAAAAGTTAATTTTTGGTCCTGGGCGTGTGGATTTAGGCTTTTGTGCGGCCGAGGCGTAAGGACGCGGAAAGAGTAAACGCTTCGGGGGCCCGGGGCGGGGTGGGGGAGGGGCGCGGGGCCTCCCCGGAGCCCCGGGCCTTTAGCGATCTGCTTTGTGAATGGAGCTGGAGGGGGAGGGGGTGCGCATACTTGGCATTCCTTTATCTGGGTGGGCTCCTTCTCCACCGACTTTCAGGATGTGGGAAAGGGAAGATGAAAGAAGCTGCATTTCCAGCCTATCAGGTTACAGCGTGTAGAGCGGGGGGCGGGGGGCAGCGAGGGGGAGGGGGCGCGAGGGGGGCGGAGCGCGTCCGCGGTGAGAGGGACCAGGGAAACCCAGTTTGGGAACCCGCCGCCGAGAGGGAGAAAGAAAGAGTGCTGGGGCGTGCAGATCACGTTTCACATCACCTCAGAGCTGTGGCATTTCCTCTCTTCTGGGGGTGGCGGGCAGGGGGAGGCCTGGGATGAGACGTCGGTTTAAGGTTAGTGGGTGATGAATAAGAGCCCAAAGGCGACTGACGGAGGGTGTTACTAAGTGACTGGTGTTTACCCGCAGAGATTCTGCGGTGGGGAAGGAGGGTGGGAGCCGGAGCCATCTTCAGTCAGAGCTGCTCACCGGCTTCTGTGACCCGAGAGTGGAGTCCATGTATGGATTTTATTTGTGTCTGACCCCTGTGGTATGCAGAGGCCCGAGCTGCGGGCTGAGGAGGGGAGCGAAAGGAATGGGACGCTAATTAGAAAGAGCGGGAGGACCTCCCGTGAGGGTGAGGGAGCCGGGGACCTGCGGGCACCCTGAGCCCTGCTCTGTGTCTCCCGGAGGCCCCGGGGCGGTCCCGGCCGGATCTGCTTCTGTTCGATGTTAAGCCACGTGCTGCCTGCACTCACTGCTCAGCCGGCCCGCCCCGGGATGTCGGAGGACCCTCCCTCCGCGAGAGATACCTTTATTTTGAACAATTCTACCCAGGCGAGGGTGCTTTCTTGTCTGTTAATGAGAAAGGGAGCACGCACCTCGACACCTTCACTCTGAGTCTGAAACTTATTCGAGTGAGGCTAAGTGGTTCCTGAGGCCAAGGACAGCCTCTTTTTTAGGGAGGAATAAAAATATTAGAGGACCTTTGGGTTAAGTCCTCCTATGGCAGAGTCAGGCATAAAGGGTGGAGGGTGGGGGAGTTCCTGCAGTGGTGCAACAGGATCTGCTGCGGCGCCTGGACTCAGGTTCGATCCCCGCCTGGCACAGTGGGTTAAGGATTCTGTGTTACTGTAGGCTACAACTGTGGCTGGGATCTGATTCCTGGCCTGGGACTCCATACGCCCCTGGGCGGCCAAAAAAGAAGAGGAAAAAAAAGTAGAGGGTGGGACCACAGAAGGCAAGCCAGACAAGCAATTGGAAAAGTGCCTTTAGAGAAAGGGGCCTTTAGGGAGTTCCCTTCGTTGCGCAGCGGCTAAGAATCCGACTAGGAACCATGAAGTTACGGGTTGGATCCCTGGCCTAGCTCAATGGATTAAGGATCCGGCGTTGCCCTGAGCTGTGGTGTATGGTCGTGGATGCAGCTTGGATCTGCTGTGGCTGTGGCGTAGGCCTGCGGCTACAACTCTGAAAAAAAAGGGTGTTTATTAAACTGATAGCCACTGTCGTCAGGCAAGATGTACTGTTTTAATAGTATGATGGGTAGGAAGTTATTAGATGGCATATAAATCACCACATACTACAGATGACAAAAATACTGCTTGTTTTGGAAAACTGAGAACACAATAAAATAAATACATTTATCACAAACCTTACCAAGCTTCATTTCATCTGTTTTCTCTTGTTTCAGAAAGCTGCCTAGGATTTTGCAGTCTATCCGCGTCATCATTTTCAAACGTCTATTAGTGCCATATTGTAGTCATGTGAGAGGTTCAGTTAATAAAATTTTCTGGTCGATAGATAGCTGGAGCAGACTTTTGCACTCTTGTCTTTGAATGCTACTCAACTACAACTACACTGAATCCATTTCTTTAAAAAAAATATTTTAGGGGTTCCGTGGTGTCACAGCAACTTAAGGATCTGGCATTGTCACTGCTGTAGCTTGGGTTGCTGCTGTAGTGTGGGTTCAAACCCTGGCCTGGGAACTTCTGCATGCTGTGGGTTCAGCCCCCCCCAAAAAAGCAGTTTTACAAACCACACACATTTTCCCTCTTCTTTCCAAACTGTTGTCCCCAACAATACTATTTCCTCCTCTTTGCATTATCTCGGCTACCTTTCCAACCTGAGCTGTAGCCCTGAACCTCGCCAGACTCAGCTGAGCTTCCCCAGTCCAAGCTATTCCTTCTTGATGTCCTCAGTCATTTCCTAACTCTGACTTTTTTTTCCGCAAGTCTATTAAATTTGGGATAGTCACTATTATTTGAACTGGTCCTTCTGGATTTCTTAGTGGTTTCCTAAGAACAGGTAAGCGGAGTCACTCAAGAGATATTTCCTGTGTACCCTAGTAAAAAAAAAAAACAAAACAACAGCATGTTTTTCTATTCTTAGTTGAAAATTAATTTTCGAAAGTCTGATAGTCAGCTTAGTTCATCATAACCTGTTGTTGACCTTAGTGGTGGAGGATCTAATGTTAAAATTAGAACTGACTTTGAGTCCTGGCCTTATTTACCATCTGGGCATCTTATTTTTACTTAACTAACACTTAAACAGCATTTGCTATGTACCAAGCACCGTTGTAAGCATTTTGCAAATATTTGCTTGGCTAATCCTCAGAGTGGTATTATTATTATATAACAGTATTATAAAGCAGTATTATTATCCTTACTTTACAGATGAGGAATCTGAGACACGGAGATGTGAAGCAATCTGCTAAACTGTGAACGTGAGTTTAAGCTTGCCTCTGTGGCGGCACATCCCCTTTTGGGCAGAAGACGTGGCTCAGTTTCCACATCCCCACCTTGCAACCTTGGACAAGTCACTCAGGCCTGCTGGGGGCTTGTGAAGGGTGTGAAACCGGGCAGCAGGGAAGACAGGGCATGTCACCCAAGTGAAAAATCGAAGAGCAAAGCCAGCGGGAAGGCAGAGTTCAAGGCTGCTCCTCTCTTCCCATCCCTGAGTAGAGCAGCGTCGCAGGTCTCCGATACCTTCTTATAATTCGATTCACAGCCTCAGTCCTATACCAGTTCTGTTTCCTTGAACTGCATCTAGACATGATTCTGGTCCCCACCAGCTTCTGACCTCATTACTCATTCTGTTTACAGCTTGGCCTCACCCTTCAGACTGCCCTGATTTCCCAGATAGGAATTTGGCTGCCCTCACTGACTGTGATTCAGATGTCCGCCCCCGCCGTGGTGCACCAGCCCTCCTGGGTACACAGCCCCCCTGGTCAGACTGGTACCCTGACATCCCTTCTTCCCTCCAGAGACCCCTGTCACGGGGAAGGCAGGGCTCTGAACATCTCCACTCCAGAGAGTTAGGGCAGGGTCACCAGGACCTCGAATGAAATCTGGGGGGAAGCCATTGAAGGATGTGGAGTTGAGTGGGATCATGTGGATGAAGAGGGCTTTTGAGGAAGATGAGGTGCTGTGTGGGACCAGAGAAGGCAAGGCTGGAGGCAGGGGCATCCGTGACGTGGGTGACAGACAACGAAGGGTCGAGGTGTGGTGGCCAGTGGAGATGGGAGACGGATGTCACAACACCTGGCCCTCGCCTGAATTTGAAGGGCAGGAGCGTGGGGAGAGTCACTCTGGAGAGTGATTCTCCCTGATTTCCCTTTTCAAGCATCTGGGAAGCTGATGCCTCAAGCCACAGTTATAGGCTGGTTGTGAGAAAGTAAAAGAGCCTGGAGTAGCGCCTGGTAACTGGGTATAGGCTCAAGAAATATTTACAGAATATGACATACTTATGTCAGATCTCTAGATCTTCTATTTTATTATTATTTTTTTCTTTTTATGGCTGCGTCTGCAGTATGTAGAATTTCCCAGGCTGGGGTTGAATCGGAGCTGCAGCTGCTGGCTTATGCCACAGCCACAGCCATGCTGGATCCAAGCCACATCTATGACCTACACCACAGCTCATGGCAACACCAGATCCTTAACTTGCTGAGTGAGGCCAGGGATCGAACCCGCATCCTCACGGACTGTATATCAGGTTCTTAACCCACTGAGCCACAACAGGAACTCCTCAAATCTCTAGAGATTGTTATTGAAATATAAATGCCTCAATGAAAGATGAAATCAAGAGCCTTGAATACCCTTGTCTTAAAAGAAAGAGGAAAGACTTGGAGGAGGCTGAGGGAGGGTGAAGGCAGGGAAGGAGGTATTTCCTGCCAGGTTCACCTCTTGGGTCACTGTGAGACTGAAGTGAGAGGAGACCAGATGCAAAGCCCAGGTTTACCTTTATCACAGTTCATCTAGAACTTCCCTGTGCCAGGAGAGGGGAGGATGGGAGATGCCAGGGAGGAGCTGGAAGCAGAGGTGACAGCTGACTGGATGAGGGGTGGGGGTGGGCAGGCTTCAGTCAGTCACTGACTGCAGGAGTCTGTGGGGGGTGGGACGTGCCCCAGAAGGAGACCAATAGACGGCACCGGGAGGGTCCAGTGAGCCAGGCTGAGCAGGCTCTGACCCTGGCTGTCACCCTGGCTGTCGTTGTCTTTCCAGGTCTGTCCCCTGCATTTGAAGTTGAGAGCTGGCCTGTGGTCCCCTCCCAACTCTAGAGAAAGCCAATGCTGTCTTATTACTCAATTATTTCAGCCTCCTCCTTCTTGACGTCACTTCATTTTCCGTCTGCTGTCCCCTTGCTGTCACCCAGTTAATCCTTTGTCTTACCCGTGTAGCTTTTTCTTTTCCTCTCTCATTTTCTCTAGAAAATTTGGCTGGAATTGAAAACAGTCCCCCAAAGAGGGGAAAACTCTACAACTAATTTAAAAAATTGTTTTTCTTTGTCCATGTTTGATCACATACATGTTTTTCGCATGTCTTATCTTTTAACCCTGGATTATGACTTGTTGGGAGCCAAGGACGGTGGCGGCCTCTGAGAAGGTGCTTTCTCATGAATACATGGAATCTTCCCTACAGATCGTAGTTTGATTGACAGAGATAATGGTCCCAGCAGTCACCGTTATTTCTCCCGTGCTAGGTGCTGCGTTAATTGCTTTCTATTCGTTCTCACTGAATCCTCGCAGCAACCCTGTCAATCACATATCAGCCTATCCCCGTTGGACAAATGAGGAAATTAAGACTCAAGGATTAAGTAACATGTCCAGTTATAGCTGTGAGTGTTGGTTCCAAGCCGACATTTAGTGAGCACTAGGCTCCGTGCCAGTGCTTCAAACGGACTCCGACAGCACCGTGGGCTAAATATTCTTTTAATTTTTTTATTTTTATTTTTTAATTAAAAAAAAATCTTATGGCTGCACCCATGGCATATGGAAGTTCCTGGGCCAGGGACTGAATCTGAGCCAGCTCTGTGACCTATGCCACAGTTGCAACAACACCAGATCCTTTAACCCATTGCTCTGGGCTGGGGCTTTGAGCCCTTGCCCCTGCAGAGACCTGAGCTGCTGCAGTCAGATTCTTAACCCACTGTGCCCCATTGGGAACTCTGGGGTAAATATTCTTATTCTCCTTATCTTGCAGGTCAGGAGGCTGGCTCAGAGAGATTAAATCATTTGCAAATATCACACATATCCTAGGATGTAGTGGAACCAAGGTGTCACCCTAGGCCGTGGGACTCCTAGTCCTTGCTCTTTGACCACTGCATCTAGTCATTAAAATGCCAAAAAAGCTGCGTGCCATTTGCCTTTACCACGTAAGTGACCCCAGGGGAGGACCCTCAGGATAGCATTGCATCCAAGTTCCAAGGTGCACCCTGGCCACAGAAAAGAGTTGTGGCAGGAGAGGGCTGGGAAGATGAAGCGGTTAATGTCTGAGAAGGGAAGTGCAGAAGCCCCGTGGTGAGTGGACTTAGAACCGCCTCTGCGCCTGCCCTGGAAATGCAAACAGCCTGGCCAGGGCTTCCCGGGGCTGCCCCGGGGGGGAGGGCGGGGGGCTGGCGGGAAGCCTGCGGGAAGGGAAGCCCCACCTGAGGGAGCAGCCACGGGACCTGGAGCAGTGGCTTCCCCCTCTCTGACCTTTAGCTTTGCGCTGATGAATTGGCAGCAACTGTGTGACATCAGGGAAACATTTTCTTCTTTGTGAGCTCAGAGCTTCCATTTAAAAATTCCTCGGTCACAAGACGGAGACTGCAGAAGCCCAGGCGCACTTGTGGCAGCAGCAGGTGACGTGCACTTGCTCCAAATCTTCCAGAAGTCTGCGTAAATCCCAGGGATTCCGGGCGGCCTTGGGGATGGCCATGTAAGGTGCGATCGCTGGCCTGACTGATCCCTGCCAGCTCTCAGGAGCCCCGCGGGGAGGAGATGACGGGGGCTGAGCAAACCAGGCGGGCGCCAGGGAGCCACTGGCCTCCTCTGGCGCTTTCTTCTTCCTGACCAAGCTCTTCTTGTCCTTACCCCTGCTGAAAACTAGCGTTGGGTTAAAATTCAGTGAGCTCAAAAGTTACCCAAACATGTTTATTCTTGACTTTTGTATGTGAGATGCGTGTGTGCTGGGGGAGCCGATAAGCCAATGCCTAAACTTGAGAATGCTAGAGGGGACTATGATTTTATTTTTATTTCTGAAAAGTTATTATTATTTTTTAAGGGCCAAACCCGCCGCATATGGAAGTTCCCAGGCTAAGGGGTTGAATCAGCGCTGCAGCCTACACCACAGCCATAGCAAGGCCAGATCTGAGCTTTCTGCTAATCCCCGATCCTTAACCCACTGAGAGAGGCCAGGGATCCAACCCTCATCCTCAGGGATGGATACTAGCCGGGTTTGTAGTCTTCTAAGCCACAATGGGAACTCTGGAACCATGATTTTAATACAGCAGAGGTCAGAGTCGAAGGGCGCTTAGAAATCTCAATACTGCAAGCCAAGCCTTCATTTCACAGGTGAGGAAACTGCAGACTCAGAGAGGGAAAGTGACTTGCCCAAGGCTTCACAGCACCTTAGTGGCAGAGGCAAGACTAGAATAGAGTTCTTGGGCAAGTTAGTCTTCCTTTCTGGATTTCAGTTCCCTCACAGATAAAATGGCACAGTGGGGGATTTCTCTTGTGGCACAGCAGGTTAAGGATCCAGTGTTGTCACTCGTTATGGCCCGGGTTCGATCCCTGGCCTGGGAACTTCCACATTCTTTGGAGGTGGCCCCCCAAAAAAAGTATTTTAAGAAATTGGTTTAGCACGGAAAGAGGGGAGAAAGAAACGAGCAGGGATACATGCAAAAGGCGGCGATCATGATTTACTGGAGAATTTGGCTCCCGGGCGAGGTTCCGTGACTCTCGGGCATGGCGTCAGGGAAGTCGCGCCCGGGTTGGGGAGTGCGGGGGTTTTTAAGCCTTGTTGGTTCCGGGTCTGGATCCGGGTAGTGCCTTTGCCAAATTAGGCAAGGGACCACCGTGTCCCTAGGTGATTGGTCGGGGGTAGGTGTCTGGGGGCTTTACGGGTAGGTGTGGCTTCGATCGGATCGTCAGTTGGCGCGGGTGGGGCTGGCGGCCTATCATCCCGCGCAGGCTTGTCCGTTCCTCATGGGGTCTGTTTGAAATGAGGGGTCGCTTTGCCATTTGGGGGGCCGCTACCCGTCCCCGCCGGCCTAACAAGTATCACTGTGGGATTTAATTTAATGATGTCCAATATTTCCCTCCAGATCTTTTTTTGCTTCTTTATTTTATTTCGTGTGTGGGGGGGGCATAGCTGCAGCACATGGAAGTTCCCAGGCTAGAGGTCGAATTGGAGCTACAGTTGCTATTTAGGCCACAGCCACAGCAACATCAGATCCGAGCTTCGTCTGTGATCTACACCACAGATTGAGTTAATGCTGTATCCTTAACCCACTGAGAAAGGCCAGGGATTGAACCTGCATCCTCATGGATACTAGTTGTGCTTGTAACCCGCTGAACCATGACAGGATCTCCATCCCTCCAGATCTTAGAATATAAAACCTGAAGTTCCCACCGTGGCTGAGTGGTTAACGATTCTGACTAGGAACCATGAGGTTGCGGGTTCGATCACTGGCCTTGCTCAGTGGGTTAAGGATCTGGCGTTGTCATGAGCTGTGGTGTAGGTTGTAGACGCGGCTCGGATCCCTTGTTGCTGTGGCTGTAGTGTAAGCCGGTGGGAACAGCTCCGATTAGACACCTAGCCTGGGAACCTCCATATGCCACAAGTGCAGCCCTAGAAAAGTCAAAAAGACCAAAAAAAAAAAAAAAGGATATAAAACCATAATTGGGTGACCCACCCCAGATCCCTGGGGGACTCTAGTGGATCTGGTGGAGCAGGGCCCTGAACAAAGAAGGATGCATGGCTAGGAAGGTTGGGGGTTGGTAAATGAAGAGAAAGATACTCCTGGACTTTGGGAAAGATGATTTCAGCACCTCTGACTTGAGTCCCTCCCCTGGCCCCTGCCTTTGGAGACCAACGTTCAGCCCAGAGCCGCCATCTTCCCTTTTTCCCTCCCTTCTCAACCTGCAGACACACATATTTCTTGATTTCTGCTTTAATACTGGACCACTGTCACTCTAGCTTATGTATCTGTAGCTTTCCATTATTTTGGGAGGCAGGTGTCTGGGGGGAAAGGTGTGGAGAGCAATGCCTGAAGCCTGCAGAAATTCCCCCGGCCAAGGATCAAAGCCCCAGGGACAACGCCAGATCCCTAAATTGCTGAGCCACCAGGGAACTCCTCCACTACCTTTCGTGGAGGAATCACCCACTACATGCAGAGGGCAGCATACTTTACGTGGCCTTCCTCCATCCTCTGCCTTAGGTCATCATCCTCATTAAGTTGATGATGAAACCTAGGCTCAGAGATTTACATACTTGCATATTCCAATAGCTAATAAGTGATGACTCCCCAAAGTGACTCGAATCTGATTGGTGACCAAGCTTCCCTTCCCACATGACCTCTGTGTGGCCCCCCTGTATTATATCTCCAACAGCCCCAAAGCTCTGGCTATGGTTCATAAATTCACCTGAATATAAGGGGTGCTAAGACCAAGGTCAGGAGTTCCCTGGTGGCTCAGCAGGTTAAGGATCCAGTGTTGTCATTGCTGTGTTCGATTGCAGGAACTTATTCATGATGTGTGCTTGGCCACAAAAAAAAAAAAGACTAAGTTCACTGGCTGCATTCCTGTAAGGAACCAATACCTTTGTCCTATTTCAAGACCACAGACTGTTGTACCCTTGAATCTGACACCTTATCTCATGATAATAAATCCTCGGGATTACAGCTCATCGTAGGGAGAAGAACCAGGATCCTTTGTATCCTTCATGACTACTGGACAACAAAGTCCGAGTGATCAGTTACCACTTTGTTCCTCTGAGCTTCCTGGGGGCTAAAGAGGATGCAAACCCACCATGCTGTCCTCATTGATAAACTGCATTACACGGATGAATTTGCAGACATTTCCTAGAGCGGTATTTTGGGGACCACTCTATCACTGAATTCTGGAGTTTGGGCACTAACCTACCTTCCGGCCTCGCTGAGTTTGGTCCTTGTAGCATCTCCAACTGGTCATCGGGTCACACGAGTGGGGGGTGGAGGCAGCAGCTGCAAAGGCAATAATACCCTGTTAGGGTCCAAGGATCCTCCAGGAGTGGTGATTCTTCTCAGACAGGTGTTGGTAAGGGTCTGAGGGTTGAGAGGTTAAGTGGGTGGGACTGGGTGTGAAGCCACATAGGCAAACTCAGGGACAGGCCATTCCTTTGCACATTCTTTGTTCATTCCTTCCTTATACTCTTAACTGAGCACCCGTATGTATGGGTGGGTTAGATCTGGGACTGTGCTGGACACAAAATTCCAAAGCTAATCACCAAGTTAATATTCTGGAGTTCTCATTGTGGCTCAGTGGGTTAGGAACCTGACGAATATCCCTGAGGATGTGGGTCCGATCCCTGGCCCTGCTCAGTGGGTTAAGGATCTGGCATTACTGTGAGCTGTGGTGTAGGTCGCAGATGCAGCTCGGATCTGGCATTGCTGTGGCTGTGGTATGGGCCAGCAGCTGCAGCTCTGATTTGATCCCTAGCCTGGGAATTTCCATATGCTGCGGGTGTGGCCCTAAAAAAGAGAAAAAAAGTTAACTTTCTAACTGGAGACCAACGTGTACACAAGCATGATTATACAACGTGAGAGATGCCATCACAGAGCTGTGGTTCCTTAATGGATGGAGGAAGTCGTTCTGCTGGACTGGGGGTGAGGGGCTGGTCTGGAAAGGCCGCACTGAGAAAGTATCCTCTGAGCCCAGTCTGGAGATACGAGGAGAGAACATTCCAGACCTGGAGAAGTGCTGGAACAAAGGTACAAAGGCCAGAGTGAGCACAGCTAGATCAGGGAGATTGGAGCACATTCCACAGAGCTCTGGCTTGTCTTATGCAATGAACCTTCTTTGCAGGTGTCAGCCTATGTCATCACCGTCATCAGAGCTAATGTATATAGTTCTCTTGTGGCACAGTGGGTTAAGGATCCAATGGTGTCACTGCAGGGGCCTGGGCATGGCCAAAAAAAAAGGAGGGTTTGGGGAAGGGTGCAATGGAGGGTGTTACAGATTGAATGTTAATTAGGTTCAGATTTTGGAGAGCTTTAAATGCCATCTAGAGAGTTTGACTCTCATTTTATGGTGATATAAAGAAAAAGGCAGGGGAGAGGGTGCTTCCTCTCTAGGGCACTGCGCTCCCACACACCTCTTCCCACTCCACCATGAGGAGCAGCAGAAGGTTTTGAGCAGAGCATGGATATATTCAGTTTAAGATTAACCTTGTGTTGGATGCAGGATTTTTTTTTTTGTCTTTTTAGGGCCACACTGGTGGCATATGGAGGTTCCCAGACTAGGGGTCGAATTAGAGCTGCAGCCGCCAGCCTACACCACCGCCATAGCAAGGCCAGATCTCAGCCACATCTGCGATTTACACCACAGCTCAAGGCAACCGTGGATGGATCCTTAATGCACTGAGCAAGGCCAGGGATAGAACCCGTGTCCTCATGGATACTAGTAGAGTTCATTAACTGCTTAGCTATGACTGGGAGCTCCCTTAGTTTTTGTTTTTGCTTTTTTTTTTGTTGTTGGTGCAGGATGAATTGGAAGGGAAAGGGTTTAGCAGTGGAGGGTCCATTGCAAGGGATGATAAAATCTGGGCATGTGGGATGGGGAGTTAGTGCCTGAATTATGGTGATGATTATAATAATGGAATGGGGACATTTATAAAGATGCTAACACATGAGAAATATATATATATATGCATATGTAGGTATATGTATGTATATACATCCATATATATTTATTTTTAAAATATTTATTTATTTATTGCTACACTAGTGGCGTGTGTAAGTTCTGGGGCCAGGGATTGAACCTGCGGTGCAGCAGTGACCTGAGCCACAGCAGTGACTAGGCCAGATCCTTAACCTGCTGAGCCACCAGGGAACTCTAACAAACATTTTTTATGTATAAATTCTGGTTCATCAGTTTTCGAGATTTGATTTTCAAATCAGTGTTAGGTTTTTTTTTTGTTTGTTTGTTTTTGTTTGTTTTTTAACTATGGCATCCACTGGTATCACTATAATACATTCTCTAGCAAGTCTTTTCTAGGAGTCCACTTGTGGCCGGTACCTGAATGAGACCCAGATCTGTTAAAGCTTGAATCTGAGGGTAAACTTGGCCCCCTACTGACTTGGAGAAGAATCTAAACTTGGCAAAATGCCTCCATCTCTCTTTAAGCAGCAGCCTGAAAAAGTAGCTCTCCACCTCCCCCCACTCCCCCGCCCCGTCTAATGAACTATATCTAATAGCTTCTCTTTAGAGAGTCCTTTGAGAAAGAGATGGCGTTTGTTTTTGACCTCATTATCCATTTCAGCCTGTCCTTGATGAAAATAATCGCCCCTTAGGCAGGTACATTCCTCACATGCCGCGCTCTGCTGGCGGCTGAGACGTTGTTAACCCCAGTGACCATGGGAAAATGCTGCTGTCGGCTTCCAAGAGTCTAAAGGGAGTTGGCACAAGATAACGAGGAGTGAAGAGGTCAGAGTGGAAGCCCCTTTCATCTTTTCAGACTGTTTCCAACCCAGACAAAGGATCCTGTCCAGGGGCGCAAGGCCCACGCGGCTTTATTTTACGGTCTGGCCCTGAATGGGGGTTGGGAGGGCTGTGTTGTATCTGGATATTGTTTGGGAGGCGAAGTCCTGGCTCCCGGGAAGTCCTCGACTCCTGGGGGAATGCTAAGTGGAAGGAAGGGCAGGCAGCCCCCGCTTGGGCGGAAGAGACCACCCAGCTCCTCAAAGCAGAGTGTGAAGGGCTTGAATGGAATGAGCGATCCTGCAGGATTTGTCATTCAGACAGCGAGATTAAGGGTGTGAGGCCGCCTAGCCGCTTCCAATCAGGGTGGCTCTAGGATTTGCAGCAGAAGAGGCAAAGGGGAGGGGGTCCGGGGGTGGGGTGGGCTTGGATAGAGAGGTGGGGGCACTTTGGAAACCCCTGCCGGGAGGTGGGGAGGTGGGGATCCAGATCTGCCCCCTGCCTGCCACTAACCTGCTTTGTGACTTTGAACCAGTCATTTCTCCCTTTTTGCAAAAGGAAGGAATTGGAAGTTTACCAGAAGTGTCCTCAAGAGACTGCCTTGGAGGAAGGGGAGCTGGCGCCGCCCCACCTCCTCCCCACTAAACTTTCTTAGCTTGCTTCATTGACTGTGTTTTTGTAGAAAAGTAACTTAGCCACATTATTGATAATTGAAAGTCCACAACTGTCTCACTCCCCCAAACCTTCATACCATAATGATTGCCTTTTGTGTGGATTTCCCTGTGATTGTGTTTCTTTCCCTTTTTTTGTCTCTTGTCTTTCTAGGGCCGCACCCGTGGCACAGGGAGGTTCCCAGGCTAGGGATCAAAAAGCAACTGTAGCCCCTGGCCTCCACCACAGCATCTCAGGACCAGAGCCACATCTGAGACCTACACCACAGCTGATGACAATGCCGGATCCTTAACCCACTGAGTGAGGCCAGAATCGAACCTGCGTCTTCATGGACACTAGTAGGGTTTGTTACTGCTGAGCCACAATGGGAAATCCAAACTTCCCAGTTTTGAGTGTCATGTTTCCCACTGGGGCTGACTGCCAGAGAATATATATCATTAGTATTTTCCAGATTCCAACACTTAATCTATGTGAACTCTAGCTACATCGTAGAGTGTAGAGTGTGTATATATCTATATATATCTATCTATATATATATCTATATCTATATATTTATATTTATAGTTATAGTTATAGTTATACCTATAGTAATTCAATTAACCATTCCCTTATTTGATTTGCTTCTGGTTTCTTCAGTATTAAATACCTACCTCAGTGAGGAGTTCCCTGGTGTCCCCGTGGGTTAAGGATTTGGCATCGTCACTGCAGTGACTCAGGTCTCTGCTCTGCTACAGGTTCAGTCCCTGGTCCTGGAAATTCTGCATGCCAAGAGCGGGATCAAAAAAGAAAAAAAAAGCAACCTCAGTGACCTACTCCCCAGACAAGAAACCAAGGTTTCTTTTTTCTTTTTTTTGGCTGCATGCGTGGCATGTGGAAGTTCCCAGGCCAGGGATTGAACCTGAGCCACAGCAGTGACAACACCAGATCCTTTAACCGCTAGGCCACCAGGGAATGCCTGAGAAACCAAGACTTATTTCGCTTTTTTTCCTTTTTTGGCCACCCCACGGCATATGGAGTTCCCTAGTCAGGGATCAGATCCAGGCCTCAGTTACGACCTATGCCACAGCTGCGGGCAACTCTGTATCCTTAACTGTGGACTGAACCTTTGTCCCAGTGCTCCAGAAAGGCCACCTATCCCATTATTACGCCACACCAGCAACTCCTCAAGGTTTCTTTTAATTGCAGGCACTTCCTTTCCTTTCTGGGTTTAAGTTCACGGCAGCAAGGGCAGCGAGTGTGTTTTCAGTTGCAGACCTTGGCTGCCCTCAGGGAACTTATTAAACTGAGAAACGTGATGCTAGAGAGCAACAGCCGAGGCAAAGTACAAGGTGACATAGCTGGAAATTCAAAGACAAAGGAGAGATGGATGCAGGTTGATTAGTTGGAAAAGGCTGGCTGATGGGCAGGGCCATTTCAGGACCCTGCTGTCTGATTATCAGTCTGGTTGACTTATCATAGTCTAGAAGTTGGCCTCATCTGATTTTGCTTGATAAGTATATAAAATCAGAATGCCAGTTTAGCTTACTATGAGAAAAATGTCTTTCAGGTGGATCAGGTGGATCTGAATCTTGGCGTCAAGATGTCCCAGCACATTATGTCCTACAAACAGAGAGCCAGGTGGTAACTGGAGTAGTGCTTGGGGAGCATGTATGATTTTGCAAAGAATGGTCAGACAACTTGAAAGCCTAAGGGCATCAAGGCTGGGTAGCCGACTCACTCATCTACAAGGTAGGGATGACCTTGACCTTGGTACCTTTTTTTTTTTTTTGTCTTTTTGCCTTATTTCGGCTGCACTCGCGGCATATGGAGGTTCCCAGGCTAGGGGTCTAACAGGAGCTGTAGCTGCCAGCCATCGCCACAGCCAAAGCAACGCGGGACCCGAGCCGCGTCTACAACCTATACCACAGCTCACGGCAACGCTGGATCCTTAACCCACTGAGCAAGGCCAGGGATCGAACCCGCAACCGCATGGTTCCTAGTTGGATTCGTTTAACCACTGAGCCACGAAGGGAACTCCAACCTTGGAACCTTAATATCCCAAGTCTATTGACCAAGAACCCCTTCCCTCTAATCTAATAGTGCTCAGATATGCATGGGCAGTTTGAGCCTTAGTAACCCCAACTTTCCCCGCCTTCGACCTTCCCTCTAAGGGACGCTTTACCACGCTAATCTGCACATCTGCACAGGAATCACCTGGGGATCTTGTTAAATGCAGATGTGGATTTAGTCGCCTGGGGTGGGGCCCCTGGAATGTTTGCAGTTTTAATGGATGCCAAAATGCCTTCAGTCTAGTACAATCCAGTCTTTTGGAGCCACAGAGTCCTTTAAATAATGTTCTTCTTGGAGTTCCCGTCATGGCTCAGTGGTTAACGAATCCAACTAGGAACCATGAGGTTGTGGGTTCGATCCCTGGCCTTGCTCAGTGGGTTAAGGATCCCGCGTTGCCGTGAGCTGTGGTGTAGGTCGCAGATGAGGCTCGGATCCCTGTTGCTGTGGCCGGCGGCTACAGCTCCCATTTAGACCCCTAGCGTGGGAATCTCCATATGCCCCGAGTGCGGCCCTAGAAAAGTCAAAAAGACAAAAAAAAAGAAAGATTTTGTTTTTCTTATCTCTGCTCTAATCACCATTTGGTGGTAATTTATAATTTAATATACGTATGGGTTGTCTTTTGTTTCAGACCCTGGTTGAGGAGGGGCCACTTGGTGGTAGCTCCCTAAAGCAGCAGGAGGGACATTTAATGGGGGGGCGGGGGAACCAAAAGTTGGCCGGCTTGAGCTTTGTGGTTTCTGGCTTCTCCCCACAGCCCCAGGGCTGCAGACCTACCAAAGCTGGAAAACCTAGTTTCCCCTTTTGATAGAGAAAGGAAAACAAAACCTATGTTTTATATATATATACAAGCATGTGGAAGTTCCCAGGCTAGGCGTCGAATTGGAGCTACAGCTGCTGGCAAATGCCACAGCCACAGTCACAGCAATGCTGGATCCCTGACCCACTGAGCGAGGCCAGGGACTGAACCTGCTGCATCCTCATGGATACTAGTTGGGTTTATTTCTGCTGCACCACAACGGGAATCCTAATTTTTTTTTTTTAAGGAAATGCTTTATAGGCCATATCTTTTGTTTGTTTCTTTCTTTCCTTCTTCTTTTTTTTTTTTTTTAACTAGCATATGGAGGTTCCCAGGCTAGGGGTCTAATGGGAGCTGTAGCCGCCAGCCTATACCACAGCCATAGCAACGCCAGAACCAAGCCACGTCTGCGACCTACACCGCCGCTCATGGCAACATGGCAACGCCGGATGGTTAATCCACTGAGCCAGGCCAGGGAGCGAACCCGTAACCTCATGGTTCCTAGTCGGATTCGTTAACCACTGCGCCACAATGGGAACTCTGTCTTTCCTTCCTTTCTTCCTCCCTCCCTTCCTTCCTTCTTTCTTTCCTTCTTTTTTTAAACTTTTCTTCTTTCCTTTTTTTTTTTTTTTTTTGCTTTTTAGGGCCTCACCCAAAGCATGTGGAGATTCCCAGGCTAGGGGTCGAATCCGAACTACAGCTGCCGGCCTACACCACAGCCACAGCAACGCCAGATCTGAGCTGTGTCTGCAGCCCACACCACAGCTCATGGCAAAGCTGGATCCTTTCACCCACTGAACGAGGCCAGGGATTGAACCCTCAACCTCATGGTTCCTAGTCGGATTCGTTTCCGCTGCTCCACAATGGGAGCACCTCAGCTTGGTATTTATTATCCTCCATTATCCAGCCCCTGTACTTTACCGTTCCTCATTACCACCCTCTGTGCCACTCACAACTTCCTCCTGACTGGCCCAGGCACTTGATGCTGCAAATTCCCATGATCTAGTCAAAGAATCATAGTAATAACCCTAGTCCTACTTTTTGCTTGACTGTGTCACTCTGCTAAACACTTTTTCGTGTTATTTCATCAAATCCTCCTAACTCATGGCAGTATGTATCCTCTTCCTCATTTTGAGAGAAACAAGGTTCAGAGAGGCTGAGTAACTGGCCCAAGTCACACAGCCAGAGCATGGCTTAGTAGAACTCAACCCTTCAGGTCAAACCCCAAGTCATCCCACTCTTGCCATCTACCCGGCTGAGATGAGTGGAAACTGGGGTATATAGGGGTTAGCAATTTTGTCTCCTCACTCTCTCTGCTCCCATACCCGAAATACTGGCTTCCTCCTTCAGGGATCTCAGTGGCACACTCCCCTCAGTACACCCCAGGGACTCTCCCTCACCTTGATTTCCCTTCAGTTGCTTGCTCCCTTTAAACCACGTGATCATGGATTACTTAAGCTTCCATTGCCTTGGAATTGCTCTCTCATGGTTTCGTGGAGGTGCATCTGAGCCTTGTTTCAAACTACTATCAGGAGTTCCCTTCGTGGCTCAGTGGTTAACGAATCTGACTAAGAACCATGAGGTTGCGGGTTCGATCCCTGGCCTTGCTCAGTGGGTTAAGGATCCGGCGTTGCCGTGAGCTGTGGTGTAGGTCGCAGACGCGGCTCGGATCCCGCGTTGCTGTGGCTGTGGCGAAGGCCGGCGGCTACAGCTCCTGTTAGACCCCTAG
>PVHT021183524.1:4221788-4234024 GCA_004024745.2 Catagonus wagneri
ATGAGGTTGCGGGTTCGATCCCTGGCCTTGCTCAGTGGGTTAAGGATCCGGCGTTGCCGTGAGCTGTGGTGTAGGTCGCAGACGCGGCTCGGATCCCGCGTTGCTGTGGCTGTGGCGAAGGCCGGCGGCTACAGCTCCTGTTAGACCCCTAGCCTGGGAACCTCCATATGCTGCGGGTGCGGCTCTACATAAAAGGCAAAAAGACAAAAAAAAAAAATAAATCAAACTACTATCAGACTTGAGAGACAGCCAACAGCCATAATAATAAGTAACAATGCTGCTGAGAATGGAGGCAGTCATTCAGAGCACCAGCAGAAGCATCAAGAAGGCCTCGCCGTGTAATCAGTACAGTCATAACTCTGGGCTACAGCTTCTCCTCGGTAAAGCGCAGGGGCTCCATCTAGATAGTCTTCAGTCAAGAAATATTTGTTTAAAAAAAAAAAAAGGAGTTCCTGTTGTAGCTCAGCAGTAATGAACCTGACTAGTATACATAAGGTTGAGGATTTGATCCCTGGCCCTGTTCAGTGGGTTCAGGATCCGGCATTGCTGTGAGCTGCAGTGTAAGTTGCCGATGCAATGTAGGATTTGATGGATCTGGCGTTGCTGTGGCTGTGGTGTAGGCCGGCAGGTGCAGCTCCCATTCAACCCCTAGACTAGGAACTTCCATATGCCGAAAGTGCAGCCCTAAAAAAAAAGAGAGAGAGAGAGAAAGAGAGACAGAAAAGAAATATTAGTTTTCTTTTCTTTTTCGTTTTTGGCCACCCCATGGCACATGGAGTTCCCGGGCCAGGGATCAGACCCGAGCTGCAGTTGCAACCTGTGCTGTAGCTGTGGCAATGCTGGATCCTTAACTCACTGTGCTGGGCTGGGGCTCCAACCTGCGTCCCAGTGCTATAGAAATGCCGCCAATTCTGTTGTGCCACTTGGGAACTCCATGAAATTTTTGCTGTACTCCCCTCAGGCACCACCTACTCCTCTGGAATAAAGCAGACAAAACTCCTTGCTTTCATTCTAGTAGAAGGAGACAATAGACAAAGTAAGTACTTGAAGTATATATTATGTCAGAGGGCGATAAGTGTGGTCAGAAATATAAAGCAGGGAAGGGGGAAAGGAAATGCCAAAGAGTGACATTATCTGACTTACACTTTAAAAGGCTCACCAGTTGCTGGAGGAGAATACACAGTAATGGGATAAGCCAGGGAGTGGGAGACCAATTAGGATGTAATTGCCGAGATCCAGATGAGGGCGGGTGCTGTGGCTTGGACAAGGAGTTGTGGTTAGAAGTGGCCAGATTTGGGATATTTTTTGAAGGTAAAGCCCAGAGCAATTTACTGAAGGATTATATGTGCAGCCGATTTAAGGATGTCTCCAAGGTTGTTGATTTGGAAGGAATGAACACCTGAAAGATGGAGGTGTCATTGGCTAAGAGGAGAAAGACTATCAGAAGAGGGTTTTTTTTGTTGTTGTTGTTTTGTTTTTCCAGAGATTTTTTTTCCCCTTGCCTTTTTAGGGCCACACCCGTGGCATATGGAAGTTCCCAGGCTAGGGGTTGAATCAGAGCTGTAACTGCTGGCCTACACCACAGCCACAGCAACACCAGATCCGAGCTGCATCTGCTACCTACACCTGCGTCCTCATGGATACTAGTCAGATTTGTTTCCACTGAGCCATGATGGGAACTCCCATAATGCATCCTTGAATTGGTTTCCCTTTCTTCTCTCTTTCTCTTAACCTGTCTCTCATCATTTCTGCTCTCTAGAATTTTATTCCCATATAAACTCCCTACCTGCGAACCTTTTATGAAGGTTCTGCTGCTAGGAGAATCTGGGCTGAGACAGTGGCATTTAACCATGAGAATGAATGAAATCGCCAACGGATTAATGAAGATTGGGAACAGATTCAAGGACGAAGCCCTAGGACCCTCCAACATTTCGAAGTGAAGGAGGTAAGAAGGGCCTAGCAAAGGAGATGCTGAGGTAGAATCAAGAGACCCTAGTGTCATGGAAGCCAAGGGAAAAAAGTGTTTCCAGGAAGAAGGAATGATTGGCTGATTCTTTCTGAGCAGTCCAGTAAGCTGAAGACAAAGTCATGACCATTAGGAGGGAACTGGTGACTTTAACAAAGAACAGTTTGTGTGGAGCTGATGGAGTAAGTGACATGGGTTTGCTAGAGAAGCTGGAAAAGAAGGAGGGTTAAGGGAGATCTTTTTTTTTTGGATAGGAGAAATTATAACATATTTATATATATTTACATGCTGATGGCAAATGATTCAGCAAAGAGGGAAAACAGATGATGCAGGAGAAAGGAGGGGGCAGGACTGAGGGAGGAGCAGATGGGACCAGTGGCCAGTGCAGGTGTTTGCCTTAGATAGGAGCGAACATCAGCTTATCCCCAGACTGCAGGCAGGAAAGCAGGGTCTGTGGGCGAATGCTCACATTCCACGATTGTGTGAATTGTAAGAAGTCACGAAGACTTTGAGTCTGGGAGTCCCCTTGTGGTGCAGCAGGTTAAGGATCCGGCATTATCACTGCGGTGGCTCAGGTCACTGTTGTGGCAAGTGTTCCATTCCTGGTCTGGGAACTTCTGCATGCTATGGGGTGTGGACAGAAAGAGGAAAAGGGGTGGGGGAGAAAAAGACTTTGAGTCTTTGCTTTCCACCAACCCCCTCCATTTTCAGAGAAGAAGTGACCTGTCACAGACATGTCACTGATTAGAAGCCAAGGCTTCTCCCCCCGTCCCCCACCCTACCCCTCACCAGCACCTTTGGGCAGAATCCTGACCACACACCCCCTTTGCTCCACTTAGTGGACATGAGTGAACTCCAGGAAGGACATTAGATAGGGAACTGGAGAAATGGGCAAGCTTCAGAATAGGACTAACAAGCCACAGGGTAAATTAATCTGAGGATCTATTGATGAGTTCAGAGGACTTCCCTAGATGTATTCTGTCTTGTTTTTTTCTTTTTAGGGACACACCTGCAGCATATGGAAGTTCCCAGGCTAGGGGTCGAGTCAGAGCTGCAGCTACAGGCCTCCAGCCCAGCCACAGCAGCACTGCACCCAAGCCAAATCTGTAACCTATGCCGTAGCTTGAGGCAATGCTGGATCCTTAACCCACTGAGGGAGGTCAGGGATCGAACCCTCATCCTTATGGATAGAAGTTGGGTCCTTAACCCACTGAGCCACAGTGGGAACTCCCCTAGATGTACTTTTGAGTCAAGGTAATCACTGCAAGGAAAGCTGTAAACCGGCTAACTGGGTTGAGAAAAATCTGCCAAAGTGCAGGGTAGTGTCATGGCAGTGCAAACAGAAGGGTCTGCAAATCCTTCTAGAATACAGATTCCTGGTTTCAAACCTTCTGTCAAGCCTTGTTTCCAAATTTGGGGTTTGGAAAAATGATCTCTCTCAGCTAAGATAGAATTAAGCGCAGCCTGAGGAGTGGACGGCGAGGTTATGGGATGGGGGCAGCCATAATAAAGATACACATACATGCTGGTCCCCTGGAAAAGCCACACCAACCTTTGCCTTGACTTCCAGGAAACATGTAAAATCACTGCATCCTCTTTCCCCCAATTCCTTTCATTTCACAAACATTCTCTGTAGTTTGTGCTAAGTGCTACAGGTATGCTGGGTAGGGGAGTGGGGGAGACACAGAACACATACACAGAGGGAGAGGTCCTGCCTTCAAATTTTTAGTTTTTTGTTTGTTTGCTTTTTGCTTTTTATTTTTTTTTTAATTTTTATTTATTTATTTTTGTCTTTTTGCCTTTATCTAGAGCCGCACTCGCGGCATATGGAGGTTCCCAGGCTAGGGGTCTAACAGGAGCTGTAGCTGCGGCCGTCGCCACAGCCAAAGCAACGCGGGACCCGAGCTGCGTCTGCAACCTTCACCACAACTCACGACAACGCTGGATCCTTAACCCACTGAGCAAGGCCAGGGATCGAACCCACAACCTCATGGCTCTTAGTCGGATTCGTTAACCACTGAGCCACTAAGGGAACTCCCTGCTTTTTGCTTTTTAGGGCCGCATGGAATATGGAAGTTCCCAGGCTAGGGGTCCAATCAGAGCTGCAGCTGCCAGCCTGCACCACAGCCACAGCAACACCAGATCTGAGCCGTGTCTGCAAACTACACCACAACTCACGGCAACACTGAATCCTTAACCCACTGAGCGAGGCCAGGAATCAAACTTGCGTCCTCATGGATACTAGTTGGGTTCATTACCACTTAGCCACAAGAGAACTCCCGTAATTTTTTCTTTTGACTGTGCCCACAGCATACACAAGTTCCCAGGCGAAGGATTAAACCCTTTCCACAACAGTGACCTGAGGCACAGCAGTGACAACACTGGATCCTTAACCCACTAGGCCACCAGGGAACTCCAAATTTTTATAGTCTTATGAGAATAAACTCTTCACATATTTAGCTGTGATTTCAGGTCCACTGGCCAGCCTTCTGTTTCCCAGTTATCTCAGTCCTGGACAGAACGGGTGTGCAGTACGGGGCAACTGTGTCTGTAATCACTGCAAAGATAGTTCCCTGAGTGTGGATTCAAAATATAAATTATGAACTGCTCTTAGGTACAAATTATTCCCATGTGAGCTTGCTGAGCATGATCCACTTATCTCTAGGGCCAACTGCTAGTTAAATCCTGCCCAAGTAGCCAAAAGCCTGTTTGTTTTACGACAAACGGGGAGAAGGGGCCCTGCTGAAATTCGGGGCCAGGATAGAACCTCAGGCCCCCGCTCTGTTATGTCTGTTCAGGGAATCCTTACGCTGGCCCTGTCTGTGACGCCTCTCTCCACCCCTCCCTCCCCAACAGTATCCGAAGGGAGCTCTGGCTCCAGTTCCAACTTCCATCCCTTGGGTGCGGAGGGCAGGCCAAGGGGACCAGGAGCTGGATGTCACCCGGAGGTAACCCAGTGCTGCTTCTCCGAAGAAACGGTCGGGAGCTCTCCACTTCTGCCGCCCCTCGCAGCTGTTTCAGAGCACCCGCAGTAGCAGTGATTCCATGGAACCCTCCCCGGCCACGCGGCGGGAGGTGCAGCGGGGTTGACTATCACCGTGGTACAGCCCAAGAGACTGGGGCCCCACGAGGAAGCAGGACTCGGTCCAGGTCACACGGTTAATAAGCAGTTGAGCTGGGACTCGAGTCCAGGTCTCCTGACGGTGACTCGGAGGCCCTGGTGACAGGAAGTCTCAGCCCCCACCCCCGTTCCTCAGAGGGAGGGGTGGCCTTCCCTCCCAGGACCAGATGCTTGCTGCCAGCCCCAGCTCTGCCCTCAGCAGCTGTGTGACCTTGGGCAAGTTGTTTGAGGGTCTCTGTGCCTCTTTCCCCCTGTGTAACATGAGCAGAATAACAATGCCAGAGTCCCCATACAGAGTCGTTTTTGTTTTGTTTTATTTATTTATTTATTTTGCTTTTTGGGGCTGCACTCATGGCATATGGAGTTTCCCAGGCTAGGGGTCAAATCAGAGCTACGGCTGCCGGCCTACGCCACAGCCACAGAAACGCCAGATCCAAGCCATGTTTGTGACCGACACCAAAGCTCACAGCAATACTGGGTCCTTAACTCACTGAGCAAGGCCAAGGATCGAACCCGCAACCTCATGGTTCCTAGTTGGATTCGTTTCCGCTGCGCCATGACAGGAATTCCTGTTTTTGTTTTGTTTTAAACTTGGTTTCCTGGATCATTCTAGAAATTGGCCAGTGTTACTTTTTGTTATTTATCTTATTTTATTTACTTATTTTAAGGTCCACAGGTGCGGCATATGGAAGTTCTCATGCTAGGGGTTGAATGGGAGCTATAACTGCAAGCCTACAGCACAGCCAGAGCCACGGCAAAGCCAGATCCTTAACCCACTGAGCAAGGTCAAGGATCAAACCCGCATCCTTGGAGTTCGCTTCGTGCCTCAGCAGTTAAAGAATCCAACTAGGGTCCATGACGATTCGATCCCTGTCCTCGCTCAACAGGTTAGAAAAAAAAAAAGAATCCAGCGTTGCCATGAGCTGTGGTGTAGGTCACAGACGCGACTTGGATCTGGCGTTGCTGTGATGAAGGCCGGCAGCTGCAGCTCCGATTGGACCCCTAGCCTGGGAACTTCCACATGCCGCAAGTGTGGCCCCAAAGAGCAAAAAAAAAAAAAAAAAAGGCAAGCATCCTTATGGATACTAGCCGGTTTGTTTCTGTTGAGCCACAACAGGAACTCCCTACTCCCTATTTTTTTTGGCCACGCCTATGGCACGCGCAAATATTCGGGCCAGGGACTGAACCCCTACCAGAGGAAGCTGAGCCACAGCGGTGACAATGCTGTCTCCTTAACCCACTGAGACACCAGGGAACTCCCCCATACGGTGTTCTGGAAGGAGGAAATGAGATGCTACAGCGAGAGCAAAACACACCGTCTGGCTGAGTACAAGACATGGGGACGTGTTACAGCCCCCAGCCCCCAGAGTCTTTTCCCCTGAGGTACGACCTAAAGACTGTATTTAAGAATCCCGCACAAGGCTCACTGCTTTCCTTCCTCCTCTCCTGCCCTCCCCCCGACCCCGTGATAATGTTTCCTCCCATTTGTCCAGCTCTTTTTAACTTTTCAGAGTGCTTTCTCTCCCACCACCTCTTGAGATCCTCCTGACAACCCCGTAAGATAACAGAACCTGAAATCGTCACTCGCTTCTCACAGATAAAGGGGGGACCAAGGTAAGGGAGGCGCAGCAGCTGGTCCGAGGCAGTGCCTCTGTTAGCCGCTGAGCTGGGACTCTCCCCGCTGCAGTTATCACTCTGGGTTACGGGAAATCTTTAATTGTGTGGGTTTCCTTTTCTGCCTCTGAAAGTGGCCGGAGGAGACCTAATTGAATCTCTGTGAGCTCAGGATTACCTTTCGGAATGAAGAGAGCAAAGTGGTTTGCCGCCTAGAGCCCTCCCCAGGCTACCCTGCCTCCCGGCACTTCAAGACCTGGGCTTGGGAGTTGGATAGGCAACTCGGGCTAAGGGCTAAGGAGTGAGTTCCAGCTGACTCACCAAGCGGGGTGAGAGTTGAAACGGTCAAAGGGTGCTGCTCTTGCCTGAGATTCCAGCATCAGCTCTGCAACTTGATATCTGAGAACACCTTGAACGAGTCAAGGTGCGCCTCGATGATTTCCTCATCTACAACAGGAAGACTGGATTTAGATAATGTTTCAGCTGCTTTTGTGAGAACCTGAAAGGGATTTACTTGAGGACAGCAGCGGGTTTTTTTTTTTGGCCACGCCTGTGGCATGTGCAAGTTCCCAGGCCAGGGGTCAAACTGGCACCACAGCAGCGACCTGAACCACAGCAATGACAAAGCTGGATGCCCGATCCAGTCTGCTAAGCCACCAGGGAACACCTACGATTTTTTTATAAACTTTTTTACTATGAAAGTTTTCCAACAAATTCAACATCAACAACAACAATATTGTGAATGAACCGCCAGGGATCCATCCCTGTCCTAGCTTCAGTCGTCAACATTCTGTCTTTCTCTGTCTCCTGGCATATCTACCTCCATACCCCACCCACTTGATGGTTATTTTGTAGAGTTCCTTTTTTTTTTTTTTAAGGTGGAACTAACAAACATGGAAATGCAGAAATCTTATCTGTGCAACACGGATAAATGGATCTGCCCCTGTAAGCTATATCTCTATCACCATATAGAATATTTCCACTTTCCCGAAAGTTCTCTAGTGTCCATCCTGGGCAAACCTCATATAAATGTGAATGTAGCACATGGGGCTAGCAAATGCTCTCTTTTCGGGGCTGGCTAGGTCAGAGTCAGATCTGCTGTCTTAAACTGTTATCCTGCTTCCTGTTGCTGTCCATTCCTGTCAACCATGTGTCCCTGGAGGTCACGGGCTTCTGGTACATGCAATCTGGGTCCAGTTCTCAAGTGAGGAAACTGGCTACAAATTCTTAGAAGCTCTCTTTCCTTTTTCCTACATATTTATTCTTTTCCCAGTTTTTTCTTTGGTTCACTTCCATTTTTCACTCCTGAAGACATTCATAACTGCTGCTTCTCTCCTTTAGAACATTCTCACTTTTCTGTGTTCAGCCCATCTTCTCTGCTCACTGTCTTTTTGTTTTTTTTGTACTCTGAACACTTGATACCAAGCCATAACTTCAGGGTCTAGCCCAAGGCATTTGGTCAACAGTGAGAGAGGGAATGAATATGCAAAGGGCCACATGCTTCAGAAACACTTGAGCCCAGGACCCGTAACACGGTCCACTAAGCAAGCCCAACCTGTCAGTCTTGCCGTTTCTGGATCACATCTACCTCTCTGCATTGAGCGCAAGGCTATTTGCTATGTATCTGTCCCTTTGGAAGCCCCGGCATTTGAAAGGAAGGAGTCTGATTTCCTGGCAAAATGTGACCCAAAGGATCATCCTCCTCCCACCCCCCCATCAGTTAAAAACAAAACAAAACAAAACAAAAATCCCAGAGCAAGCTGGGCTATCAGAGACACTTCCTGTTTTCCTCTCTTGAAAGCATCCTGGATAGATGAAACCGAGGGATCAAAGGGACTGTCTACCTCTGGGGCTTGGGGACTGGCAGAATGGCTTTTAACCCTCTGCATCCCCTACTGTGAGGGGCACAGGCAGTTTACATCTTCTCTTTCCTGGGAAGATTTAACATCTTGAGGGCAAGTGCCTTGTTAGTCATTCATTCATCAAACATTACTGTACCCTACCAAATGCCAAGGTTTGCTTGAGCACCTGGGGGTATATGGCTGAATGCGACACAGTCCCTGGCGACTTTCATCAAATAGCAACGAGACCACCCATGCTAACGTGATTAAGCACTTTCTCCACATCAGGCACTCACCACGTGGTTTTCATACATTTCCTCACAACAAGGTTATGGGGTGTTATTATGCCCATTTTACAGATAAGGAAAGTGAGGCTTATGGAGGTTAAATAACCTGTCTGAGGTACATGACTAGCAGATGTCACACTGGGGTCAGAGTCCAGTGGTCTGACGCCTGAACCCACCCTCTTCATGGCTACACTATGTCAGCCCCTTAGAGAACTTACCACCCTGTCTGCAACATGATAATTACTCATTGCTAGTAATTTCTGCAAATATGGTTTATCTCTGCGCTCAGTCAGGTGGCTTCTGATGACCAGGTTTCTTCGAATTGCACTTCTTGTTAATGTACTGTATTGGAGATGAGTCAGCTTGCAGCCCCCAAGGTCTGGAAACAAGCCTGAGAAACCAAGAGGCCACGTTTGGCCCTGGCTGTGGGACAAAGAGCATGTCAGGCTCTTGCTTGCCTCTGCACTCCCATGTCTGGAACAGATCAGTTCCCTCAGTGTTGTTTTTTGGTGGCAGGTGCATTTTCTCCAAATACTCAAAGGAAACCTAAGGTGATGTTGACAGGTAGCAACAAAGTGAACATACATAGAGCAATTATTCTAGACCTTTGCTTATACCATCTTTTGCATCCTCGCAACAATTGTTTTGTTTTGTTTCTATTTTTGGGGAGGCTCAGAGGGGTTAGTTAATATATCCAAAAATCACACAGCAAGACAGAGCCAGGCTTTGATCCTAGGTTTGACTGACTCCAAAACCTACACTTTAATCATTCTGTCTCCCTGATGCTGAAACTTGGCAGAGGGAGGAAGGAACTCCCTTCCTGCTGAGATTCCTCACAAACCATAAGTGGCAGGTGAAGATACCAAGTAACCATGAGATCTGTTGGTTAGGGATGCCTGGCACAAAAGGATCTTAAGATGCTTCCAACTCTGCAATTCTATCTCTTTTAGACCCAGAACTCCCATGCCAAGCCTACACCATGATCCTCAGAGATTTCGGGGGTGGGGAAGCTGGATTGAACATGCTGACATACAACAAGCAAAAAAAAAAAAAGGAGCTCAGCATTTTTGCTTCGCCTCAGTGGCTCCGGCCTCCCCCCGCCCCTCGCTCTCATTTATTTATTACTATGCTATTCCCTGGCCCTGCTGCTGTGTCAATACTGATAAAAGCAAATCGCCCCACAGAACAGGTGCAGTGGGAGCTGCCCCTTGGACAGCTGCCAGGGAATGTGATCCCTCAGCTGGGGTGACCTGCCCCTACCCAACCCCCTTCTTGGGTTCCAGCCCAGGGCATGTGTCCTTGGGCAGTTAATGTCGGTCTGTGCGTGCAGAGCCTGGCATCTCAGCTGGTATCGTGGACTGAAGCTGGCGGGGGCTGTTGTGGTGGGGTGGGCGTGTGCAGGGCAGAGGGAACTTCCGAGGCTTATCTACCTATTTATTTCCTCTTTCGGTTTCTTCCAACAAATTCATATGGTAATACTATGTCCCTGAATCCTTCCTGCCACTATTTGAAAATATCTCCTAAGAATATCACTGCCTTATTTTTCCAGGTAAGAAATATTTTTTCCTAGACCTACCCATTTCCAAATTCACACATACACTTGCAATTTCATGATCCAAAAGACATTTTCTGAGTAACCTCCTAAGGTTTAACTGAGAGTTCACCTAAATAAACATTTTGCGAGCAAACCCTGTTATCCAGAATACATTCTGACGCTACCGAGCCATGTGATTTTTTTGATTCCTTTGAAAAAGATTATATTTTATGCCCCCCTCCCCCATTCATGTGTTTTGTCCGTAAGCATCCTTTTCCCCACTTCCCTAGGGCATCCGCTTTTCCGGAAATGCCCGAGCCCAGCAGCAGCCTCCACATCCCGGGGAGGTAAGACTGGGGCAAAAAAGGCGATGGCAGCGCAGCCGGGCCTGGGGCCGGCGTTGGGGCCAGAGCCGGAGCCTTAGGCTCCAGGCCGCTGGGCTGCCGCAAAGCCGCGCAGCTCGGGGAGGGGAGGAGGTTGCTATGCAAATGAGGCTGCAGAGTGCGGCCCCGCCCCCTTACCCAGGGGCCCTCTGGTTGCCAAAACAGACCATTCCCCAGAACAGTCGCCTAGAAACGGCCGCTGTCTTAGAAGCTTCTCTAGCCGCGAGCCAGCCGCGCTGCCAGGAGGAGCCGGGTCAGGGTGTTCAGACCTCCTCAGCATCCCCTCCCCACCGAGTCTCTACCTCAGGGAAGGGAGTGGTGCCTTGGGCCTCTCCTTGGAGCAGGGGAGGGCACTAATTGGATTGGAACACTCCAGAAACACATCAGCTGCTCTTCCCTGGAGGAAAGAGGTGGGGGTTGGGGGGAAGGCTGCAGACTGTCTTTGTGATGTTGGGTCTCAGCCTCACCCTCCCGGCAGCCACGCCCTGACCTGGTCCTCACCAATCTCTGCCCACCCTAGGACACAATAGCAAACTCTTTGTGGTGTGGAGGAGTTAGACATCCATTGAATAATGGCCAGAATGAAATTCAGCCATGATAGGAGTTTCTGTGTGGTGCAGCTGTTTAAGGACCTGGCGTGATCACCGCAGGGACGCTATTGTGGTGTGGGTTTGATCCCTGTCCTGGGAACTTCTGCATGCCGGGGTTGGGGGTCGGGGTGGCGCTGGGCAAAAAAAAGACAAGAAATCTAGCCATGATAAGGAGGGGTACAGGATGCAATAGGAACTCAACATTTGGGATCTGACCTGCTTTGGAGGAGTCTGGGGGAATGTAGGTTTTCTGCAGCTCCCAAGCCTGTACCTTAGCGACTTTGTTCCTCGGTGTGCCCCTTCTCGGCAGCCTTCCCTCATCTGGCCCAGCGTATGCTGACCCGGCTGTTCTGAACCCTGGGAGCAGTGACTTTTTCCTACCATTTCCTTTCCATTTGGCAGCAAGAAAGCTCCTTGTCATTTAAGTCTGCTTCTTGCCTCTTCAATTAAACTGCAGTATAAGCTTCTAAAAAGCAGAACCCATGTAATTCTGTAATGCCACACCTTGACCATGAAGAACAAGATGTATTTTAACAGATCCCTTTGAATTTAAGTGCAAGGGATCTTTATCATCCTGGGAGGCCTCTAAGGTTGCCTTTGTGGTAACCATTTAAGATTGCCTTCAGAGAATACTAACACCTCACAAAATTCTGGGACTAGAGAGGCGAGGCAATCCAGTGACAGTGAGCCAGCAGGTGGGCTGTAAAGAAAGTGAGTGACTCCTTAGGACACAGCCTTCCACGTGGTCCAGATGCTGTAAGCCATGATCAGAGGTGCTATGTGAACACATATCTCTGAGGAGATGGGAGGACAGCTTTGTGCTTCTGTTCTGGGCAGGGGAGTCCCCTCCCTTCGGAATCCATGAGAGGCCTTATGGACTCAAAAATCAAGTCTTCAGGA
>PVHT021183524.1:4234124-4273664 GCA_004024745.2 Catagonus wagneri
AATTGTGTAAACTGTCCCTTTTTCTCTTTCTACCATTTCCTTCCTCATGTATTGAGTGCCTACTGAGTGCCAGGCACTGGGGAGTCAGAGAATGATTAAATTGGTATCATTCTGTATTTGTAAGGATTTGAAAAAAAAAAATCACATAGTGTAGGGGAATTTTGCATGTCTTATGGTCACCCAGTATTTTTTTTAAGACTCTTATTTTATTTTATTTATTTTATTTTTTTGTTTTTTTGCCTTTTCTAGGGCCACACCCACGGCATATGGAGGTTCCCAGGCTAGGGGTCTAACAGGAGCTGTAGCCGCCAGCCTTCACCACAGCCACAGCAACGCGGGATCCGATCTGCATCTGCAACCTACACCACAGCTCACGGCAACACCTGATCCTTAACCCACTGAGCAAGGCCAGAGATCAAACTTGCAACCTCATAGTTCCTAGTCGGATTCGTTAACCACTGAGCCACGACAGGAACTCCATCACCCAGTATTTTTTGATTGTCTGTCCTATGTTTGTGGGTTTCTCTCCAGCATAAATCCTGCTTCTCAGGAGTTTCGGTCGTGGCTCAGCAGAAACAAATCTGACTAGCATTCATGAGGATGCAGTTTCGATCCCTGACCTTGTTCAGCGGGTTAAGGATCCGGCATTGCCACGAGCTGTGGTGTAGGTTGCAGATGTGGCTCAGATCCGGCATTGCTGTGGCTGTGGCCTAGGCCAGCTGCAATAGCTCCGATTAGACCCCTAGCCTGGGAACCTCCATATGCCATGGTGCGGGCTAAAAAGACAAAAAAAAAAAAAAAAAAAATCCCACTTCTCAAAGTAAAGGCCAGAAAGGTGCTTTCTTAGACTCCCTTGCAGCTAAGATGTAGGCATGTGACCTAGGTTGCACCAATCAGATGCAACAACGTGAGACTTTGATTTGGAATAGGGAAACTGAGGAAGAAGGCATCTTGAGAAGGGGGCTGGGGAGGTACCTGGCCATCAGAGCAGCAGGGGAGATGTTTGGAGATCCAGTTTTCACTGTCGTTGAAGGGAGTGAGGTGAGGCAAGTTGTAGAATTTGTGCTGATTGATAGCTGCTATGGTGACTTTGCTGGAGAAGTCCCTTTGGTCAGGGTGTCATCCTTCAATACTAGACTTTTGTAACAATCATCGCTTCTGGATTTTGTGAGCCTCTTAATTTTTTTCCTTTTTTTTTCTTTTTGTCTTTTCAGGGCTGTAACTGGAGCATATGGAAGTCCCCAGGCCAGGTACTGAGTCTGCAATGCCAAATCCTTTAACCTACTGAGCTACAGTGGGAACTCCTTAATATTTTAAAATGAGTTCCTTTTCTGTTAAAGTGGATTCTGTTGTTTGCAACTGAGAACCCTGATACAGATGGATTGACAGATAAATGAGTATGTGGGTGGAATGGTGGGCAGATACCAAGATATTGGGTGGTTTGGGGAGATGGGACTATAGGCTATTTTGTCTTTCTGGTTCTCTTATTTTCTTCCTCTTTTTTTTTTAAATGAAAGAATGCTGTTTGTATCATCATAAAAGAGCTATCAGAAACCCAGATCTAGAAGATCTCAAAGTCCAGCAGCTGATCAGCACAGGGTAGATAGAAGCCAACTCTGAACAATAGGGGTTCCAAGTCAGTATGAGCTCTGGAGAGGCCATGACTCTGAACTCAGATGGCGCTGTCTCAGCTAGCCTGCCCCGCCCACCGGCAGAAAGCCTGCCTTCTCTTTCTCTCCTTGTTGTGAACCCCACACCCAACGCTGTGCCCACCACTCTGAGGCGTGTACTTGGCTATTCCTGCCTTGTGACATTGTTCCTATTGTTACCCAACAATCCTATTTCACCTGGAGCAGGGATGACACGTACTCCTGTGACTCATCCCATAGTGTTCTGCCCTCTCCCAGCTCTGGACTTCTAGAGGCGCTGTCTGTCCCTTGGCTGTTGAGCACCAGACCTTGCTATGCAGCTATTTTTCACATGGGCTAGTCCCATCGCCCAGTGTAGACTCAGCTCCACGGAGGCTGAGATTGCAATTTATGTGATTTTGCAATCCCTGTTCCTAGCAGCTTTGTGGGATGTTGGATTTTTATGATACAGCTATAGAAGATGAGAATCACATGGTCTCCTTTTCGCTTTGATGACTTCTTCGTGGTAAAATTACAAGCTTTTTTTTGGGGGGGGGCCTCACCTGCAGTGTGCAGAAGGATCAAACCTATACTGCAGCAGTGATCCAAGACATCACAGTGACAATGCCAGATCCTTAACCTTCTGCACCACCAGGGAACTCCAGAATTATAAGATTTTGCAGGCAGAACCCTTTCTCCTTCTTTCTTTCCTTCCTTCCTCCATCCTTTCTTCTTGCCTTCTTTCCTTCATTTACTCATTCATTCGACATTTAATAAATATGTATTATGTGTCAGGCACTGTGCCGAATACTAGAAATAAAAAGGCATAAAATCCTCTTAAGGTGTTCATAGTTTAATAGAAAGAAACAGCTAGACAAACAAAGGGGAAAAAAATGGTAAAAGAGCAAGTGGGGGAGAGAGTGGCTGGCTGGGGGACAGAAAAGTCTTTTCCATAGGAATCAAGTGCTTATTCTAGGACAGCTCTGTCCTCGGTACTTGACATATGTTCATTCCTTTGGTCCTCACAATAGCAGCAAGGCAAGTGCTATGATTACCCCCATTTTACAGATGAGGAAACTAAAGCCTGGAGGGGTTTAGTGTCTCACGGGTTTGCACACTGTGAGCTGCAGGGCTGGGATGTGCACCCAGGCCTCTCTGCTCTAACGTCAGCGAGTGCAACTCTTGTACTGCCCAGAGCGGATTCTGGAAAGGCGAGCAAGTGATCAGCATGCAGGGGCGGCCCACACAGGCCAGGGCATGGAGTAGTGGCTCGTGCCACTTCTGCTCCTCTGCTCAGCTGGGATTCAGGTGCCAGAGGAGATGGGTGTGGTGTGGGGGCGGCCACTCAGTGACGGAAGAGAACCCACCTCCCCAACCTGCACCTCAGTGGTTCCCTCTGTTTCTTGATGGGTAATTGCAGTGCGGAAGAGTGGCTGCCTAAACAGAATTGTGAGGTTGGCAGAATGGGTTTCTCTCCCCTAGGTCGGGGTGGGGAAGACCCCTGTCTTTGGAGTCATGGGTCCTGAGATCTGTCCCAGTCCTGCTGCTGACTGGCTGCGTGACCTTGGGCCAGTTACTCAACGTCTCTAAATCTCACTTTTCTCAACTGTTGATTGAGGAGAATAACCTCGGTGTTGACATAAGATTAAATAAGATAATGCATGTAGATCAGTGTAGAGCAGTGCCTGGCATGAAACAAACTGGCCTGAAATGGCATCTATTTAAGCCTCAATCCATTTTCTACTAGTCCAAAACCTAAAAGCTCTGAAAAGAAAACACATCTAGCAGCGAAACTTGTCCTGAACAAGTGCAAAGCCATTTGTCTTTCTTTAATGGCACCTAATTATGATGATCCATGATCCATATAATTCATTGCAAAAATGTCCATGTTTTTGAATATAGAATGCAGCTGCATCCTGCTAGAGGTATAACAAAATGTACAGGCACTATGTTGTTTTCTAAAATTAAAACAAACTAAACAAACAACGCAAAACAGGAGTTCCCATTGTAGCACAGTGGAAATGAATCCTACTGGTATCCATGAGGATGTGGGTTTGATCCCTGGCCTCACTCAGTGGGTTAAGGATCCAGTGTTGCCATGAGCTGTGGTGTCGGTCATAGATGCAGCTTGGTTCCCAAGTTGCTGTGGCTCTGGCGTGGGCCAGCATGTGTAGCTCTGATGCTACCCCGAGCCTGGGAATCTCCATATGCCTTGGAAAAGCAAAAACAAACAAACAAACAAAACCTTGGAGTTCTCCTGTGGCGCAACAGGTTGAGGATCCAGCATTGTCTCCACAGCAGTTTGGGTTGCTACCGTGGCATGGGTTTGAGAACTTCCACATGCCACGGGCGTGACCAAAAAAAAAACCAAAACCAAACAAACCAAAAAAAACTTTGAATTACAAAGCATACCCGGAGTTCCTGTCATGGCTCAGAGGGTTAAGAACCCAACATAGGAGTTCACGTTATGGCTCAGCAGTAATGACCCCCACTAGCATCCATGAGGACGCGGGTTCGATCCCTGGCCTCACTCAGTGGGTTAAGGATCCTGCGTTGCTGTGATTGTGGTGTAGGCCAGCAGCTGCAGCTCTGATTCGATCTCTATCCTAGGAACTTCCATATTAGATCCTGAAAAGAAAAAAAGAGCATATTTGATCCCAAAGGCATCAGATAACAAGCTTTGGACCTCCATGATGTCCCCTCTAGTCCATTCACTTCTGACTTACTTCTGAACCCCAACTGCTAAATGGGCCCTTAGGTCTGAGCATCTGGAATCAACCTTTCTTTCTGACAGAAGTACAGATCCAACCACTTATCCTCTAGGCCTCCTGCAAACTTGCCTTCTTCGGCCAAGTTCCTTTGCTCCCAGCGATTCCTCCGTTTGACTTCCAACAATCCCATAGAATTTAGGTGCTCTGTTCTCTAGTTCCCTGGTAGGAAAGACAGCCATCGGAAATGTGTCCTTCTCTGACCTGCTGTGGCAGAGTGGTCTCAGCTAGTTTTTATGTGCCCACAGGCTGCAGAGTCATTGCTAGAGGTCTCGATTTGTGCTCCAAACATTATCTGCTGACTATCTACGGTTTAACTGCATTGTTCCTTTTCAATTGTACTGAAGCTTCTGTTGCTTTTCCCCTATGTATTTCCCCGGACTCAAGCCCCAAATAGCAATTCCCCTCATTTGCAGGATTGCAACCATTTCTGAAGGGAAAAAGGAGAGCTCGGGCTGGAGCCCGCTGGAAACTACTGAGTTGGGCTGTCAAGGCAGCAGTTGTCATTTCCCCTCCTGCAGAATGGGAGTCATGAGACCTGAGGTCAGGTTCCAGCCCCTCCCTAGCTGGTTGGATGATCTTGGGGGCAGTCCCGTGTGACTTGGAGAGCTTCAGTTTCCTCATCCTGGAGCAGAGATCATGGAAATTATTTGGCAGGGTTATCAAGAAGATTCAAAGAGATGATGAAAGCATTTTGAAAGCTGACGTGTTGCACAAATGTGGGGATTGCTGTTGTCATCTTCTCACACACATATTGTCAGCTTCTTAAGGGCAAGGACAGTGTCTTCTGTCTCCTCTTCCCTCAGAGAGCCTGCCACCTCCTGCCCTCAACACAGGACTGTGTAAATGACCTGGTAAAATTGCCGCAAAGTGACCAGTACAGTGGCTTAGCACCCAGAGGTTACTTAACACATGGTAGCTACTCCATGTGCACGTGCTATTGAATGGAGAGGTGGGACAGGGCAGAGGTTCAGAGCGTGGACCTGGTTCCGTCCTTTCTCTGCCGTGTGCTTGGTGTGGGGACAAACAGTACTAACCTGCCCTGGTGTCCTTGGCTGTCAGGCGTGGCTGATGAGAATAGTAGTAAGTTCATGAAGAGCTTGTGAGAACTGAAGGAGTTTCTGTTTTTGTTTTTTTCTTTTTGGCTGTGCCTCCGGCATGTGGAAGTTCCCAGGCCAGGGATCAAACGTGAGCCACAGCAGTGCCCTGAGCCGCTGCAGAGACAACGCTAGATCCTTAACCCACTGAGCTACCAGGAAACTCCTGAAGGCATTTAATCTATGCAGAGCCAGGTGCAAATGAAGCTTGCCTGTCAGCTGCTGTTACTGTTTTACTATTATATCCTGAGGTGGTGTGAGAAGATCATGAGACAGGGAAGTAAGAAATACAGCTCCTGGATTTTGCTCGGAGGCAGACAGGCTTTCAAAGATGGTCAGATGCTCAGGCCAGCTTCTCAGGGTCAGCACAAACAGCGGAGCTGTGAGTATACGTGGGCATCATTTCCCCCAGGTATGGGCTAGAACCCTAGACCAGACATTGTTGGGTAAAAAGTGTGTGTGTTTAACATTTGGGTAAATATCACAGCTTTCCAACATGCAGATGGCACAAATTTCAAAGAGGTACATAGGGGCGTACGGTACAAAGCCTCCCCACCCCTGTCCCAACCACCTGAGTCCCCTCCCCAGAAATGCAAACTTTGATCTCAGCCTATCTGGTAAATGGTATCTCACTAAATAAACCTCACTGTGATTTTTTTATGTGAAAACAAACCAGAATATATTGTGGAGCAGAACGTCGCATTTGAATGAACTTCAGGATAAAGTAGGAGGAGTTCCCTTCGTGGCAAAGCAAAACTGAATCTGACTAGGAACCATGGGGTTTTGGTGTAGGCTGTGGCTCCAATTCATGCCAATAGTGCGGCCCTAAAAAGCAAAAAAAAAAAAAAAAAAAAAAAAGAGAGAGAGACTTTAAAAGAAAAAGAGATAAAGCAGGAGACTTCAAAGACATTTTATGCTCAAGAGTGGGGTGGGGTGGGGAGCTGCTTCTGGCTCTGCCTCCTTCCTGTTCTTGGGAGAAAATTTGGTAGACCTCTGATTTAGTCTATAAAGTTTAAGCTTGAAGCTGTCCCCTGTTCCCCTCAGTTCTGGGGGTTTTCCTCATTGCCCCAGTCACCTGTTTACAACCTATCCCTTATGCCTCTTCCTGCCCTTGACTTTGCCACCACATTGCTGCCTGACCTTGAGCCAGTTGCCTCTGCTCTGGGCTTCGGGTTTTCCTCCTTGTAAAAAGAAAGGGTTTGGACTAGGCCCATTCCAGGTGTAACATTCCAGAGCTGATCAACTAATTCACATTAAGGTGTAGATGACTGATAACAGCTTAATATATTACCTTTCCTGTGGGTGGGAGCATTTTAAGAAATGCAATTTCTCATCCCCAAAGAATGAATGTACCTGGTGCAATCTCAGGCCTGGTCACAGGTGAGTGGGGATGCCGGTGGAGTGGGGGGATGCTTTCCTGGCACTCCTTCGGTGGTCACTGGTGGTGGTGGTGGGGCCGCTCCAGCCAAGGGTGGTGTCAGCCCTGAGGGGACGTTCCTGTTGGTTTCCCTCCAGAACTCACACCGCACTTGTTTCTTTCTGGCACAGCCAAGAGCGGGGTTTTGTCATACAGAAAAATGCTTCATCAGGGAAACCCACGTGTGTGGCCTGGAAAAGTACCCCATCACCTGGGGCAAGGGGTGCCGCGGGGGCATTTAGCAACCTGACTTCCAAGTCCACAGGTCAATTCCCATCCCGGGGGAAGCGAGGAGCCCTCCACCGGGGAGGTGGGGCCGGAGGGGGTGGGGGGGGATCTGCTTTCTGCCCGAGCAGGTGGTCCCGCCGCACCTGGATCCCAGACATCTGCTCTTCACCCAGGGAGAAAGACTGTGCCAAACGCTGTCTGGTTTCATTTTCTGTAGGTTTGGGTTTGGCTTCTGAATTCTCAGGGAGAGCATGAGAGAGGAGGTGGCCCGTAGCCACTGTAAACCCATGAGCCATGAGAGAAATGATTCTCTATCTGGTGACGTCCAGGCCAGCTGGTCTCACAATGCACAGCACTGTGGCCCCGCGTGTCTTCCTTTCCAGCCCCTCTCGGGGGCCACTTTGCCCCACCCACTGTCTGGGGCTCCCTTTGGCGGCGGCTGCCGGAGTCGGTCTGCGCTCTGGCCCAGCTGCGGCAGGCAGGAATGCAAACCAGCGGCCAGTGGTGCCCATGCTGTGCACGGCGGCGCTGAGCAGCTCGCTCTCTGTCCGAGGCTCCACCATCGCAGCCCCTCCTCTTCTCTGGAGCAAGGCAGCTTCTCTAGACCTGTGGATGTTTAACTCATGAATCTCATGTGGACACAGAGTTCTTAGACTCTCCCTACCCAGCATGCAGTCTGTGGAATTCCTGCCCTGGTGCAGTGGGTTAAGAATCCCATTGCGGGAAGTTCCGCTGAGGCTCAGGGGCTTAAGAATCTGACTAGTATCCACGAGGATGCGGGTTTGATCCCTGGTCTTGCTCGGTGGGTTAAGGATCCTGGGTTGCTGAGACCTGCAGCGCAGGTCACAGACATGGCTTGGATCCGTCATTGCTGTGGCCGTGGTGTAGGCTGGCAACTGTAGCTCTGATTTGACTCCTAGCCTGGGAACGTCCATATGCCTCGGGTGTGGCTTTAATAAGAAAGAAGGAAAGAAAAAAAAAGAATTCCACTGCCGCCTCTCTGGTAGCTGCGGAGGCACATGTTCGATCCCTGGCCTGGCGCAGTGGGTTAAAGGATCTGAGTTCTCTGGTGTCCCAGCAGGTTAAAGGCATTCTTGCTGCATCGGCTCAGGCCGCTGCTGTGGCACAGGTTCAGTCCTTGTCTCGAGAGCTTCCACGTCCACAGGTGTGGCCAAAAAAATGTAATCAAATTGTATACTTTAAACATGCAGTTAATTGTAATTCAATGATACCTCAAGAAAGCTGTTTTTAATTTTTTAATTGTTTTGCTTTTATTTATTTATTTATTTTTATTTTTTAGGGCTGCACCTGTGGCACATGGAGGTTCCTAGGCTAGGGGTCAAATTAGAGCTGTAGCCACTGGTCTACACCACAGCCACAGCAACTCGGGATCTGAGCCATGTCTACGATCGACACCACAGCTCATGGCAATGCCGGATCCTTAACCCATTGATCGAGGCCAGGGATTGAACCTGCAACCTCATAGTTACTAGTCGCATTCATTCCCGCTCTGCCACAACAGGAACTCCAAGCAATCCTTTTTTTTTTTTTTTGTCTTTTTGCCTTTTCTAGGGCCGCACCCACAGCATATGGAGATTCCCAGGCTAGGGGTCTAATTGGAGCTGTAGCCGTCGGTTTACACCACAGCCACAGCAACATGGGATCCAAGCCACATCTGTGACCTACACCACAGCTCAGGGCAACGCCAGATCCATAACCCACTGAGCGAGGCCAGGGATTGAACCCACAACCTCATGGTTGCTAGTCGGATTCGTTAACCACTGAGCCACGACGGGAACTCCAAGAAAGCTCTTTTTTAAAAAGCTTAATGTCTGGAATTATCCACATCCCCTTGATATCGCTGACAGGTGTGGTGTACAGTTAGCCAGCTCCTGTCACTTGGTCACTATATCATATTGACGAAGCCCAAGTCTGTGTGAGCTTTTTTATTTTTTTTATATATATTTTTTAATTTTTAATTTTTGCTTTTTAGGGCCGCACCCACGGCATATGGAGGTTCTCAGGCTAGGGGTCCAATTGGAGCTACAGCAGCTCATAGTAACACCGGATCCTTAAACCACTGAACAAGGCCAGCGTCCTCATGAATGCTAATTGGGTTCGTTAACCACTGAACCACGACAGGAACTCCTAAGTGAGCTTTTTAATTTAATTTAATTTTTGCTTTCTCTTTTTTGTTTATTTTTTAATTACGTAATGAATTTTATTGCATTTATAGGTGTACAAAAATCATCACAACCAAATTTTATAGCATTTCCATACCAAACCCTCAGTGCATCCACCCACCCTCTAACTTGTCTCATTTGGAAAACATAAGTTTTTCAAAGTTTTTGAGTCAGTATCTATTCTGCAAAGAAGTTCATTATGTCCTTTTTTTAGATTCCACATGTAAGTGGTAGCATTTGATGTTGGTGTTTCATTGTCTGACCTAAGTGAGTTTTTTTAGAAGCAGCATCACTGTTCTTTAAGTTCAGCAAAGCTTATGAGACCTGGATGTCATCAATGCTGACAAGCCAGCTCTCCTCCAATTTTAATGTGAATTGTGTCATTTATCCCTTTGATGGCTCTTTCTCTCTCTTTATTTATTTATTTATTTATTTATTTATTTATTTATTTTTGGCTGCACCAAAGTAGGGAAGGGCCTGGGCCAGGGATCGAATGCACAATGCAGCTGTGACCAGTGCCATAGCTGTGGCAATGCTGGATCCATAACCCATTGAGCCACAAGCGAACTCCCTGTTTCATCTTTTTATAACAGAGCAAGAGCCGGCCTAGTACAGTGGAAAGTATGAACTTTGGGGTCAGATGCCCTGGGCTAGAAGCTCAGGGTGGATAAATTACTGAGCTTCTCTAAGACTCAGTTTCTTCACCTGTAAAGTGAATCAATATCTGTAATCTCAGAGAGGTGGGACAATCAAGTGATACTAAAGGAAATGAACTTAGGGTTTGGTCCATTGAGGCACTTAGTGGTGAGAAGCTAATTTCAGCTCCATCACCCTGCCTGTCATGATATTTTATTTATTTATTTATTTATTTATTTATTTATTTATTTATTTATCTTTTTTCTTTTTAGGGCCACATCCTGCAGCACATGGAGGTTCCCAGGCTAGGGGTTGAATCGGAGCTGCAGCTGCCGGTCTACACCACAGCTCACGGCAATGTTGGATCTTTAACCCATTGAGCAAAGTCAGGGATCGAACCCATATCCTCATGGATCCTCGTTGGATTCCTTTCTGCTGTGCCACAACGGGAACTCCTCCTGTTTTGTTTTGTTTTTGACCACTCCTATGGCATGGGGAAGTTCCTGGGCCAAGGATCAAACTGGTGCCACAGCAATGACAACTTCGGATCCTTAACCGGCTAGGCCACCAGGGAACTCCAGAAGTTATTATTCAGTGGGTACAATTTCAATTGAGAAGATGAGAGATTCTAGAGACAGATGGTGGTGCTACTTGTACAACAATGGGATTGTACTTAATGTCACAGAACTGTACACCTGCAAATGGTTAAAGTGGTATATTTTATGTGTGGCTATTTTACCACAATAAAAGAAAAAAAAAAAGAAGCAGAGCAGCAGGTTGTTCAGCGAAGGCCTGGCCCGGGGCAGGGGGTGGGGGGTGGGGAGCTGGATGGACAGCCGAGTCAGGATGAGCTGGAGAGCAGGCTGGCCTGGTCACAACCAGAGGAGAAGGAAGAGGAGGTCAGGGTGCCCTTAGGAGTCTTGAAGTCCAGGCTGAAAATTTGGGATTTGAGATCCTCTCTGAGTCAACTCCTTGGGGTCAAGCCTTCGTCTCCTGGTTAAAATGAACCATGTCCTGGGGGTGGGGTGACACAGGGACTCTCAGCTGGCATAATCAGTCAATGCAGATGGGTTTGCTAGTCGGCCGCTAGTGGTGGGTGTGTGGTCAGAGTGGGGACCGATGTCACAGCACACTGGGTGGATAAGTCTTGAGGAGAAAGATCCAATATTGCCTAGGATTCTCACAACTCAGGGCTTGTGTTGCAGTTCCTTCATTCAGGGTCAGGGTGCCCTTAACTGTTCTGTGGCTCAGTTTCTGAATCTGTAAACTAGGGCTGATGGAACCAGGCTAAGCACTTGCCACTTTTGTCTTTTCCTGCCAAGGAAGATGCCTCACCTGTCAGGGTGCTGTTTCCAAGGAGGTGAGACAGGACAAAGCCCAGAGAGGGTCAAGTTTCTTTAAATAAGAACGAAGGGGAGGGAGCTCCTGTCATAGCGCAGTGGAAATGAATCCGACTAGGAACCATGAGGTTTCAGGTTCGATCCCTGGCATGGCTCAGTGGGTTAATGATACAGCGTTGCCGTGAGCTGTGGTGTAGCTTGTAGACATGGCTCAGATCTGGCGTTGCTGTGGCTGTGGCGGAGGCCGGCAACTATAGCTCCGATTAGACCCCTAGCCTGGGAACCTCCACGTGCTGTAGGTGCAGCCCTAAAAAGACAAAAAAAAAAAAAATGGAATGAAGGGGAGTGATTGGGGTTCCTCTTATAGTGCAGCAGAATCCCTGGCCTTGCTCGGTGGGTTGGGGATCTGGCGTTGCTGTGAGCTGTGTAGTGTAGGCCACAGACATGGCCCGGGTCCCACATTGCTGTGGCTGTGGCGTAGGCTGGCAGCTGTTGCTCTAGCCTGGGAACTTTATAGGCTGGGGGTTCGGCCCTAAAAGGCAAAAAAAAAAAAAAAAAAAAAGAATGAGGGGAAGGAGGAAGAAGGGGCCCCAGAACCATTCCTGGTCGGAGGCTGTGGGAGCAGAGGCAGAGCTGCAGGGCCAAGGAGTGAGACTTGGGGAGATAAGAAGTTCCTCTGTTTTGTTGACATACTTGCCCCGTGGTACTTCCTTGGGAAAATTTTCAGAAAAGATCTACTGTGTTAATTTTCGTAATTGTCTTGGAATCCTGAGCTTCTTTTGAATGCTGTCCTAGGACTTGAGGAGGCCCACTATATCTTGGTTATATTTGCAAAATGTCTGGCATATTGTCGGGGCTCAACAAATGCTCCCACTTATTCTGGAAGAAGACAGACCTGGGAGCTGGGGAGACAAAGGCTGGGTATCTTCAAAGAGCAGGTAGGAGTTCCCTGGTGGGCTAGTAGGTTAAGAATCTGGCATTGTCCGCTCTGATGTGGGTTTGATACCAGTCCCAGGAATGTCCACATGCTGGTGGCCCTGCAGACAACAACAATAACAACAAAAACCAGGCACCACTGAGATTCTAGGCCACTGAGCTAGGTTAAAGAAGTGCTAGGCCCCCAAGCCCTCCTTCTCTGTAGAGTTGCACTGACCAATGTGGTGGCCACCGGCCACATGCAATATTTAAATTTAAGCTAAAAAAAAATTTTAAAACTCAGTTCCTAAGTCACACTTAGCCACACAGGAGGTATTCAGTGGCTACACGCAGCTAGTAGCCTCTGCGGACAGCACAGGTTAGAGACCACCTCCATCAGCCGGACTCTCCTATTGGACAGCGAGCTCTAGAAAGAAGAGGAAAAAGTCCAAGTAGGTCAGTTTGTTTGTTTATACCCTGACTGGTTCCTAAAAGGATCTGAAGCAGTTGGTCACAGCCCGAGGCCATGAGTCCAGTGCCCTCCGGCTGGAGATGGGACGGTTGGTGTGTGGGCTGAACTGGGTCACGAGCAGAGTCACAGAGAGAAGAGGCTCCAGTGGGTTGAACTCCGGGGCCCAGATAGGAAGTGGGAGAGAGGGCGGAGGTGGGGAGAGAGGGCGGAGGTGGGGAGCGAGTGTCAAAGGACAAGGCCGTGAGCAGTCAGCTGTTGAGCAATGAGAGAGCTACGGGAAAGACCTCTGTTCCTCTTAGCAATATACGGTTATCTGACTTGTTTAATCAAGGAGTCCCCTATGCCCTTCTGTTCTCAGATACAAACTCCAAATTCCAGCTAATCAGGCGCAATTAAAGGATGTTGCTCGCTGGGTGCAAGTTCTGACTTGCAGCGCTGTGGATAGCAGACGGGGCCCTGGGTCTGTGCTCACCACCCCGCTGCTGTGTTTTGAGCAGCAGTCCCAGAGGCGGCCGGGCTGGGAACCAGCCTTCTCAGTGGGTGATGTGCCTGGAAGACTCTTGCCAGAGGGAGCCAGGCCCTGAGTGCTTTCCGGCAGTACTTTCAAAGCAAAGATACCCTTTAGGGATGAATTCTTTTTGAGGGCAAATCAGAGTTTTAAAAAAATGCTCACTCAATTTGACATTTGTGTTAAACTCATTTCTTGGGATTAAGACAAGTCAAACATATATTAAGGATAATTTTCATTTCAGCTTTGTTGGAAAGTTCAGAGACATCCCAGGGTGGGATGGGGTGCCAAGACAAGCAGCTTCTTATGCTTAATTTGAGATAATATATTCCCATAAATTTTATTTTTACTTTTATTTTGAGGTATAACAGACTTAGAACAAAGTGCACTAATCTTTAATGTATAGCTTGGTGAATTTCTACATATGGAAGTACTGTGTAACTTCTACGCAGATCAGGATCCTTTCTAGTGCTCTAGAAATTTCCCTTATGGTCAGTTCCCCTCCCCAGAGGTAATCAGGCATTCTGATTCCTACAGCTGTCAGTGAGTTTAGCCTGTTCTTGAACTTCACATAAATGGGATCATCCTGTACATGTGCTCTGGGTCCGGCTCCTTTCACTTTTTTCTTTTTCTTTTTTTCCTTTTTATGACTTCACCCGTGGCATCTGGAAGTTCTCGGGTTAGGGTCGAAGCAGAGCTGCAGCTGCTGGCCTACACTACAGCCACAGCCATAGCCACAGCCATGCCAGATCCGAGCTGCATCTGTGACCTAAGCCACAGCTTGTGGCAACACTAGATTCTTAACCCACTGAGAAAGGCCAGGGATTGAACCCAAATCCTCACAGACACTTGGTCAGGTCCTTAACCTGCAGAGCCACAGTGAGAATTCCTTTCACTCTTACGCAGCAGCATGTTGGGGTCTGGAATTAATGTCTATAGTACATGAACATTTTTAGGAAAATTGTATAAATACAGATCCACAATTCTTTGACTAAAAAATCCACTGGGGCCAGATAGGGTTCAGAATTTAGGACTTTTCATAGTTTAGAAAGGTGGCAGGATGAGGTCACTTACACTGTACATGTTATAAAGTGCCCCTAGCAGGGGCTGGGGCAGCGCTTAGTAAACATATAAACATTTCTGGGCAAAGTCTATGAATATTCACACACAAAGTGGTGTAAATAAAGGCTGTAAATAGCCCCACCTCAGTTGAGGTTGGTTTTGCAGCCAAATAAGTTCACCTTAGGTCAGGCTTTGCAGTCAAATGCCTTATGATAAAGATGGTTTTATCATACAGTTTTCAGAGGTTTGGGGTTTTTGAAACAGAAAAAGGGAGAGTGGACCTGTTAGTTTCTGACAAGGCATCAGCGAGAAGCAAGTCGACTGGGTAGAGTTCGGTTCCAGTGCTGATAGAAGGTTACAGAAATCAGCCTCCCCACAGACGTGTTTGCCGAGCCGGGTCCGCCAGGAACAGCCTTTCTTGGCTAGGGCCATCAGAGGGTCCACACATGATAATCTGACACTAAAGGTCCCTGTGCCTTGGGCATTTTTCTGGGATCTCTGTTTTTGCTTAGATTTTCAGAAGAGGGAGTTCCTGTTGTGGCTCAGCAGTAACGAACCTGACTAGTATGCATGAGGATGCGGGTTCCATCTCTGGCCTTGCTCAGTGGGTTAAGGATTCATCGTTGCTGAGAGCTGTGGTGTAGGTTGCAGACATGGCTAGGAACCTGGCATTGCTGTGGCTGTGGTATAGGCTGGCAGCTGCAGCTCCAACTCCCGTTCAATTCCTAGCCTGGGAACTTCCATATGCTGCAGGTGCGGCCCTAAAAAGAGGCGAAAATTTTAAATAAAATAAAAAATAAAAGGTTTTCAAAACAGATCTGGGCTAAGTCTAAAAGCCCAGTCAGAAGGTGTTCTGGAGGATCAAAGCAGTGCTGAGTTCCAGCCCCTCGGCTGTGGACCTGGGTGTCTAAGGGATTTTGTCTTTCTCTATTTTTTTTTTTGGCCATGCCCACGGCATGTGGAAGTTCCCAGGCCAGGGAATGAATGCCAGGGATTGAGTTCCCAGACCAGTGACAATGCCAGATCCTTAACCTGCTGAGCTACCAGGGAACTCTGGACTCTCTGATAATAAACTCTCAGTGACTATCAGGGGAGGGGGTGAGAGGGCGGCCAGCACACAGAGAGAGGTAAAGGCGTGGAGGAGGAGGGAGCGGGAGGAGAAGTGAGGGTTGGGATCAGGGTGAGCTCCACCTCCACACACACCCACGCACGCACGCACGCACGCACGCATGCGTGCGCCAGCAGCCTCACAGTGCAGGCCTCAGACTCTAGATCTTTTGGGCTTTTCCCCACCCTCCCATCAGAACCCCTGGGTCCCAGGTCAGATGTTGTTAAAGGCCAATGTAAAGGAAGGACATTTCTTTGCTGACAACGGCCTGTGGCCAGCAAGGTAACAGGTTGCCTCGAGGTGCGGAGTGGTGTCCCAGGGATTTAATTCTTTTCCACCACTTAGTCCTGTGACATCAGGCCGGCGCCCTGCCCTAGTCTCAGTTTCCTCATTTGTCGAATGACTTACTACCTCTGCTACTCCCTACCTCACAGGGTGCTGTGAGCATCAGAGGAAATAACGTGGAGGGAGATGTAAGCGCAAGGCCTGCGCAGGACTGGGCCACGCTTATGATGTGTGGTTGTGTTCCTAGTCACACGGGCAGCCATCCCTCAGCATCTCACGTAGCAGCAGCATGTTAAGGGTTGTATGGTTCTAACTGGTAGGCACCCAGGGGTGCTATGAGGCTGTAGGGTCTCATACTTGACCCAGTAAAGGGTTCTTTGCAAACCAAAGGTCATTTTACTCTCTGGTTGCAACAGTTCTTTGGAAAATAATAGTTGTTAACAGATGGATATTTTGCTTGTTTTTGTTTTTCTTTTTAGGGCCGCACCCATGGCATATGGAAGTTCCCAGGCTAGGGGTCGAATTGGAACTGTAGCTACCGGTCTACGCCATAGCCACAGCAATGCTGGATCCCACTGTGGCTCAGTGGTTAGAAGCCTGACAAAGTGTGAGGATGCGGGTCTGATCCCTGGCCTCGCTTAGTAGGTTAAGCATCCTGCGTTGCTGTGGTAGTGGTGCAGGCTGGCAGCTGCAGCTCCGATTCAACCCCTAGCCTGGGAACTTCCATATGCAGCAGATGTGGCCATAAAAAGAAAAAAAAAAGGGACTTGCAGATCCCACTCCCATCCTCTTTTGTGGGAGCCGGGTAAACCCCTTCCCTGCCATGTAAGGGCCAAGTGAGGAGCTGGGGCAAGAGCCACAGGGACCCCCAATCCTGAAAAATGTTCTTTCACAGGGGCCACCATCCTACTTCTTGGAATGTTTCTGTACAACAAAGGGGGAAGTACAAGGATGGTCATGGCAGAGCTGTTTCTAACAGCAGTAAGTTGACAGCAACCATAATATCCACCTAGTGAGTGAGGGACGCTGGAATAAATGATGTCATCCATTTGCACTTGGCTTCTATGCCATCATGTCGAAGAATGTCAAGTGGTATTTCCTAGGTTGAGGCTCCACAGACCCAAGTTCCAAGAGGATCCCTCAAGGGATTTCTTATTGGAATATGTTTAGGAAACGCCAGTCTCCCCTTGATGATTCAGAACACGCATTAGTAAATTAAAGACTCTGAGAAGTCCTCCAGGAAAGAAGCCCATTTAAGTTGTCTGAGCCAGTGCGTCCTAAACAGTTGGGGAAAGACGGCCCTATTAACAGCAAAATGGCCCCGGTGCTCTGTGGGACCAGTCTGGGAATTATTGGTTATAGCAGACTCATGTGGGAAGAGCTGAGTGAAAAATGCAGGTTCTCAGAGTCTCTGCAGCACGATTCAAACTCACAAACCAACCTATGTTTGTATTTGTTGGAAAAAGTCACAGTACTCATCCCAAAACTTTAACGGTGGTTGGGACCGTGAGATTATAGGTGATTTTTCTTTTCTTTTTGTCTTTTTATGGCCACACCTGCGGCATATGGACGTCCCCAGGCCTGGGGTCCATCAGAGCTGCAGCTGCCGGTCTGCACCACAGCCACAGCAACGCAGGATCTGAGCCACGTCTGTGACCTACACCACAGCTCACGGCAACACCAGATCCTTAACCCACTGAGCGAGGCCAGGGTTGGAACTCAAGTCCTCATGGATCCTGGTTGCGTTCGTTGCCATGTTTGTTACTGCTGAACCACAAGGAACAGGTGATTTTGATGTTCACTTTTCTTTGTTTTTGTCTTTTAGCTTATTTGGGTTTCCTAAATGCCTTTCACTGCTGTGTATAATTTTTTTATTTTGGCCATCCGGGTGGCATGCAGAAGTTCCCGGGCCAGGGATGGAACCTGTGCCACAGCAGTGGCACACTGTGCCACCACAGAACTCCACACTGCTGCGTACAATTTTTTTCATTAGTTAAAAAAAAAATGGCTGAGACGACATGACAGCTGAAGGCGCGTGTCCTGCCCTGCTGCACCTGGAGGGGCTAGGCCCCCGGCTTGCGGAGAAGCCAGGTCCTTATTTAGGCAGAGCTACCCAGGGCTCGCCTTCCGGCGGGAATCCTTCCCGGCGCATTCCTCCTGCAGCACCGCGCGGCCAGCTGCAGCCCGGCTCCTCCCTCCCGGGGCCTCCCTCTCCTTTGGTAGCCGCCGCCGTCCGCGGCCCGGGCCTGCCGCACATCTGGACCTCATTAGGGGCCGCCGGCACCAAAGCCGGCACATCTGGCCGCCGCGCGGCAGTGTGCGCGGCAGGGCAGCAGAGGGGAAGGGGCACGTCAGGACAGGGCCGCCCGGCGCGCTCCGAGGCATCTGGACGTGGGAAGGCAGTGGGCGGCTGGCCACAGACAGTGCGCTGCCGGCAGGGCGGGCCCGCCAACCACCCCCGCCCCCACCTCCAGCCCACACCAGAGCCCTGCAGAATAGCTGTCGCTGGCAGGAGAGAAGGGACCCTCTGTGGTCTTCCAGGCAGAGGGAGCCGGGCCCAGAGGAGGGGCAGGGGCTCTGGACCCCAGGCCTGGTACCCTTGCCCTCGGGAGGCCTGGGGCTGCGTCCTGGGATCCTGCCAGGATGGGGCGCAGGGGACAGCTTCAGGCCCCCTTGCTAAGCGAAAGGGACAGGAACGGGGATTGCCTGGGCTCAAGCACTGAGCCTTGGGGCTGCAGGTTGGAGCAGGGTCTTCTCCCTCAGGAGGAGAATGCCTTTTTTTTTTTTGGCTGCCCGGCAGTATCTGGAGTTCCCTGGCCAGGGTTCAGTGCAATGAGACAAAATGGACATAGCATCCTCACTGCTTCTTCCTTACACACTCAGGTTCCAGGCTCTACCCCTGTGCTGTCATTATTTGTCCCCTTTTGGGGCCTGCTCATCCAAAGTATAATCAGCCTTGATAAGATTCTTTCCTTGACTGCAGATGCTCCTGATATCCTTTCCAAAGCAAGCGGAGATAAAGAAAACAGCCAGTCAATAAAATGTAAAGCCTATCAGCTCTGCTGTTGCCCCTCCCATTTGTCCTAGGGCTTCAGACCTTGCCTGGCTCCTGCCTGGACAGTTCCCTAATCACAGGGATCCCCTGAGTTCTCTGCTTCTGCTCTCCAGCTGCCCTCCTCCCACCCACCAGCCCCTGGCCAGCGAAGAGAGTGGCTTACCCGTGGGCCAGCACGTGCCCACAGGAGTACCCTCGGAGAAATCCTCAGAAAGCTCTGGTGGGTGCTGGTTGTTGGCGAGCAGAAGCCAAGGGGTACAGCAGAAAATTCAAGGACTTTGAACCTCCAGACAGGCTCCCAGATCCCACTGCTTAACCCTTCTGTGCATATCTCTAACAGTACTGCTTTAAGCCCTGCGGTGACTATCATACTACCATGTATTTCTCCAATAGAACGAAAATGTAATTACACAGGTAATGGGTGGGGGCATTTTACACTTTTAATTTTGGAAACAGTTTAGATTACCGAAAAGTTGCAAAGATTGTACTGAGAGTTCCAGTAAACTCTTCACCCAGCTTCCCCTAAGATTCACATCTTGCATAAACAAGGTACCTGTGCCAAAACTAAAAAATTAACAATGGTACAATACTATCAGCTTTATTTAGATTTTGCCAGTTTTCCCAAAACACATATCATTTAAGACATATGCCAGCAACGGAAACGAATCTGACTAGGAACCATGAGGTTGCGGGTTCGATCCCTGGTCTCGCTTAGTGGGTTAAGGATCCGATGTTGCTGTGAGCTGTGGTGTAGGTCACAAATGCAGCACGGATCCTGCCTTGCTGTGGCTGTGGTGTAGGCTGGCAGCTGTAGCTCTGATTAGACCCCTAGCCTTGGAACCTCTACATGCCGTGGGTGTGGCCCTAAAACGACAAAAGGCAAAAAAAAAAAGAAAAAGAAAATTTTGAAATCAGTGTGGATTTTACACTCATTACTACATCTCAATTTATTTTTATTTTATTTTATTTTTTTATTTATTTTTTTGTCTTTTTGCCTTATCTAGGGCCACACCCGCGGCATATGGAGGTTCCCAAGCTAGGGGTCTAACAGGAGCTGTAGCCGCCGGCCTTCGCCACAGCCACAGCAACGCGGGATCCGAGCCGCGTCTGCAAACTACACCACAGCTCACGGCAACGCCGGATCCTTAACCCACTGAGCAAGGCCAGGGATCGAACCCACAACCTCATGGTTCCTAGTCGGATTCGTTAACCACTGAGCCACGACGGGAACTCCCCACTACATCTCAATTTAGACACGAAATTTTATACTTGATAATATAGCCAGATTTCCACAAAACTTATAATCATTGAAACAGTAGGTTCGCACACTCAAGTTGTTCCAAACATGCTTAAAAGTTTTCTGATAACTGGAGTTCCCTTCGTGGCTCAGTGGTTAACGAATCCGACTAAGAACCATGAGGTTGCGGGTTCCATCCCTGGCCTTGCTCAGTGGGTTAAGGATCCGGCGTTGCCGTGAGTTGTGGTGTAGGTTGCAGAAGCGGCTCGGATCCCGTGTTGCTGTGGCTGTGGCAAAGACCGGCAGCTATAGTTCCTGTTAGACCCCTAGCCTGGGAACCTCCATATGCCGCAGGTACGGCTCTAGATAAAAGGCAAAAAGACCCAAAAAAAAAGTTTTCTGATAACTTAATTGGCTAGGCATTTTTAAATTAAATTTTAAGTTAAATTTAAAATTTAGTATCTCAGTTGCACTAGCCGCTTTTCAAGTGCTCAATAGCCATGTGTGGCTAGTGGCTCCAGTGTTGAACAGCTGAAATTTAATGGATTAAAAGAGATAATATATGGAATTCTCTGGTAGCTCAGTGGGTTAAGGATCTGGATATGTCATCGCTGTGGTGAGCGTTTGATCCCTGGCCCAGGAACTTCGGCATGCTGATCACATAGGCACATGTAAAATCACGGTATGAACAAAAAATAAACATAAACATAATAAGAGTTTGAATATGGCCCCTTGCCGTGAAATGTTGTTTCCAGCTTTCACAGCAGCCCCCCCAAGCTATGAATTTATTATTCCATTTTACAGAGACGGACACTGAGGCTCAGGTGGCCTAAGAAAGTCTAGGACACATGGTTGGTTCATTTAATGTCAGTCCTGAGTGCCTTCCGTTAAACCACATGCCTGGAGTTCCCTTGTAGAGAAGTGGTTTAAGGATCTGGTGTCGTCATTGCAGCGGCCAGTGTTCAATCCCTGGCCTAGGAGCTTCCACATGCCATGGCGTAGCCAAAAAGCAAACAAATAAACAAACCACATGCTCATGAACAATTAAGGCCGCGGCAAGAAAGGGACAAGACGCCTGGCTGCAGGCTTGGGTTCTGCCCTCAACCTTTCTGAATCCTTATTATATCTTGAATGTATCTCTTGTAAACCCCAGAGAGTTGAGATTTGTTTTCTTTCCACTCTGACAACCTTTATCTTTTAACAGGAGCATTTAGTCCATTTACAGTTAATGCAGTTGTGAATACACTTAGGATTAATTCTACTCTGTGCTTTCTATTGGTTCCATCTGTCCTATGTTCTTTTTTCCTTCTTTTGAATTTATTATTATTATTATTATTTTGCTATTGAATGCTTCCCTCTATTGTCTGTCTTTGTTTGGCCCTCTTCTCAATATTTTGAGGGTTATGTGATATATGCATATTTGGACCACTAGTTGGATAGCTTGAGATGATCTTATAAAAACCAGAGCTTTGGAGTTAGACAGACCAGCACTGGAACCCTGGCTTTAGCACCTTTTGGCTGTGCGCTCCTTGCCAACTGTATGTAAAATACAAGTTAAGGGGGCCCATCACCCAGCTTATTGTGACCCTTCAGTGAGCTGGGGGACGCCAAAAGTGCCCTGCCCGGGGTTTGGCACAGAGAAAGGGCTCAGTGCTTCCCTCTCCTCTCTGGCCTTTGCCTCTCTGCGTCCCCGAAGAATTGGCCCTGGATCGAGGCTGCGTAAGAGCTTGGCTCCACAGCTGGGCTTGACTGTAGAAAACCTTCCCAGAAGGAATCCCTCTGGAATAAGATGTTCCCAGGGTGCAGCCAGGCTGCAGCATCATCAGTGGACAGTATTGCCTTGGTCTGGGAAGTGGGAGGTTGTCGGGAAATTCTGCCAAAGTGGGGGAGGCGTTGCATTGGTCAGTGTCCCCGGGGAACCCCGGGAGGTGGGGAGCGTCCTCCAACTGTGTGTGTCTCGGCCGGCCGGGGCAGGGGGAATGACCCGTGAGCAGCCGCCGTCCCTCCTGGGAAGCAGGTGTGTCCTCTCAGAGAGCAGAGCAGTGACTCACCAGACCGCCACGGCTTGTTATAAATATCCCCCGAGACGTCTAACTCCCTTGGCCCTGAGTCTATATTAGCACAAACGGCGCTCCGTAATTCTGTAATTAATTAGGCTTCCTGGCACCTCAAGACCAGGAGAGGGTGTCCCAACCTGTGAACACAAATATTACGAACTACGTGGCAGGTCCTCTCGCTCCCACTGGGAACTGAAAAATAATGTTCTCTTTCTCTCTTTTCTCTGTTTACTTATTTACAAATCAGCCTTGGGTGAATTTCGAGAAGTGAGGGCCAGCCAAATGTCCCCTGCTCGAATAATTCTAAAATGTCCTAGATAGATCCAGTCACCGGAAACAAGCTCCTTCTCATTTACTTCACCCGTTTGGAGAAACTGAGGCCCAGAGAAGGAGAAAAGGAGGGACGGGGTGGGAACTCAGGGTTCCTGCCTCCCTGGGGCTTCAGCTCTCAGAATCTTGGTTTCCTCACCTGTGAACGGAGGTAACAGGACCTGCCCTGAGTACTGCCCTAAGCACTGAATGTAAGAGGGGAGACGGGGCTGGTGCAGTGGGAGCCCGGCACGTGGAGGGGCTGACCTGCGGGGTCCCTCCTTCTGGTCCTTCCTCTTTGCTTTCTCGTCCCAGACCAGTATCTCTGTCTGCTTCCTTCTATTACGCTTGGCAGTTGATGAGCGCAAGTCTTGCTAACATGATTAGAAACTGGATTTGGGGAATTCCCGCTGTGGCTCCTTGTGTTAAGAACCTGACTAGTATCCATGAAGATGTCATGATGATGTGGGTTTGCTCCCTGGCTCCAGTAAGTGGGTTAAGGATCCAGTGTTGCTGTGAGCTGCAGTGTAGGTCGCAGATGTGGCTGGGATCCCGTGTTGCTGTGGCTGTGGCTCTGGCTGTGGCTGGCGGCTACAGCTCCCATTCAGCCCCTAGCCTGGGAACTTCCACATGCCGCAGGTGTGGCCCTAAAAAGCAAAAAAATAAAATAAGGTCTCTTACTGATCATCTGTTTCACCGCAGAAGCATCACTGTGTTTAATAAAGGGTGCTGCCTGGACCCTGCTGGGTATTCTGTAGTGTCAGCACCCGCATCACATGATCTTTCTGAAATCTGGAAAGCTCTGAAAACCCACAGGCGACTGATCCCGGGGCTTCGGGTGAGGGGCCGTGAGCCTGAGCCTGCAGTAATAACAGCCTGGGGGCCCACCCTGTGCTGGCACTTTATGCATGTATCTCTCACCCTGATCTCCCCCCACCCATCAGGTGGGCATCAGCCCCTCCATCGCACACGAGGGTGCGGAGGCCCGGGATCACACAGCCGGGAGAGTGGCTGACCGAGTCCCTCCGAGTGCCCAGATTCCCACTCTCTCTTTTGTACCCAGTTCCTCTGTTTCTTCAGGAGCTACGCCACCCCCAACCCAGTTCCCAGCTCTCTGTCTTTCTGATGTTTCTGGGACTTCTGTATACAATAACGCCTACTTTTGTTCATTTGACACTGCTCATTGAGGGCTTCTCAGACTCTGATGTGCACACAAAACCTTAAGATGTGGATTCTGAGTTAACAGGTCTGCATTCCTAACTGGCTCCTAAATGCTGTTGGATCCCACTTTGAGGAGTAAGGGGCCAAGGGACAGGTGGGGAAACAGCTGAATAAGACCGCATCCCTGCCGTCATCACTGTCATGTATAAGAGCTCCCTAGTTACCTGATCCAGAGATGGCTGCTATGATCTTTGATGGAGGAGGAAACCAGTACAGAGCTGCTGACGGTAAGCTGCCTAAGGCCACACGGCTCAGAAGTGTCAGAGCCAGGATTTGAGCCTGGTGAGCCTCGCTCCAGAATTCATGCTGTTAATTACTACACAACACACAAATTGGGGAGTTCTTGTTGGGGCCCAGCAGGTTAAGAACCTGACATAGTGTTTTTGAGGATTCCTTTTTTTTTTTCTTTTTGCCTTTTCTGGAGCCGCACCCGCGGCATGTGGAGGTTCCCAAGCTAGGGGTCTAACAGGAGCTGTAGCCACCAGCCTTCGCCACAGCCACAGCAACGCAGGATCTGAGCCACGTCTGCAACCTACACCACAGCTCACGGCAACACCGGATCCTTAACCCACTGAGCAAGGCCATGGATCGAACCCACAACCTCATGGTTCCTAGTCAGATTCGTTAACCACTGAGCCACGACAGGAACTCCAGAGGATTCCTTTTGATTCCTGGCCTTGTTCAGTGAGTTAAGGATCTGATGTTGCCGCAAGATGTGGTGTAGTTTGCAGATGTGGCTTGAATCCAGTGTTACCGTGGCTGTGGTGTAGGCCAGCAGCCGCAGCTCCGATTCGACCCCTAGCCTGGGAACTTCCATATGCTGCAGGTGGGGCCATAAATAAAAAAGAAAAAAAAATGGAAAATAAAAATCCACACAAGTTGGAGGTCTGGGGCCTGTCAGTGCAGTGTGACAAGATAATCGTTGCAGGCAGGGCTGGCAATACCAGAGAGGAGGGTTGGGCTGGGCATGTGGTCAATTTTTAGGGTAACCAGAACCTTGCCCTTTGAACACCCAACTGATTTTCTCTAGATCTTTCTAAAATGGATCACACATCTTCCTGCTGTACGTAATTTGACCTTTTCTTGATAACTCGAGGCCACTATTATGCTTATTGGTGTTTCTCACAGCTTTCAGTGTCTCACAGCTGTCTCTATGCATGCTTCCCATAAACTGTGGGCTAAGAAACCAAGTGACCAAACTTGTTAGAATTATGTGTAAAGTAAGGGTATGTAAGTGCAGAGTGAGGCTAAAGAAGTTTTTTAAAAGACAAGCGTGCTTCATCATTCATCTCTTTTGCAAAAAATTTAGGAGATTCAGTTTGGTTGCTCTTTTACATATTTTAGCTTATTTCCTAGTTCAAGGCTGCATTTTTGAGGGTTGAAGGGGCTGATTAAGCATCCTCTATTATCTGATTCTTAAACTGGAATGGAATCAGACTCCCAGGGGAAGTTTCCAAGCTGCCTAGAGACGCATTTTGTATGCTGGGGTGGGATGTGGGCCTCTGCATTTTGAAAAACTGCATTTGGGGAGTTCCCTGGTGACTCAGTGGGTTAAGGGAATTTGCATTGTGGTTCAGCGGGTTAAGAATCCAACTAGTATGTATACACGAGGATGCAGGTTTGATCCCTGGCATCACTCAGTGGGTTAAAGGATATGGCATTGCTGTGAGCTGCGTTGTAGGTCCCACACGTGGCTTGGATCCAGCATTGCTGTGGCTGTGGCATAGGCCAGCCACTGCATCTCCAATTTGACCCCTAGCCTGGGAACCTCCCTAGGCTACAGGTGCGGCCCTCTCTCTACCTAGTGTCTTCTGCTGCCTCCTGGTTTCCACCTCCTGGCTCCTGGCCATGACCTGCTCCCCAAAGAGCCCCCCCCTTCTGCCCGCTTAATGGTCCTCTGGTTTTCAAGCATCCCCAGTGAGAGAGAGCTGCCTTGGTGAGCCACTGTCCAACACAGAAGGTCCCCATGGGCAGGATTTTCATGCTGGGCTGCCCCTCCCGCATACCTAGCCCGTAAAAGGCTGCTTTGTGTCAGGCCGAACCTTGGCCCGGGCAGTTGTGGCCGAGGTGTGGGCGCCTATGTCCCAGCAGCGCCAGGTTGTGCTGTGGGGGCCATGGGTGCGGCTTGCCCTCTGAGAGAGTAGCGTGAACTGTCCATTGCAGAATGTGAGCTATTTTTATAGAGGGAGGACAGCCCTAAGGCTATTAATCCAGCCAGCAAACAGCACCTTCCTGTCTTGTCTCACAGGCCACTTGCGGAGGGCCAGCCACAGGCCATGCTGTGCATCCATGAAGGTGGCGGCGCCCTCAGTCTCGGTGTCTTACAGGATTTGGTGGATGACACTTGTTTCAGTGGCCTCCTGCCCCCAGATGCTGGCATTTCTGTGTGTGCTCCCTCATTCTGTGACTGCCGCATAAGAATGTTCATTGCAGCCTTGGCTGTCATCGAGAAAAACTAGCACCAGCTTATGGTCCAGCAGTGGGGGAATCTAGTTCCCTATTAGTGTATACTTATATGACGGTATGCATGTACATGCTGAGCGATGATATCAAAAAAATATATATATATTTTTTGCTTTTTAGGGCCGCACCCGTGGCATATGAAGGCTCCCAGGCTAGGGCTCTAATCGGAGCTACAGCTAGCTAATCGGAGGTGCCAGCCTACACCACAGCTGCAGCAACACCAGATCTGAGCCGCGTGTGTGACATACGCCACAGATCATAGCAATGCTGGATCCTTAACCCACTGAGCGAGGCCAGGGATCGAACCCGGAACCTCGTGGTTCCTAGCTGGATTTGTTTCTGCAGTGCCACCACGGGAACTCCGATATCAAAAAATATTTAGTGACATGGTATAATATTAAAAGAAAATGTCAAGTTGGCATTATTATTATTATTATTTTGCCTTTTGTCATTTTAGGGTCACACCCGCGGCATGTGGAGATTCCCAGGCTAGGGGTCTAACAGGAGCTGTAGCCACTGGCCTATGCCGCAGCCACAGCAACGCAGGATCCGAGCCACGTCTGTGACCTACACCACAGGTCACGGCAACGCCGGATCTTTAACCCACTGAGCAAGGCCAGGGATCAAACCCACAACCTCATGGTTCCTAGTTGGATTCGTTAACCACTGCGCCACGATGGGAACTCCAAGGTGGCATTATTTATATGAGTGTATGCAAATGGGAATGTGTACTTCTGTCTATACCTATATAATTCACATAGAAAAAAAAGACTAGAAAATTTTGATATAAAAACGTTAGTTTTGTGAAGTTCCGTTATGGTTTATTGGCAACGAACCCAACTAATATTCATGAGAATGTGGTTTGGATCCTTGGTCTTGCTCAGTGGGTTAAGGATCCGGCACTGCTGTGGCTGTGGTGTAGGCTGACAGCTATATCACTGATTTTGACTCCTATCCTGGAAACTTCCACATGCCTCGATGTGGCCCTAAAAAAAAAAAACACACAAAAAAAGTTTTTTTTATCACTGGGTAATAGTCTCTGAGCAAATTTTGTCACCTTATATATGCTGTTCTCTTTTTCTATGTTTTCTACAACACGTGTTACGCTTATATTCAGGAAGGAAAGAAAAACATTAATATCTTTGAAAATAAAAAAAGCTCTGTCCTCAGGAAAGTAAGCCAAAGCTCATTTTGCTTTCCATAATCTTTAAGGATTCACAGTTCCTGAGGGAGTAGTATTTTCAGGGTAAATGAAGTTTTCTGTTAAAGGTATGATTTTCTAATGCTGGAATTTCAGGCATCAGTTATCTAACAGATGTGTTTGGAACGTGGCAATCCTCCTAGCTGTCTTGAAATCAACCCCCAGCCGCCTCCTTCCCTGGTCTTCCTCACAGGGAGGTGGGGATGGCCGCCAGAGGTGGGACAGGTAGAAGAGTCCAGAATAGACAGAGCCAGGGCTTCCCAGACGGAGCACCAACATACTTAAAAGGAATTAGAATCAACCGGACATTTATGGCGTCTGTCAGAACAGTGACCGAGTTCTCGATTCCCTTCTTGGGAAAATCACTGCCCCTTTCCCTCCAAAAGAAAGAGACGAAAAGGAGGCTTCGCGAACACCATCAAACTGCCATCAGTGGTGACCTCTGTGCGGGGGGGGGGGCAGGGGAAGAGGGGGAAAGATGGGGGCATTCACTTTTTACCTATTGCCCTTTACACAGTTAAAAATAAAGAGAGAGCATTTATGGGTGCTTTTTATTTTATGCTTCTGTGGGTTTTCTGGTAGCCCTCAATTTTTTTCCTTTATTGTGAACACAAGATACTTTTGTAATCAGAGAAAAAAATGTCATAATGAAAGGACCAAACACATGTGGTCGGCCACTGGGTGGCCATCACGCTGCCCCCACCTACAGTGCAACCACCCTCACTCTAAGGCCAGCATCCTGGGGGTTGCAGCTGCTCCGGCCGGGGTGGGGGAGGGATGCAGAGAGCGAGTGGCCTCCGTCCTCCCCTCTGCCTACTCTGGCCCCTCTGCGCAAGGCCCTGACCCTTGGGCAGCAGACCAGGTTGGCTATATTGACGTCATGGCCTTAGCTATGTCCCCGAGCTTGACCCCATCTGTGCCTCCCTGCCCTGTGCCAGCTGCCAGGCCTCCCTGCTTCGCTGGACTCCAGCCCAGCCCCTTCTGACCAGCCCTTTCCCCAGGCCTGGGAAGGCCCCAGCGTTTCACTTGCTGGCACACGGTCCTTGGCTGGGTATTAGATGCTAAAACTGCCGTCTCAAGAAAGGCACCTCCAGCCTCCACTCGAACTGTCCAGAATTTCCTTGGCCTCAGAGATCAAGGCTCACCCTCCTGGTCAGCAGGTGAGCATAGCGCGAGATCCACAGAGAAGGCTGAGCAAGAGGGGGAGCCTGGTCCTAATTTATGGGGACCCCTGCAAAAGTACCACATACTTCGGGGGTCTGGGACACCTGTTCACTTGAGTAATTGTAATTCCAGCTGCAGGACCTTGAACATGTCCCTCTGGGCTGCGCTTCTCTCATCTGTAAAAGGCAGATGATAATGATCTCTTTTATCCAGGGATTCCATCCAATATAACTACAGATATGTTACTGTAGGTGAAAATGCTTTATGAACTAAAGTGCTTGCATGGTACCTTCTGTGAAAATCCCTTCTGGAGCTTTGAAAAGTTTAACAAAATCAACTACTTTGCAAGTGTTTTTTTAACCCACTGTGTGTACCCAGTACTCGGCTTAATCCCAGAGCAAGTCAAGAAATAGAAGAGGGAGTTTCTACTGTGGCTCAACAGGTTCAGAACCAGACACAGTATCCATGAGGATGCAGGTTCAATTCCCGGCCTTGCTCAGTAGGTTAAGGATCCGGCATTGCCACAAGCTTCCATAGAGGTTGCAGCTGCAGCTCAGATCCCGCATTGCAGTGGCTGTGGCCTAGGCCAGCAGCTGCAGCTCCGATTCAACCCCTAGCCTGGGAACTTCCATATGCTGCAGATGAGGCTGTAAAGAAAAGAAAAAGAACTAGAAGAAATAAAAGAAATATGGCTCCTCACTGAGGACCTTGTTCTCAATTGAGGGGTAGAGCACTCACAATAAAACTTTTCTTGGAGTTCCCGTCTTGGCTCAATGGAAATGAATCTTGCTAGTATCCTCGAGGACACAGGTTTGATCCCTGGCTTTGCTTAGTGGGTTAGGGATCTGGCGTTGACGTGAGCTGTGGTGTAGGTTGCAGACACGGCTTGTATCTGGCGTGGCTTTGGCTGTGGCGTAGCTCTGATCTGACCTCTAGCCTGGGAACCTCCATATGCCATGGGTGCAGCCCTAAAAAGACAAAAAAAAAAAAAAAACTTTTAATCTTTTTTTTTTTCTCTGTCAGTGGTTGGGAGCTTGAGTCAGAAGAGGTCTAGCCAGCAGTGGGGGTGGGGATAAGACCCCCAGTTTGGAGGAAGACAAACCTGAGTATATGGGGGGGCTCTTCCCCTCACTGAGTTCCCATGAGTCAGTTTCTCTCACTGGGCCTCAATTTCACAGGCCATAAATAAGAAATAGTGATGCCTACCACAGTAAGTCTTGGTGAGAGTGGAAGTAAATAGCATTTATTAAGTGCCTAGCTTGGTCAACAATATCAGTCTCTCCAAAGTGAAGATATCAACAAACCTTTCTTCAAAAAAATTTTTTCTGGCTTCCCTGGCGCCATGTGGAAGTTCCTAGGCCAGGGATCGTACCTGCACTATAGCAGTGATAACACCAGATCCTTAACTCCCTGAGCCACCAAGGAACTTCTAAATTTATTTTTAATTACGGTAAAATAAAAACAAATAAAATTTACCGTTTTAAACATTTTAAATCGTAGAGTTCAGTAGTGGTAAGTATATCCGCATTGTTGTGCAATCCCTAGAATTTTTTTAATCTTGTAAAACTGAAACTTTATACCCATTAAACAACAATTCTCCATTTCCTCCTCCTCCTTGTGCCTGCTAACCACCATTCTACTTTCTGTTTCTGTGAACTTGACCACTTGAAATATTTCCCGTAAGTGGAATCATGCAATTTTTGTCCCTTGGTGGCGGGTTTATTTTACTTCACATATTGTCCTCAAGGGTCATTCGTGTGGTAGCATGTGACAGGAGTTCCTTCCTTTTTGAAGTTGAGTAATATTCCATGGCATGGATGTAGCACATTTTGTTTATATCTATCCATCCTCAATGGACACTGGATTTTGTCCACCTCTTGGTGGAACTGCAGATAACACTGCAGTGAATAAGGGTGTGCAGATATCCTGCATTTGAGACCCTGCATTCAGCTCCTTTGGATGCGTAAATATCCACAAGCGGGACTGCTGGATCATACAGTAGTTCTATTTTTTTTAGTTTTTTGAGGAAGCTCCAAACTGTTTTCCGTAGCGGTTGCATCATTTCACAATCCCACCAATGGTGCACAATACTTCCAATTTCTCCACATCCTTGTCAACACCTGTTATTTTCTATTTTTAAAAAAGTATCCATCCTAGGAGTTCCCGTCGTGGCTCAGTGGTTAACGAATACAACTAGGAACCATGAGGTTGCGGGTTCGATCCCTGGCCTTGCTCATTGGGTTAAGGATCCGGCGTTGCCCTGAGCTGTGGTGTAGGTTGCAGACCCAGCTCAGATCCTGCGTTGCTGTGGCTGTGGCGTAGGCTGGCAACTACAGCTCCGATTGGACCCCTAACCTGGGAACCTCCATATGCTGCGGGTGCGGCCCTAGATAAGGCAAAAAGACAAAAAAAAAAAAGTAGCCATCCTAACGGGTGGGAAGGAAACAGGATCTCTTTTTGTAAAACTCTTATCCTTTCTTCTCACCGCTCCAGCAATGCCACCAATGCGTCTGATGGTGGGCTTGACCCAGCATTTGGTCAAAGGAGTGAGTTTTCTCTGTGATCCTTGGAGAATCAAGCCAAGCTGGGCGGGAATGCCAGTGCTTTCCACCTGCCGAGGGCCGTCCACTGTGGCCTATAAGTCAGCTGCAAAGGCTGGCCAAGTCTGCTACTCCATTTGCTTTGGCTCCAAAGATGCTACCAAGGTAACAAGGGACCCTCCAGGGGGACAGAGCCCCTCGTGTGGCCCTTGTCATACTTCTCAGTGACCTCTCACCGCTGTTATCTCATTGCTGACATGTCTCCTGAGGTTACCTTTGGTGAAGAAATTCTTGTTGAGAAGTTCAAAGCCAGGGCTGTTTGGCTCTGTTGGATGAACTCTGGGGGTGGAGCCTGGAGGCACAACTGAGAGCCAAGTAAAGAGGTGGCCTACGTGGAGGTACAGCACAGCTGGAAGAGGTCCCTGTACTTAGGGAGTTGCATAAAAAGCTCAGGTGCTGGGAGTTTCTGTCCTGGCTCAATGGGCTAAGAACCTGACTAGTTCCATGAGGACGCAGGTTCAGTGGGTTAAGGGTCCTGTGTTGCCGTGAGCTGTAGTGTAGGTTGCAGGCTCAGCTCGGTTCTGGCGTTGTTGTGGCTGTGGTGTAGGCCAGCGGCTGCAGCTCCAGTTCAACCCCTAGCCTGGGAAACCCCCTATGCTGCAGGTGTGGCCCTAAAAAGAAAAAAACAAAAAAACTAAGAAAATGAGGACGGTAAATGGGAATGATAATGCCTGCCTCTCCAGGTATCCCACAGTGCTCTCATTTCTAGGAGTTCCCATCGTGGCTCAGCGGCTAACGAATCCGACTAGTGTATTGAAGACGCAGGTTCAATCCCTGGTCTTGCTCAATGGGTTAAGGATCTGGCGTTGCTGTGAGCTGTGGTGTAGGTCGCAGACACGGCTTGGATCCTGAGTTGCTGTGGCTGTGGTGTAGGCCAGGGGCTACAGCTCCGATTCGACCCCTAGACTGGGAACCTCCGTATGCCACAGGTGCCACCCTAAGTAAAAAAAAGACAAAAAAAAAAAAAAAAACCCAAACAAACTCCAAAACAAGTGTTCCTAACATGACACGGTCTGTTCCACATCCCCATGTAAGTGGGAGGCGTGGGTTGGGGTGTCCCGAGGCTTTGAAACCGGCTGGGTGTTTACTTCAGCCCAGAGAAGAGACTCAGGAGAACTCGTGATTGGAAAGATCTGCAGGATATTTTGCATTCTGGAATGAAGATGCCATCAGACTGTGGCACTAGAAGAATGCAGGCCAGACGTCTGGGGGCCAGGAGAGAGGGCAGTTGTCCTGCCCACAGGGCCTCCCAAGAGATCCATTGCTGACTTCCCAGTGCCTCTTTTCTCTTGGAAGCGTGTCCCTGACACATCTGTCCTGCCTCCCTCCAGGCCGGGTGCTGGTGGGGACAGGGGTGGTGGCTTCGGGCTGCAGAGCTGCCTCCCTGCACCCCCGGGGACTGGCCGGCCAGCAGGGCACACTGCCTGCATAGTCAGATTCCTGTGTTTTCGGGATCACTGCCTCCCAACCCCAGGCGTGAGCCAGCCCCTATCAACAGAGACTTTGTGTGAGCCTGACACGGTGAGGGGGCCAAGATGGTCTCTGGTCCACACGGACAGCAGGAGAGAGCAGGAACTGGGGTGGAGGAGTTCCCACTGTGGCTCAGCAGAGTAAGAACCGGATGAGAATGGGGGTTTGATCCCTGGCCTCTCTCAGTGGATGCAGGATCTACTGTTGTCGTAGATGTGCCTCCGATCTGGTGTTGCCATGGCTGTGGCCTAGGCCGGCACCTCAGCTCTGATTTGACCCCTAGCCTGGGAACTTCTTTTCTTTGTTTTATTTTGGCTTTTTGTCTTTCTAGGGCCACACCTGTGGCAAATGGAGGTTCATAGGCTAGGGGAACAATTAGAGTTGTAGCTGCCGGCCTGCACTAGAGCCACAGCAACGCAGGATCTGAGCCGCGTCTGCGACCTACACCACAGCTCATGGCAACGCCGGAAACTTAACCCACTGAGTGAGGCCAGGGATCGAACCTGCGTCCTCATGGATGCTAGTCGGGTTCTTTAATCACTGAGCCACGATGGGAACTCCTAGCCTGGGAATTTCTATATGCCACGTGTGTGGCTGTAAAAATAAAAAAAATAAAATAAAAATTAAAATAAAATTTTGGAGTTCCCATCATGGCTCAGTGGAAACTAATCTGACTAGTATCTATGAGGAGGCAGGTTCCATTCCTGGCCTTGCTCAGTGGGTTAAAGATCCAGTGTTGCCATGAGCTGTGGTGTAGGTCGCAGATGCGGCCTGGATCTGGTGGCCACAGCTCTGATTTGACCCCTAGCCTGGGATCCTCCACACGCTGCAGGTGCGGCCCTGAAAGCAAAAATAAATTTTAAAAAGAACTGGGGGTGAAAGCCCGGGCTGAGCCCAAAGGGACACAGGCCTGGCCCCTGGGAGTATCACTGGCCTGAGCAGCTGGGCCTCCGAGCGCCAGCCTGGGCCTATGCTTCTCCCCGAAATGCAGCGGGAGGCCCAGGAACCAGCTTCTCCTCCTCCTCCAGGCCTGTCACCGTTTCCACACTCAGCAGGGTCTGTGGGGGTGGAGGCTTATTCCAGACATGTATTTAAGTGAGGAGAGAAAACAAGGCGAGTCGCCCAGGATTTGCCAAGTCAGTAGGCAGGAACACAACCCGAGAGGCCAAAAATAAGACGCCGGCGAGGGTCACCCCGCTCTCCAGACGGGAGACGGTGGATGGCCCGTGCTGAACGCGCCACAGTCACACTTCTGTCTGAGGACGGCCCTTGATCCCCAGGCATCGGTCCTCTAGTCAGAAGGTAGCAGAGCCTTGATTGTGGGCAGTGAGTAATGGTGACTCAGGGAAATGCGAAAGGCACAGGGAACACCCCCAAAGTCATCCGGGGACATGCCCTGGTTCCCCCTGCCGGTCAGGGAGCCGGGAGTTCTGGTCTCCATTGTAAAGGAGGTATTTCTGAAGTTTTCTCAGGAATTTTGGCAAAATTATACGGGATCTTTCAGAGGAAGAATTACATTTTGGGTGCTTTTTTTTTTCCAAGGGGGAAATTACTAAGATTTCTTTCACTTTTTTAGCTATTTATGAATTAGTTCCTTTTCTCTTTTAGCTCCAGATTACATTTGTCTATTCTGATGGGGCATCTGTTACCTTGTATGACGAACAGTATTCCAGAAAGCAAATAACGACAGTAATAATAGCTAACATTTATTCAGCCCTTATGGCATGCCGGGTACTGGTCTCTCCATGTAATGTATGATGTATCACTAAAGAATGCTGCCAAAAAAAAAAAAAAAAATACTGCCAATTAATCCATGACATGCCACTGATTTCAAGGCTCACCCAGATTTCAGAAACGTTAAAAAGGGAAACTTAGGATCAATGAAATGCTGTAAATGACTCTCAGTTGTCATCCTTGCCTTACAGGTGGGTAAACGAGGAACTGAGCGGTTGGGTCAGCCTGCCTGATACCACATAGCCAATACGTGGGGGAAATGGAATTTGAACCCAGAGTCAGGCTCCAAAGCCTGTGCTTGTAACCACTGTGCTGCATTGTGTCTGAGGAAGTGGTTTCTGTCTGTCCATGGGAAGGACAGAAAATAAAAGAGGGAAAGTTGGACCCCACCCTTGACCCCCCCTTCCTTATCACCTTTGGGGCCAGTGAGGGTGTCCCTTCTAAAAGCTGCTCCCAGATCTTGCTCCTCCTCTCATTTCCAGCAGCTGGCACCCTGGTTCTGTCCTTCCTGCCTCTCTCTTGCCTCTGCTTGGACTATTGCAGTAGTCTTTTAGTGGTCACCCTCATCCAATCACCCTCACCTCCCCCAACACACTGAGTCAGATCATCTGTTTCTGGGGGGTGGTGGCGGGGGGCTGTGCCTGTGGCATGTGGAAGTTCCCGGGGCAGGGGTCAAACCCTCACCATAGCAGTAACCTGAGCTGCTACCGTGACAATGCCAAGTCCTTAACCTGCTTTGCCACAAGGAAACTCCCCAGAATCATCTTTTTAAAATGTGAATCTGGAGGTTCCCATTGTGGCTTGGTAGTTAACGAACCTGACTAGCATCCATGAGGACATGGGTTCGATCCCTGGCCTTGCTTGGTGGGTTAAGGATCCGGTGTTGCCATGAGCTGTGCTGTAGGCTGCAGACATGGCTTGGATCCTGCGTTGCTGTGGCTCTGGTGTAGGCCTGCAGCTGTGGCTCCAATTCGACCCCTAGTCTGGGAACCCCCATAAGCCGCGGGTGCAGCCCTTAAAAGAAAAAAGAAATGTGAACTGGTCTTGTCACTGTCCTGAAACCCCTGAAGGAGATCTTGCCAAGCGTTTCCTCATTCTCTCAGCTCTTTCAGCACCTACTCTGTTTCGGGCCCACAGGAAGGAAAGGTGGGCAAACCCCAGTGTGGTCCCCAGCCCTGGTCTTGCAGAGAAGGGAGACCCCTCCAGGCAGATACGACCCAGCGTGAAAAATGCTTCAATGAGGCAGGGGAGTTCAAGGATGGTGGGAGAAGCACCTTCTCTGGGGACTCGGGCCCATTTTATGGAGGTCAAATGGGAGTTCACCAGGCAAAGAACAATAAGGATTCCCAGGCAGAGGGAAGAGCAAGTGCAAAGACCCAGAACTGAGATGAGAGGTTGGAGCAGACCATCAGTGGGGTGTGTCCCAGGTGAGTCTAGAAGGACAGGCTTGCGCGGGTAGCTGGGCAAGGCCGTCTCTTACTGGCCCCACCTCTCTTTTTCAGCCTCTGCTCCCTTCTCTTCCCCTCCCCCAACGTCCCTCTGCAGTAGGTACCTGTTTCCTAAATAGTCATCTTCCTCTTCACGCAGCCTCCTCCACAGGCAGCAACCCTCTGCTCAGCACACTCCTCCTGCCAGGCCCTTCCTGGTGAAAACACCTCTGACCCCTGACTTAGCTCTCTGTCCCTGAGCCAGGCAGAAGAAGCCTGGGAAGCTTGTCTTGGGTTCAATGGGGGATTTAGGAGAATTTTGACAGAATTCAGCTGAGTAAAATACAAAGTTCTTAGAAAGGTCTATAAGACCCTGTTCCGTCTGGGCTACCCGCCCCTAGCCTCAGACCCTGTCTCCCACTGCTGTTCCCTCTGCCAGCTCTGCTTCCTTCGGCTGCGCTGGTCTCCTTGCGGGCCCTTAAATCTGGCTTCCACTTTGCATCCCTACCCCAGGTCCTTGGCACTTGCCCTTCCTTCCTTCTTTTTTCTTTCTTTCTTTTCTTTTTGGCTACCCCTGTGCCATATGGAAGTTCCCAGGTCAGGAATCAAATTCAAGCCGCATCTGTAAGCTATGCCACAAAGCCAGATCCTTAACCTACTGCATTGGGCTGGAGATAGAACCAGCAATGCCACAAAGTCAAGCCAGATCATTAACCCACTGTTTCTCAGTGGGAACTCCAGCACTTTTCTGCTGTTTCTAGTACACCTTTTCCCTCACCTCTCAGAAAAGTGCACCCAAATGCTCTATTTAAAATTGCAACCCTGGGAGTTCCCATCATGGTGCAGGGGAAACGAATCCAACTAGAAACCATGAGGTTGTAGATTCGATCCTGGCCTGGTTAAGGATTACGCGTTGCTGTGGCTGTGGCATAGGTTAGCAGCTGTAGCTCCGATTTGACCCCTAGCCTGGGAACTTCCATATGCCGCGGGTACAGCCCTAAAAAGCAAACAAAATAAAATAAATAAAACAGCAACTCCTATCTCACCTCTTTCCTGCTTTTTCTCCATAGCACTCTCCACCTTCAAGCCTGTATGATTCAATAATTAATTTATTTATTTACAGTCTGTCTTTCCCTATGAGAAGTGAGTTCCAGGAAGGCAGAGATTTGGGTCTGACTGGTTCCCTCCGTATCCTCAGCACCTAACAGCAGTGCCTGGTATACAGTAGGTGCTCAAGACATATTTGTTGATTGAATGAATGAATTCTGAATTCTGATTATGTGCCAGGTGGGCTCTGCCCTCGATGCCATGGAGGCTGGAGAACTGAAGGAACAGGGTCTCTGCCTCTCCAAGGGTGCCGGCCAAGCTGGTTCTTCTGGGCAGTGGGACAGGTCCCTGACAGCCAGGTGAGTCCTGGGTGAATCACCCCTTAATGAGACGGTGAGGGCCACGCCAAGCCACTTCCCAAACGAGGGGCTGACAGGCCACTGCCTGTCGCCAGGAAACTCCCCAATAAGGATTGAAGAGGACCCTGGGCTTGGGCGGGAGGAAGTGCCCGCCTCCCCTGGGGTCCCCACCCATTCCTGAGGACTGAGTCAGCTCACCTGGGCTCCCCCACCCGCAGGCCTTGGCGAGACACTGGTTTCTCAACCTTGGCTTTGAGAAGATTTCTTTCCTAAAAGGAGTTTCGCTCACTGCATCCCACGCCCCTCCCGGGCAGGGCCTGTTTGTCAGCTAGGCCTGTCTGGGTCACCGAGTCTGCAGAGGCAAGGCAGCTGGGCCTGGCAAACCCCAGGCCTCCCCTGGGCAGAGTCGGCCTCCCTTAGAAAGAGTCGGTTGACCAGTTGACCAGGTTTATTAAGCAGAACATAGGATCAATGGGGCTTTTAAAGCCCGACTAGATGGTGTGATGTGGTCTCCATGACGACATTCCACCTGCGCCATCGGAGCCTGGGGACCCGGGGGGGCACCTGCCTGAGTCTCAGTCAGGGCACTGATTCCTATGAGCCTCCATTTCTTCATCTGCCGAGTGGAGCAAAGCCTCCTGCCCCGTGGGCGGCTGCGGGGTTGGATGAGATCACAGGTAGACAAAGCGAGGAATGCAGTGGGTAGCCAGGCCTCCGCCCCGAAGCTCCAAAGATGTGGCCGATGTGGCTGATGTCTGGAAGCAAGCTGGCCAGGCCCTGTACCGGAGTGAATGAGGCTGGTCCATCAGTACTTGTCTGCCTCTTCTTCTTAGTGGAGACACTTGGGGCCCCTCCCCCGGCAGGCCCTCCTGCCCAGAACCCAAAGAGCCCTTAGCTGGGCTGCCGCACACTAACCTTCTGCCTGGGTCTGAAATCCCACCTTTATTTATTTTTATCACAGCAACACATTTATCACTTTCAACGAATGTATTCGTTGGCTAGATATTAGATGCCCCAGGGGCGCTGCCCAGCTGCCAGGCACAGTGCCCACTGGATGGATGCAGGGATAGGGAGGTCTGGCCCTCTCAGGGGTGCACAGGGCCAGAAATACACCGTGCATGAAAACATCAGGAGGGCTGCCCCACACCCACGTACTTAGGTAGGCCTCCTAGGGCCGTCAGAGTGGGGATTGGTCAGCGGGGTGAGTGTGATGTCAGGCAGAGGCTTGGAGAGAAGCTGCACCTCGAGCTGGGCTGTCCCTGCACTTTGCTGACCTACATCTGTCCTTTAATCCTCACCACGCATGGATCCTGTGATGCTGGCAGCACAGGTATCATCATACCCATATTATGGATGACAAAACCAAGGTTCAAAGAGGTGAGGAGACTTGCCCAAGGCCTCAGTAATGGGCAGTGGCCAGCACTCATCTGTTCTGAGCAGCAGTTTCTCATACCTGGCCTTGAGTTCCTTCCTCCCCCAATGCGTTCGTTCCTATGGCAAACACTACATGGGTGCTTACTGTGTGCTGGTTGCTGTCCACAGGCTGGGGACTTAGAGGTGGCCAGGCACAGTCTAGTGGAGAAACCACACACATGGAGTTCCTGTTGTGGCTTGGCTGAGCGGGCTAAGAACACAACTAGGATCCATGAGGTTGTGGGTTCCATCCCTGGCCTTGTTCAGTGGATTAAGGATCCGGGGTTGCTGTGAGTTGCAGTATAGGCCACAGCTGCGATTGGGGTCCCTCGTTGCTGTGGCTGTGGTGTAGGCTGACAGCTGGAGCTCTGATTCGACCACTAGCCTGGGAACCTCCATATGCCTCAGGTGTGGCCCTAAAAAGAAAAAGAAAAAAAGAAACCACCCACGTACTCGATGCTGGATCCTTTCATTCAGTTATCCATTCTGCAGGTTCTCTGAACACCCAACGGGCACCAGGCTGTACTCAGGTGCTGGGGATAGGGCAGAGAACAAAACAGGTAAGGAGTACCGCCCTCAGGGAGGTTTTCTTCCAATAGGAAATCAGACAATCAAGTAAGCAGGCAGAGCCCTGAAGGAGCATCGTACAGGGTAAGGGAACCAACACAGCCTTTCCAGAATAGGTCATATTTGCTTGTGGTGGTTTTTGAGCTTACATTTGAGCAGGAGAGACTTGTGAATAGCTGAGGAAGTGTGTCGGCAGAGGGAACAGCGGGGCAAAGGCCCTGAGGGAGGAGTGTGCCGGGGTGTTCTGAGGACCGACGGGGAGTCAGAGAGGAAAGTGCCAGGAAGTGAAGTCAGGGAGATAATGGGAGTGGGGGAGGCACAGACCCTAAAGAAAGGCCTCGAGGGTCACAGTGAGGTCTTCCCTTTTATCCCGAGTGAGACGGAGCCACTTGGAGGGTCTTGAGCTGAAGATTGACCTGATTTGACTTGGGTTTTAAAAGGCTCTTTCTGGCTGCTGTGGAGACAGACTCTCACGGGGCAAGGGGTGGAGAAAGACAGGGAGGCAGGGGGTGTCTTCCGAGATCATCCAGGCAGAGATGCGCCCGGTTGGTGGTGATGGCTGGATGCGA
>PVHT021183524.1:4280575-4296966 GCA_004024745.2 Catagonus wagneri
TTTTTTTTTTTTTTTTTTTTTGTCTTTTTGGGGCTGTACCTACGGCATATGGAGGTTCCCAGGCTAGGGGTCGAATTGGAGCTGTAGCTGCCAGTCTACACCACAGCCACAGCAACGCAGGAACTGAGCCATGTCTGTGGCCTATACCACAGCTCATGGCAAAGCTGGATCCTTAACCCACTGAGTGAGGCCAGGGATCGAAGCTGAGTCCTCATGGATACTAGTTGGGTTTGTTAACTGCTGAGCCACGATGGGAACTCCCAAAGTAGGACCTCTTGGAGACCCAAAGCCTCTTGAGGAGAGACCTTGGGAGCCCCAAGAACTGAGAGACCACCTTTTCTTTTTCTTTTTAGGACTGTACCTGCACCATATGGAAGTTCCAAGGCTAGGGGTTAAATCAGAGTTGTAGCTGCCAGCCTACGCCACAGACACAGTAACTCAGGATCCAAGCCTCGTCTGCAACCTACACTACAGGTCACAGCAAAGCCAGATCCTTAACCCACTGAGCAAGATTAGGAAGCCGCATCCTCATGGATACTAGTTGGGTTCGGAACTGTTGAACCACAACCAGAACTCCGAGAGGCCACCTTTTTAAGATCTGGCTTGATGGTAAAGCAAAAGTTCCGATGTGATTATAGCAATAGTCACCACTGAGGTTAAGCACTTACCGTATGCCAGCCCCGCGCCCTGCTTTTAACATTAATTTCCTCCTATAATCCCCATGGCGATCCCATGACGAAGATACAATCATTATCCCTGAAGTCAAGCACCTGCCTAGCTCTCGCATCCCACAGGCCCGTCCTTCCCAGGAGACCTCTTCCCGGTAAGGCAGGGAAGAAAGATGATCAGGTCCTTAAAGGGGTTGGCTGGGAAGGAGCTGGCTGGGAAGGTGAAATTTCCAGTCTCCCCAAGCTTCTCCAGGTGATCTCTGAGCCGTGAAGAGTGAGTGATCCGGTTAGAGCATCTTTACAGCACAGCAGGGCTGGGGCTCTCCCCCCAAGACCTTTCAAACTCTTGTTGCCTCTTTTATTTTCCTTCCACAGGCACTGTTTTAGGCATTGCTTTGCCAACACACGCGTTATGGGGACAGTAGGGGGATTCCCCTGAACCATGATGCTGTTCCGTTCAAAAACATTTGCCTAGAAGTCCCCAGCTGTGTGACTCACACTGTTGAGGTGGCAAGAAAACTCATAGCTGTGGGGCAGAGGGGCTGGACCCAAACAAAAGGGGACACTCAGAGGGTGGACCGGTTTAGTGAATATAAATACAGGACACCCAGCAAAATTCAAATTTCAGGTCAACAACATTTGGGATGCTCTTGAACTAAAAAAAAAAAAAAAAATGTTAGAGTTCCCGTCGTTGTTCAGTGGTTAACGAATCTGACTAGGAACCATGAGGTTGCGGGTTCGATCCCTGACCTTGCTCAGTGGGTTAAGGATCCGGCGTTGCCGTGAGCTGTGGTGTAGGTCGCAGACGCGGCTCGGATCCCGCGTTGCTGTGGCAAAGGCCAGAGGCTGCAGCTCCTGTTAGACCCCTAGCCTGGGAACCTCCATATGCCGCAGGTGCGGCCCCAGATAAGGCAAAAAGACAAAAAAAAAGTGTTGTTTATCTCATATTCAAATTTAACTGGGCATCCTGTTTTGTATTTGGCAACCCTAGACACTCAGCACCTGGGGCAGAGCCCCAGCCCTCCCCACTGTTTCAGGGATTTGCTGTCAAGAGGAAGAGCCAACAGGGAGTTCCCTTGTGGTGCAGTGGGTTAAGGATCCGGCATTGTCATTGTAGTGGCACAGATTTGATCCCTGGCCCGGGAACTTCCACATGCTGCAGGTGCAGCTCCCCCCCCAAAAAAAAAGAAAAAAGAAAAAAGAAAGAAAGTGGGGTTAGTGGAGAGACAGCCAGAAAGCTGGGAGAAAACCACACACCTGGGATGAAAAAACAAACCTGAGTTTGTTAAGAGAAGGATGGAAACATTCTGCTCCAAGGATTCCTCCTGAGCAATCTCAAAATCTCATTCTCAGCCTGGGACAGAGGTCCAAGTTCAAGTTCCAAAAAGATGTATGGTATTCCTGAAGAAGACCTTCCTTTCTCTGGGCGCCAGTGTTTCCGTCTGTCATGAGAGGAGGTTTGGATTCTATGATGGCTAAGGGCGTTGGCTTCACTGGCCTTGTGGAAAATCTGCTAGAAGCAAGAGAAGGTGGGAGGTGGCCAGGAGCAAGTTTGAAGAGGAGGAGGCAGCTCCACTTGGAAACGTGCCACCCCTTCTGCCCTGCGGCGCCGAAGGGGACTGGGGCCTTGGGACTGGACCCTGGGTGCTTGGAGGCTTCTCTGGGTTCAGGTCAGCTAGCTTTTCCAACACACATGGAAACACCTGTGCCACAGCCGTGGTGGTTGCTAGCTCTAAATGAGAAACATAGAAACGGTTAAACATCTACAAAATGTTAACTAGACAACTGCCACTCAGCTCCTAGAGTTTACATCAATTATATGCAATGGGGCAGGTGGGTCCATTCGAATACATTAGCGAGATGTGGCTTTTATTTTTTTATTTTTTTGTCTTTTCGCCTTATATAGGGCCACACCCACGGCATACGGAGGTTCCCAGGCTAGGGTCTAACAGGAGCTTTAGCTGCTGTCCTTTGCCACAGCCATAGCAACAGGGGATCTGAGCTGCATCTGCAACCTACACCACAGCTCACGGCAACGCCGGATCCTTAACCCACTGAGCAAGGCCAGGGATCGAACCCACAACCTCATGGTTCCTAGCTGGATTCGTTAACCACTGAGCCGCTATGGGAACTCCGAGATGTGGCCTTTTTAAAAAATGTATTTTTATTACATTATTCGGATAGAGTCAAATAAGGTCTGTGCATTGCTGGGGTTTTTTGGCTGCACCTGTGGGCACAGGGAAGTTCCTGGGCCACAGATTGAATCCGAGCTGCAGCTGCGACCTGCGCCACAGCTGTGGCATTGCCAGATCTTTAAACCCACTGCACAGGGCCGGGGATTGAACCTGAGCTGCTGTAGCTACAACACCGGGTCCTTAACCTGCTGTACTACAGCAGGAACTCTGAGGGAAGTGGCCTTTGAGAGTAAGATGCCCAGGGTTTTCAAGCCCCACAAAGAGCAGTCCAGAGATGTGGAGACAGTGAATACCTCTGGATCAGCCACCTACTCCAGGGGCTGTGCAGAGATGAAACTTAGAAGCCAGAATCTTGGGAGATAGAGATGGGGGAAGGGCGGACCTGGGAGTCAGGAAAGACCCCTCTGGGAGGGTCCCAAATGGTCCCTGAAGGGGGACTGGTAAGGCCCAGTAGGGCCTCAGGGCCAGGCTGAGGCTCCAGGTAGAGCTGCGGTCTTGGCAGGGAGCTGGCGGCCATATCTCAAGCTGAGTCCCAGCACTTCTCAGGCTGGATGGGGGCTGGGATTACTTCTCCACCCTCACCTGCTAGAAAGGCCAGAGCTGCATAAGTGCGGGGGTGGCACCAGGGGCTCCGGGTACCCTAGGCCCCTCTAATCACCAAAAACTCCGTACCTTAGAGCTGCCACCAGAAGGTAATAGTCTTTGCCGTGGACAAGGCCATTTTCTCAATCTTGTATAAAAGTGTATCTTTAGGAAGCTCGGTGTATTACTTTGCTCACTGCCACAGTCAAGTACCATCACCAGGGAGGCTTAAATAACAGGAAGTTACCTTCTCCTAGTCCTGGAGGCTAGGAGTCTGAGATCAAGGTGCTGTGGGGTTGGTTTCTGCTGAGAACTCTCTTCTCCTCTTGGTCTCCACCTGGCTTCCCCCAGTGCCTGTCTATGTCCTGACCTCCTGTCCATGTCCTGACCTCCTCTTTTTTTGCGTTTTGGCTGCGCCTGCGGCATGCAAAAATTCCCAGGCCAGGGATCAAATCTGTGCCACAGCAGTGACAACATTGGATCCTCAACCCACTGAACAACCAGGGAACTCCACAATCTTCTCTTTCTATAAGGACACCAGTCATACTGGATTAGGGGCCACCCATTTGACCTCATACCTTAACTACCTCTTTAAAGACCCTATCTCCGGAGTTCCTGGTGTGGCACAGTAAATTAAGGATCCAACTGCAGGGGAGTTGCTGTTGTGGCACAGCGGAAACAAATCCAACTAATATCCATAAGGACGCAGATTTGGTCCGAGCCGTGTCTGAGACCTACCTACACCACAGCTCACAGCAATGCAGGATCCTTAACTCACTGAGAAAGGCCAGGGATCAAATCTGCATCGTCATGGATATTAGTCAGGTTCTTAACCCTCCGAGCCACCAGGGAACTCCTCCTGCCTACTAGTTTTGATCAAGGGTAGTTTGAAGCCTCTGGACGTGGTCCTCACTGGTCAGTGGGCTGGGAGGAAGGTCAATGTTGTGAGCAAAATGCTATGATTTAGAACAGGGTGAGCACCTCTCCCTGCCGAACAAAAACGTTTGGTAATCTCTGTCCTTGAAAAACTGTCTTTTAAAAACAAAGTTTCAAATTTTCTACTTGGAGCTGCTATTTATAGGATCATTCAGGAGTCTCTAAGAAAAGAGAGACAAACTTTTAGCCTTTGTGGTTTCACAAAAGTAGGACATGTTTATTGTTGAAAACACAGACGAAAAAGAAGAAAAAAATTAATGATAATCAGTGATCAGACCTCCCAGAGATCATCATCAACATCTGAGTTTCTATATTTTTCTGGATCTATCAGTGTATCATAATCTCCATCTTCATCTACATGTGTAGAGTTAAGTTTACTTTAAAGATAAGATTATGCTGTACCATTTCATAACTTCTTATCAATTATGGTATCATGATCACTCATTGGGCACTGAATTGTTTTCTACGATGCCATCTTTGATGGTGGCACATATGAGCCATACGTTACTCAACAAATTTCCTATTATTGAATGATTTTATGACATTAACTCAAGCTGCAACACCATCTTGGTAGTTAAATCTTTGCCATGATTATTTACTTAAGGACAAATTCCTAGAAGTGAAATTTCTGATTTAAAGAGAAAGCCATATTTAAAATTTTAAATGTTATTTTTGAATGGATTGTATATTCATGAGATTCAAAATGTAGAAAGCATCTGCTCACCTCTGTTCTTTTTTTTTTTGCTCACCTCTTTTCTGAAGTCACCCAGCTCCCTTCCTCAGAGGCAATCACAATTACCAATGTCTTATATTCTTCCCAGAGATAGTTTAAATATATATATGTATGTATACACACATATATAATACACATATATAACATGTAGTGTGTGTATGCACATATATGCACACATAAAATATATGCATATGTACATATCTATATGTATATATACATAAATTTTTTCCACAAAGAGTGGTATCCTTTACATACTGTTTTGCACTTTGCATTTTTTACTTAACAAATCATCTTGGAGGGCTCTCTCTGTCAGTACATAAAAGGCATTCACATTTTTTTTAACACCTGCATGGCATTTCACTATATGTATATATTGTAATATATCTAAATAGCTCCCTATTCTTTTAATTTTTTTGGCAGCGCCAGCAGCATGTGGAAGTTTCCGGGCCAGGGACTGAACCTGTGTCATAGCAGCGACCCAAGCCATTGCAGTGATGACGCTGGATCCATAACCTGCTGCACCATAGGAGAACTCTTAAATAGTTCCCCATTGATGGACATACAGGTTTTTGTGTTTGTTTTTTGGTTTTTTTTTTTTTTTTTTTTTTTTTTTTTTTTTTTTTTTTTTTTTTTTTTTTTTTTTTTTTTTTTTTTTTTTTTTTTTTTTGCTTTTTAGGTCTGCACTTGTGGCATATGGAAGTTCCCAGGTTAGGGGTTGAATCTGAGCTACAGCTGCCAGCCTACACCACAGCCATAGCAACTCAGGATCTGAGCCAAGTCTGCGACCTACACCACAGCTCATGGCAAGGCCGGATCCTTAACCTACTGAGCGAAGACAGAGGACCCGAATCCTCATGGATCCTAGTCAAGTTCGTTAACTGCTGAGTCATGAAGGGAACTCCTACAGGTTGTTTTTGATTATACATGGCTGTATAACAAATTACCCCAAAATACAGTTACATAAAGCCACAATAAAAATTTATTTTCTGGAGTTCCCATTGTGGCTCAGTAGGAATGCTTCCAACTAGAACCTGACAAGTTGATTCCTGGCCTTGCTCAATGAGTTAAGACTCCAGTGTTGCCGTGTGCTGTGGTGCAGGTCACAGACGTGGCTCGGGAATAGATCCTACCTACCTCTCTGTGGTGAGGGTTGAATTTTCTTTCTTTCTTTTTTTTGCTTTTTAGGGCCACACCTGCAGCATGTGGAGGTTCCCAGGCTAGGGGTCAAATCAGAGCTGTAGTTGCCAGCCTACGTCACAGCCACAGCAACACGGGATCCAAGCTGTGTCTGTGACCTACACCACAGCTCATGACAATGCCAGATCCTTAACTCACTGAGTGAAGCCAGAGATCAAACCCTCATCCTCATGGATACTAGTTGGGTTCATAACCACTGAGCCACAACGGGAATTCAAAGACTTAGTATCTTACAACACCAGTCTATCATTTCTCGCAGGTCTGTGAGTTGGCTGGGCGGTTCCTCTGCTGGTCTCATGCACACAGCAGCAATCTGCTGATGGCTTGGCTCGATTGGGTGGTCGAGAATGGCTGGGGTGCCTATACCCTGTTCTTCCTATTCTCTTTCACACTGGGCTTCTTCTTCTTCTCTCTCTCTCTCTCTCTTTTTTTTAAGGGCTGCACCTGCAGCATATGGACTTTCCCAGGCTAGGACTTTCCCAGAGCTGCAGCTGCCAGCCTATGCCATAGACACAGCAATGCCAGATGCTAGCCGTGTCTGTGACTCATGCTGCAGCTCATGGCAACGCAAGATCCCTAACCCACTGAGTGAGGCCAGGCATCAAACCCGCATCCTCATGGATACTAGTCAGGTTCTTAACCTGCTGAGCCACACTGGGAACTCGCAGGCTTCTTCACATAATAGAAACATTCCAAAAGAAAAAAAACAGGAGCCCAGCCTCACTTCTGTCAGAACATTACTTCTGCCACATCCTATCTGTCAGAGCAAGTCATCAGGTTGACATAGATTCAAGGGGAGGTGAAACAGATTCCACTTTGTTGTAGAGGAAGCAGCAAAGTCACACTGCAAAGAAGCCTGGACATAAGGGTGGGAGTAATCCTCCTGGGGGCCATGGTTATAACAATACTCCATAGGGATGGTGCACAAAGTTCACACACTGGGTCTGCATGCCTCACATGTGCACCCAGAGACCAGTGAACTTTGGCCTCACTCTGGGCAACAGCCTGGTGCCTCCCAACTTGTTCCTCACCCCCTCCTCCACCATTCCAGCTCAGAGGCTCTGCCCATTGGCTGTGTCTCTGGTTTGGGGCCCTGTTTGTGCCCTTTGGCCTTGCTGATGCATGCGAGGACTTTCAGTTACCTGCCAGCCTTCCCGTTCTTTCCTGGCCCTTATTCCACTTCCTGGAACTCATGGCCCTGCCCCCACACCCGCAGTCTGGCAGGGCCTGGTCCGCCCTCCCCTTGCGGGAAGTTCATACAATACCAGTGGATTCTTCTTGACAGATTTCCCAGGAAAAATGATTAATCTATCTGAAAATACAAAATATGTCTTTCTCCTTTTATTCACCCCAACCTAGTAAGATCCAGTAAGTCAAGCCTTTGAGAAATTCCACAATTTATGCTTCAAATTTTAGTCTTCTTTTTGGTTTCTCACACATGTCTTTTAGAACCCATGAGTTACTGAGAATATAAACCCATGATGTTGTTATTTGAAAAGAGCTCTAAAGGAAAAGATAGTGCCAATAAGACAGAGTCTCATTGGGAGTTTCTTTAGTGGCTTAGCGGTTAACGAACCCGATTAGTATCCATGAGGATGCAGATTGGATCCCTGGCTTCTCTTAGTGGGTTAAGGAGCCAGCGTTGCCATGAGCTGTGGTGTAGGTCGCAGACACAACTTAGATTCCACATTGCTATGTCTGTGGTGTAGGCCGGCAGCTGTAGCTCTGATTGGACCCCTAGCCTGTGAACTTGCATATTCTGTGGGTGTGGCCCTAAAAAGAAAAAAAAAAAGACAGAATCTTGCAGAATGGTTTATTGGGTGGGCCAAAAAAATTAACAGGAATCACATTTTCCTAATTGCATCATATTTTTTGATAGTAGCAAGGTTTGCTGCCTAAGGACTCTCAGAGGGCTATAAGGCAGAACATAAAATTATTTAGCAGTAAAGGGGTTTTTTTTCGGTCCTTATGTCTTTTTAGGGCCATACCCGCTGCATATGGAATTTCCCAGGCTAGGAGTCTAATGGGAGCTGTAGCCACTGGCCTACGCCACAGCCACAACAATGCCAGATCCAAGCCACGTCTGTGACCTACACCACAGCTCATGGCAACGTCGGATCTTTAACCCACTGAGCAAGGCCAGGGATCAAACCCACAACCTCATGGTTCCTAGTCGGATTCATTTCATGCTGCACCATGACGGGAACTCCGGGATTAGATTTTTTTAATAAACCAAATTTTTTTGGTAAAGAGAAGCCTTCTGGGAGTTCCTGTTGTGGCTCAGTGGGTTAAGAACCTCACATAGGGTCCATGAGGATGCCATTTGGACCCCTGCCCTCACTCAGAGGGTTAAGAATCCGGAGTTGTGAGTTGCAGCTTAGGTCACAGATGTGGCTTGGATCCAGAGTTGCTATGGCTGTGGAGTAGGCTGGCAGCTGCATCTCTGATTTGACCCCTACCCCTGGAACTTCCATATGTTGCAGGTGCAGCCCTAGAAAGAAAAAAAAAAGAGAGAGAGAAGCCTTTTGGTAAAAATATTAATTTGCTCTTTATTAAAATGATTCTAGAGTTTTAAGATGTATTGTTAAGTAAAAAAAAAAAAGGTGTGCAACAATTGCATAGTTAAGAACCTTTAGTGTAAGAATGGGAGAATCTATATAACATAAGACATTATAAGTCATCAAATAATGTGTGTGTGTGTGTGTGTGTACAAGAATCTCCCTTCTTTGAAAGTACCTATAAGAAACCAGTAATGTCGAGTCTTAGGAGAAAAAAACAGATTTGTGACAGCAAGGCAGGAGGGAGATTTTTCAATTTCTCTTTATCCTTTGTTCCTTTTGAATTTTGAACCCAAAATAAATCAAACCCTGGAGCAGGTATCACCAGGGGGAGGGGGGCCCAAAGGAGTTCTCCAGGGTGCGGGAGATGTTCTGGCTGTGAGCGGTGATCACGCAGCTCAGCACAAGTGAAAAGTCATCCATCTGTACCTTTAAGATCTGTCCACGCTATTGTAAGTTTATTCTTCCAAGAGTGATGGAAGAAGTCAAGTCTTTCAATGAAAAAAAATTAAATATATTAAAAATAATTTTTTTAAAGAAAAATAAAGTTAGGTCAGTCAGGCTGCCAAAAAAATGAAGTCTGACCTTGCCTCACTCCACAAAAGTAGATGTGTTTCTGAAAAGTGACCCAAGCCAGTTTCTATAAAGTGAAGCCTAATTTCCAATTGGCTTCCATTACAATGTCTAAGATGTGTTCGTAGACTTATTCCAGTGCTTGTCTGTTTTGTGTGCGTGCGTGTGTGTGTGTGTGTGTGTGTGTGTCCCTTTTCTTACTAGGGCCACACCTGTGGCTTATGGAAGTACCCCGGCTAGGGGTCAAATCAAAGCTACAGCTGCTGGCCTATGCCACAGCCACAGCAACACCAGATTCTAGCCGCGTCTGTGACCTACACCATGGCTCACTGCAACACCGGATCCTTAACCCACTGAGCAAGGCCAGGGATCGAGCATGCATCCTCATGGATACTAGGCAGGTTCTTAGCTCGCTGAGTCACAATGGGACTCTTATACCCATTATTTCACTTGACCCCAAAGCAACCCTATGAATGGACAGGGCACATGTTGGTCATCCCATTTTATGAATGAGGAAGGAAGTCGAGGCATAGAGAGAGAAGTCACAAGGAGGTAATAGAGTTAGAACTCCAACCCGTATTTAAAAATTCTAAGTCCCATGTGATTACTGCATTTCCCAGATAGGTCAGAGAACCCAGGGTCAGTTCTGTCTTCCCCACTTACCAACAGTGTGATTTAGGGTGAGCTGCTGAATCTCTCTGTGTCTCCTTACTCCCATCTGTGCAGTGGAGCTAGAATGTAGATTGAATGTGCCAGTACACTGAGAGCACATAGTAAGGGCTCATTAAAAGTCAGTTTTTGTTTTTGATTTTTGTTTTTTCCCAGAGACGGAGACATGACTAGAATGTAAAAGATGAGAAGTAAAAGAATCATGGGGAGAAGTGGGTGAGGAGAAAAAAAAAAACAGAGGCAGAAATGGCTCCGGCATGTCCATGTCTGTGTGTGGCTCAGGCAATAACAGGAAGGGTGTGACCAGGTAGAGGCCAGGGCCAGGTCAGGAGCACCAGCAGGAAGGTGCCCTCACCCCCACCCTGACCTTCAATTTGCAGAAGCTCACTGTTTGCATAGGCCTAAGGCCAGCTGGCAACTGGCCCAGAGCATAAGGCCAGGCAGGGGAGAGGAGAGATGGAAAATGCACCTGGGCCACCTTGAGGGTTGTAAGCTCCAGACATCAGCAAGTGAGCAAGGTGGCTTCACTCAGAAAGCCAGATCTATGTCCAGTGGTGGGCTGGCAAAAAGTAGCAACCAGACCTTTGTTGGGGGTTGAGGGGTAGGAGAGGGGCTGACTTGTCAATTTCCATGATGTGAACATTCCCACTATGGCCAGTTTCAAAAGGAAGCAGGGCCATGGGGGAGAGACTGGCAGCCAGAAGGAAAAGTGCAAAGCTTTGAGGAGTCAGAGTTAGGAGACCCTTGTCCTAGTCCCTGAGAGAGTCCACAGAAGTACCAAGGGGACCTTGCACACATCACTGGACCCCTCTGACCTCAGGTCTCCTCAGTGGAGGAGAAATAACCCCTCGCATGGTGGTGGCCTGACAGCACTGGTGTGACTCCAGGCCAGAGGTTCTTTAAGAGCATTTACCATGAGCTAAGTCTTGGGATACAGAGGTCAATGAACAGGCTCTGAGAGGAACAAGGGGCCAGATCACGAAGGCCTGGTGGACCGTTCGAGGGAGGAGGTATCAGGTAGACTTCTAACTGGAGCTCCCGTCGTTGATGAAGGGAATGCAAAGTGGTACAGCCACCCTGGAAGACAGCTGGGCAACTTCTAAGAGAGTTAATCCCACACTTACCATATGACCTAGTGATCCAGTTCTAAGTGTTTAGCCTAGAGAAATGGACATGTACGCTCACACAAAAACCTAAGCGTGTTTATAACTCATAGCTATGTTATTCATAATGATCCCCTGCCAAAAATAACCCGGAGGTCCTTCATCTGGGAAAGAGTAAACAAACCACTGTATACTCCCAGGAATGGAAAGGAAAAAAGTACTGGGTCCTGAGCAACACGGACAAGTCTCAAATACATGAAGCTAAGAGAAGTCAGACTCAAAAGTCCTCCTGGGAATTCCTGCTGTGGCTCAGCAGGTTAAGAACCTGACATAAGGATACAGGTTCAATCCCTGGCCTCGCTCAGTGGGTTAAGGATTCAGTGTTGCCACAAGCTGCAGCATAGGCTGCAGATGTGGCTCAGATCTGCATTTCTGTGGCTGTAGTGTCGGCCTCAGCCTCAGCTCCCATTCAACCCTTAGCCTGGGAACTTCTATATGCTGAGGGTGCAGCCCAAATAAATAAATAAATAAATAATAAAAAGTCATCCTGTATGATTCCATGTGTATGACATTCTGGAAAAGACTAAACTACAGGTCAGAGAATGGAGCAGTGGTTGCCTGGGGTGGGGTGGGGGAGCAGTGGGGGAGGGGAACACAGGAAAATTCTGGGGGATAAGGCTGTTCTATGCCTTGATTGTGGTGGTGGTTGCATGACTGTACCTTTTGCCAAAACTCATAGAACTATTTTACAAAGGGGGAATTTCACTATATCTAAATTATACCTCAATAAATCCTAACTCATTTAGTACCATAGTAATAAATCTCCACCAAGGCCTTGATTCAGTGCTTGATACACAGTGATGGTTTAAAAATAGTAGCTTCAGGAGTTCCTGTCGTGGCCCAGCGGAAAGGAATCTGACTAGCACCCATGAGGACTGAAGCTCAATCCCTGGATCTGGCATTGCCGTGAGCTGTGGTGTAGATTGCAGATGTGGCTCAGATCCTGAGTTGCTGTGGCTGTGGTATAGACCAGTGGCTACAGCTCCTATTTGACCCCTAGCCTGGGAACCTCAGTATGCCGTGGAAGCAGTCATAAAAAGACAATAGACAGATAGATAGGTAAGATAGATAAATAAATAAATAAATAAATAAATAAATAAATAAATAAGTAAATAAAAATAGTAGCTCCAGGGAGTTTCCTTTAGTCATGGTTCAGTGGCAACGAACCCGACTTGTACCCATGAGGATGCGGGTTTGATCCCTTGCCTTGCTCAGTGGGTTAAGGATCCCACTGTGAGCTGTGGTGCAGGTTGCAGATGTGGCTTGGATTCTGTATTGCTGTAGCTGTGGCAGAGGCCGGCAGCTACAGCTCCAATTGCACCTCCAGCCTGGGAACTTCTATATGCCTCGGGTGCGGCCCTAAAAAAGACCAAAAAAAAAAAAAAAATTTGTAGCTCCAGAGTTCCCTTGTGACACAGCAGGGTCCAGATCCCGTGTTCTCATTGCAGCAACTCAGGTTGATGTTGTGAAGTGGGTTTAATACTTGGCCCAGGAACTTTCGCATACCACGAGTTCAGACAAAAAAGAAAAAAAACTAGCCACCCACTTCTGGATGGCAACTCCCTTGTTTCCCCCCAGCCCAGACCTGAAGTGTGAGCTCAGACACCCGACTACTGGCTGAGGCCGTGAGTAGGCCCCTATAACAGAGCGCCTGGTGTGTTGCTGCTCCTACGTGCCCCTTCCACAGCCTCCCCATCTCAGTGAGTGGCAGCTCCATCCCCAAGTTCTCAGCTCAGAGGCCTCAGAGTCACCTCTGGCTTCCTCTTTGCTCCCGCCATAGTCAATGGGAGTCTCCGCTACTCCACTCAAAATAAATCCACCACCCGACCCCCCTCTCACGACCTTCGCTGCTCCAACCCTGATGTAAACCACCTCCCCTCTCACGTGGATGGTTGTGACAGCCTCTAAACTGCCCCCAGCCTCCCCCTTTTCAGGTTATTTCAATCAATGGCAGGAAGGAGTCTGCTCAAATACATTCCTCCCAGACTCCCCACCTCATTCAGCCCTGCCTCCCCCAACACCACCCTTAGTTTAGTGATGAACTTATGTCATCTCTGATCTCCTTCCTGCTCACTCTGCTCCAGCCGCACTGACCTCCTCTCTGTTTTCTGCGCGCACCAGGCAGGCTCCCACCTGAGGACCTTTGCACTTGCCCTTCCCTCCTCCTGGAATGCTCTTCCCACAGGTATCTGTGTGTTTCCCTCCCTTTCTTCTTTCCTCAACGTTGTTTTTCAAACATTACTCCTCAGCGAGGCCTTCCTTGATTTTCCTTTAAAATATAACACATACATCCCATCGATCTCCTCCTTTTTTTTCCTTCCACTACAGTGACCAACCATCGTCTGCCTGGAACTGAGCAGTTTCCTGAGACTTTTAGTTTTAGGAGTTCCCTGGTGGCCTGTGGTTAGGGGGCTCTGGTGTTGTCACTGCTGTGGCTCGGGTTAGATCTCTGGCCCAGGAACTTTTGCATGCCTCAGGTGCGGCCAAAAAATTAAAAAAAAACACTTTCAGTTTTAAAACTAAGAAAGTCTGGAATGGTTAGCCACTTTAGTTAAGCGCTTACCACATCTGATGTACTCTACACTTTATGTACTTTTTTTTAAATTAATTTTTTGGGGCTGTGCCCACAGCCTGTGGAAGTTCCCAGGCCAGGGATCAAACCTGCACCACAGCAGTGACTGAAGCCGCTGCGGTGACAATGCTGGGCCCTTAACCCACTGTACCGCAAAAGAACTCCTTTATGTTTTATTTCGCTGAATAAGAATATCTCCAGAAAGGCAGAAATTGTGTCTGTCTTTTCCACAGCTTTATCCCCAGTATAGGAACTGCATTTGGTTCAAGGAAGATGCTCAATAAATACTTGTTGAATGAAAGAATGGACTTATGGCCAGGCCAGCTTGGTCCCCAAAGAGATTGTTCCAATTAGGGTTTCTTGGGCTTTAAAAAAAATACTTCAGGAGTTCGTGTCGTGGCTCAGTGGAAACTAGCATCCATGAGGACAAAGGTTTGATCCCTGGCCTTGCTCAGTGGCTTAAGGATCCAGCATTGCCATGAGCTGTGGTGTACATCGCAGATGAGGTTCAGATCTGGCATTGCTGTGGCTGTGGTGTAGCCCGAAGCTACAGCTTGGATTAGACTCCTAGCCTGGGAACTTCCATATGCCACAGGTGCAGGCCTAAAAAGAAAAGGAAAAAAAAAACCTTACAGAAGTGATGTGGTCTCAGGTTGGGGGGTAAACTGCTGTGCCTGGCAGAGGACAAAGATCTTTGACTTGCCTGTTTCAGGGGCAGAGCCCAGTAGGGGCTGGGCTGATTGTACCTGCTTCAGGTGCCAGGGCCCAGGCTGGGGCCCCTGGATGTGGCCTGCTGGTCACTGCCACCCCCTGGTGGTCTGCTATGAAAAAGCAGCCTCACATACCAGTCAGAGGGCCAGACATACTCCTGCTCAGCCAATGCCCTGCTACCTGATGGACAGGGCTTTGACCTAGGTGCACTAGGTTAAAACCTGGCTCTGGCATCCACCAGCTGTGTGACCTTTAGCCAATGACTAAACATCTCTGAGACTCAGTGTCCTCATCTGGAAAATGGGGATGAGTCCTGAGGGCAAAATGAGATAATCCATGTAAAACACCTAGACCAGGGCCTGCTCCAGTAGATGCTTGATATTTATTTTTTAATGTTTTTATTATAGTTGATGTATTTATTATTATTATTACCCTCGTGCTTGGCACTTTGTAGTAGTTCGCTTGCTTTCTTCTTAATCTGGGAAACCCAGACTGCACATCAGACTCATGTGGGTACCCCTAAAACATACCCATGCCCCAAACTCCCAGGCTAGTCAAAGCACAAGTCTCTGGTGATTAATACAGGCATTGGTATTTTTTAAATTTTTAGTTTATTTTTATTTTTTTCCATTGGTATTTTTTTAAAGCTCCCCAGGTGATACTTATGTCCAGCCCAAGCTGAGAACCACACACGTGACCAACAGTCTTGGGTTACCTGGGACTTCCCTGGTTTTAGCGCTGAAAGTCCCACATCACAGGAACCCCCTTAGCCCTGGGCAAACTGGGATGCTCTGTCACTCCCTCCCCAAAAGAACAGACACATGTTTTCTCAATTCCAAACCAGGACACAGTCCGAGCACAAATAGAAACTGAGTATTTGAAAACTCAGCTTGGGGTGGTGGGTCAACTGAAGCGACAGCCCATGGCAGGAGAGGGGCTCCGAGGGGAGCGTGGGCCACTGTGCCTCAGTCGGACAGGTCCCCATTGCCAGGTTCTCCAGGGCTCCAGCCAGTGGCTGCTCGCTCCATTGCCTTCACCCAGCGGCCCTTCAGCTCCTCGGTTTCAGCCTTGAAGGTGTAGAACTGGCCTGACTGTTGAAGCTGGAAGACCCGGGGGTCAGCCTGGGGCCCAGGAGTCACCTGGTAGCCCAGCAGGGGGATGGAGGTGTGAGCCCGCATGTCCTGGGAGGGGAGGGAGGAGAGAGCTGTGGGCTGCGGTCCTCCCACTCCATACTGCTGCCTCAGAAAGCCGTGTGGGGCATTCCTGCTTTGGCACAACGGGCTCAGTGGTGGTGTCTCGGGAGCACCAGGTCGCAGGTTTGGTCCCTGGCCTGGCACAGCGGGTTAAGGATCTGGCGTTGCCGCAGCTGCAGCTTAGGATCACAGCAGTGGCTTGGATCTGATCCCTGGCCTGGGAATTCTATATACCGCAGGGTGGCCAAAAAATGGAAAAAAAAAAAAAGAAAAAGCCAGGTGGAAGTAACAGCCTCACTCCCACCTCTTGTCCTCCAAACGCCCACAAAGTGCTTGGGCTGATGGGAGGCCACTGAGGAAGAGAACTGGTCACCCCCTAAGGGGAACACAGTCGTGACCTGGAGTCTGGGCCCAGCTCTGAAGACCACTAATGCTGCCATTCGAGGGGACCTGGTCCTCGCTGAGGCTCAGTCCCTCATCTGAGTTCCTCCCCCCCCACACACACACACAATGAGAAGGCCAAGGTCTGGGGGGCAGGGGGACATTACCTGAGGGGCAGCGTAGACATAGAGCACCAAGGGGTCGTCCCGGGGGATCACACACCAGCCCCGGGGTCCACTCTTGCCCCACTTGTCCCCAAG
>PVHT021183524.1:4297066-4313975 GCA_004024745.2 Catagonus wagneri
CTGCAGACAAAGCCCAGTCAGCCTGAACTCAGGGCAGGTGCTGGAGGGCTTATCACCAGTCGGTCTCCCCAGGGATCAAAATTAGAGCCTGAAAAGGGCCAGACCAGGAACAAGCTGTGTGGGATCAGGGAGGGTGTGGGCAGGCCTGGGCCTAAAAGAATAGGCGAGGATTGGAGTCTGTCAATGGATGTCAATGGAAAGGAACCCCAGGAAGCTAGGAGCTGAGCACGCTGGAACAGACTGGGGTTTTCTCCCACCTCCCAGAGGCAGAAGGATGTCAGCCAGGTTTAATGAGGGAGGGGCAGAGGGGTGGTGGGAACTGGTGTACCGGTGTCTGACTGGGTAACGCTGTATATATAGCACAAAGCTGAACCCAGCCAGTGCCCTACTGGTGCTGACCAGCAGTGGGAGTAGCCTGGGGACACCTATGGGGGTGGGGAGTGGCTCAGGCCCAAGGGCAGCAGAGAGCATGTGTGGCAGAGATCAGAGAGCTGGCTCCTAACTCTCTGTGCGACTCTGGAAGGCTCACTTCCCTGGATCTGAGCCTCCATGGGACGGAACCAGTTGGTCCCTGAAACTCCTTCTCGTTAGAAAGGAGTCCGCAGTCTCTCTAGTCCCTGCAGTGGACCCTGACCTGGAGCCTCTGAGAAATGGAATCAGCCACACCAGCTCTCCAGCTCCTGGGCCTCTGGGGCAGGGCCTGGGGACGTGAACGGGAGTGGTCCTGAGAGGCCCAGTGGTTACTGGATGGGGACATAAGGGACAGGCTGAGAGCCTGGTCAAAAGCCTGGAGCCAGAAGTTGCTTCTGCTTTGGTATAAGACCCAGTTCTGTTTTAGGGGGTGTGGGGATAGAGGGGGTGTCTGTGGGCAGAGAGGGATAGGGGAGGGGGCAGCGTGACCATGGTAGGTTTGTTTCCCAGCACCGAGGACAGCGCCGGCCCCTGGGGCCCTGCACACCTTAGCCCTTACCTCCAGGATGCCTCGCTTCTTATCCTCCTTGTCCTCGGGGATCACGTTGCCGGTGAGGAACGTGTAGCAGTCGAAGCAGACTCGGTTGGGCCTGTTCTCATCGTACTTGAGCTCAGCCCGGTAGTCGGAGCACCTGCCACATACCACCTGGGGAGGACGGGCAGGAGGGGCTTGGGGGGCTGAGCAGAGGCACGGAGGTCCCCGTTTGTGCCTTAGCCCAGGAGGTGGGGATGTGAGAACAATCAGGAACGGGAGGGAGCAAAAGCGAGCTTCAGAAGAGGGAGGAAGGGATGGGTGTCCTTGGCGGCGACTGTGGTGCAGGAGGGGCACTCAGGCTCTGGGCACCCCTGGCCCCCACCCCCGATCTAAAGGAGCTCAACCTCTCTCCCTTCAGTTCCTCTTCTGTGAGGACAGCTACTCTCCCAGGGGCCTGGCCTGCCCACACCCCTTGCATCTGATTCATTCTCCCAGGCCTCTCTTCCCTCTGCGCTCCCCTGACTCCCGCGCTGACCAGGTGACCAACACCGGCACTTCTACCTTCACCGCAACGAGAGGGCAGTGACTTGCGGGGGCCGCTGGCAGCAGCTGGCCCTCGCCAAATGGAACATGTCTTTACAGTTCTCCAGTTTAGCATTAAGACTCATGCAGATTTTGCAGCCCATTCATTCCATGAGATAAGCATGTTCTAATACAGAAATTATGGGCTGGTGGTTTCTGCCAGGAAGACCTGCCACAGTATGGACTGTGGAGTGGGGCCCGTCCCTCAGCCCACCTCAGAGAAGCCCTGTGGTGGATCATGCTGGGGAGACCAGGTGAAAGAGGCCTGAGAAGACGCGGGGAGAAACACAGGTCCTGCAGGATGACTTCCGGGAAGACTGGGGGGTCAGGGCGAGTCCCGGATGTGGGATTGGAAATGGGGCTCAAGTGATAGGAGGAGGAAGGGTTAGTCATCTGTGTGCCCAGCACAGCACGTGGCCAGGGAGGGACCCGCAGGAGAAGGCCAGGCTTGCCCCACCCTTGCCAGGATCCCAGTCTGGCAGGCGGGGAGGCAGAAACTGGGCACCCAAGCACCGAAAGGATGACTCACCCGGTACAAAGGTTCGCACGGGCACGAGAAACCCCAGGATCGGGCCAAGGATGCTGCACACAGCCCCACACACAGGGCTTCAGCTCCCTTGTCAGTGTTTTATTTTTTATTGCAATTTAAATTTTAAAAATATTATTAGCATGTATTTTAAAAAATAAAAACCCATTGAAAATGACTTCATTTTGAAAAATTTCAAGCCTGAAGACAAGTTGAAAGAATAATAGTAATATCCCCGCACCAAATTCATCAAATGTGAATATTTTTGCCACATTTGATTTCTCTACTCTCTATGTATATATAATTTTTTTTTTCCTGAACCATTTGAGTATAAATTATAGTCATCATGTCACCCCCCTCACTCTTAAATATGTAGCTGGCTCTCCCAAGAAAAAAGGGCATTCTCCTGCCTATTGGCAATGTCACCATCACATTCTGGGTAGTAAACACTGATACAATATTACTATCTATATACACCTCATAATCAAATTTCCCCCAATGGTCCCATTAACGACTTCTATATCTGGTTCTGTTTTTCCCACCAAGGACTTGGTCAAGAATCATACATTTCATTTAGTTTTCAGAATATTTTGTTACCTTCCTATAACTGGAAGGCAGGTCCATGGGTGCTGTTATATTGCTCTTTGTGCCCCTTTGTATTTATTTAAAATTTTTTTTTTGGTTTTGTTGTTATTTTTATGGCCACATTTGCAGCACATGAAAGTACCCAGGCTAGGGGTCAAATTGGAGCTGCAGCCCTACACCACAGCTGCAGCCCTACACCACAGCTGCAGCAACACCAGATCTGAGCCACGTCTACGACCTACACCACAGCTCACAGCAACACCGGATCCTTAACCCGCTGAGTGAGGCCAGGGATCGAATCTGCATCCTCATGGATACTATGTCAGGTTTTTAACCTGCCATAACAGGAACTCCAACTATTTTTAAATAATTTTTAAGGTACAAAGTTATAAGAGTGAACCAACTCAAGTCCTTTTTACTGATGTGACTTCCCAACAATGGTCGGTAATCACCAGACCATTTCTATTTGGCTCTAGGATGAAATTCACTTACATCTGAACATGGGTGTGTCCTAGTCCTAGAAATTTACTTCATGTTCTGATTGCAGTTTAACACATTTTGGGGACACCTCCCCGACTGGCCCCAACCTGCCCAGCTGGTCTCCCATCCTCTGAGGTCATTAAAGACTAAGGCTGTAAAGGGCTTTCCTGTTTGCAGAGTAAACGGAGAAGGTTATAACGTCAACAGAGAACAGCTCAAGTACAGCAGGTGCTTAAAAAGTGAAGCAAGATCTGCCTCTGATAACTGGGCCCGAGCTGATAAAAGGGAGTGGACATGGTTCCTTCCTCAATCAGCTGTGGCTTTTCCTCTGCGTGAGCTTTGCTTGAGTGACGCAGGAGGGGGAAGGAAAGGAGGGCAGGGAGAGGGGGAAGGGGTGAACCTGTTTTGGTCGAGTCCTCACCACCACCCTGAGGGCAGGTATTCATAATCCCTGTTGTACAGGGGAGGAAACTGAGGCCTGGACCTGGCGGGTAGAGTCAGCAGCAGAACTGACCAGGTGCTGGAGCGCTGGGGAGGGGATGTTAGCTGAGGTCGGTCAAGAAGACAGGATGGTGGAGTTCCCGTCATGAGTCGGTAGAAATGAACCAGACTAGCATCCATGAGGACACAGGTTCGACCCCTGGCTTTGCTCAGTGGGTTAAGGATTCCGTGTTGCTCTGAGCTGTGGTGTAGGTCACAGAAATGGCTTGGATGGATCTGGCATTGCTGTGGCTGTGGCTCTGATTCGACCCCCAGCCTTGGAACCTCCATATGCCGTGGGCATGGCCCTAAAAAGACAAAAAGACCAAAAAAAAAAAAGAAGAAGAAGAAGACAGGATGGCAAGGGGTAAGTGTGTGTAACAGGAGGTGGAGAGGTTGTGGGTGCAAGGCCTGAGATGGTCTGATGGGGTTGGGTGCACCACACCCAGGAACTGGAGACCAATCCTGGTCCTGGGCCCTGGAGGTCTTGGTAAGGAGGCAGGTGGCTTAACAAGGTCAGCTTTGAGGAGTGTCTTGAGGGAGTGGCTTAACTTGTCTGCACCTCAGGTCCCATCTGCAGATCTGGGATGAGAGCTGACCTGTTTCACAGGTGGGCACTGTGGAGTCAAGCAAGGTCACTCACATGCCTGGCACAGAGGTAGTGCCCAGAGCATCTAGCTGCACTGGTTGAAGCAGGCGGAGCTGGCAGGGAGGGGAGGGCAGGGCCTGAGCTGGAAGGCCCAGGCCGGGTGGAGTACTCACGTAGCCGCAGGCCCGGCAGTGGTGGCGCCGGCGTGTCAGGGCGTTGAAGGACTCCTGGCAGCGCATGCACATGGTCACCATTTTGTCACGGATCCACTGTGGCGCCCGGAGGCCCAGTTCCTCGGACTGCAGCTGTGGGGCAACAGGGTGGGCACCTCAGGACCCCCTCTATCTGCTCCCTGAGGCCCTGGGCCCTCTGCCCGCCTGCCTGTGGCAGGGATTCTGTGTGCTATGACTTCTACACAAAGCCTACTGAACTGCTAAAGACCATAGCATCAGTTACTATGAGTCCTACGTCACAGGTAAGGAAACAGGCCCAGAAAGATCAAGGGACCCAGTAAAGACACCCAGCAAGCCAGAGTTCAGAGCTCAGACCTGAAATCAGGTCTCAGACACTCTCCATAACTATCACTCCACCTGCCCTCCACTTTCCCTTGGTCTCACATTTTTCAGGCTATTTCCAAACTCAAACCTGCACACACGCACACACACACATACCACCCCCTGCAGCCAGAGTTATACATACCGACGTGAAATCCTCCCTACAGATAGTTGCACATAGAGGCTCCCAAAGAAATTTCTGGCTAACCGGGGAGTCTTTGGCATTGGGTGTGTGGGCTTCCCCCAGTCCCTTCAAATCACTCATGGTGGGGGGCACTTCCTCCCCTCCAAGCTGGCTTGAGCCAAGCAAAGAGGTGAGATCTGTCCTGAGGGAGGCTGGCAGCTCCAGGAGGGATGAGGGACCTTCATTTACCTCCTGCTCCTGGGTGTCTCCCTCAGGGCCCTGGGCCGCAGCCTTGAAGGTTTCATTCCGCTTCTCAATTTGGTCAATGGCTGCTTGGCAGGCCTGGGATGAGTGGGGGAGGTGGTCAAGGGGCGGCAGGGAGGGCATGCTCATTTGTGCATCCGTCCACACATTCCACAAGCATTGCTAAAAGCCTACTGGGTGCCGGGCACTAGATTCTCAGTGCACATTGGCTTTCTTAAGGGGGGAGAAACTATTAGACCCGGGTAACAGATGTGAAAACTGAGGTTCAGAGACGTTAAGTGACCTGCCCCAGGCAACCAGCTAGGCTGTGAGAGGCAGTAAGATTTGAACTCAGATCTGTATCCAAAGTACCATAGAGCAACTGTGAGGAAGAGCAGGGAGTAGCAGCAGCACACGCATGTGCGTGCGAGCGCGCACACACACACACACACACACACACAAACACACTCTGCACCTCTCCCCCGCCCCCCGCCCCCCGCCTGGGTAGGGTGTCGGAATCCTAGGGGCCCTGGAGCGTTCTGATACCTGCATCCAGGAGATCATTTCCTCCTGGGACCTGCTCGGAAAGTGAACACACGTGTTGAGAAGAGCAGCCCCTCCCTGTGTTCCCGTCTTGCCCGGCCCCCAGCCCGCCTGCCTACCGGGCCTGCAGCTCCAGGGTGCGTTGCTTCCCGGACACCAGGAAGGAGTGGGGGAACTCGGCATCAGTCAGCTCCCGCACCTGCTCGGAAAGGGAGGGAGAGACCACTCAGCCTCACTGCCCCCTCCCCACTGTGGGTGGAGGGAGGTGGATTGTGCCCCAGGGACAATTCGAACTCAAGAGACAGGGTAGTGAGCTTGTTCAACGCCTTCCTGGGAGTTCCCACTGTGGCTCAGCGGTAATGAACCCGACTGGTATCCACAAGGATGTGGATTTAATCCCTGGCCTCACTCAGTGGGTTAAGGATCCCGTGCTGCCCTAAGCTGTGACACAGTTCACAGATGCGCTCTGGATCCTGTGTGGTTGCGGTTGTGGTGTAGGCTGGCAGCCGTAGATCTGATTTTTTGACCCCTGGCCTATGAAAGTCCATATGTGGAGGGCGCAGCTCTAAAAAGCAAAACTGAAGAAGTAAATAAATGAAGAGCAGAATGAAGATTCAAACTCGGGTGTTCAGTCCCCAAGGGTAAGGGAGGAGCACATATCTTTTGGCCCTACTCTAGAGCCCTGCAAGCGCAGGCCTCCCTCAGGCAGTGGAGAGAGGGTTGCAGGGGAGGCTAAGACAGAGACCTAGAGCCCAAGGGCCCAGCAGGGGGCAACCTGGTTGTCACTGAACCCTTCTGACACATGGGCCCGTCTGCTGGGGCCCTGCTATGAGGTGACCAGGCCTTGTTACACCTTCAGGTAGCCCATCACACCCAAAGAGCAGGACTCCAGGCCTAGTCTACCCCTCCCACAGTCCCTCCGTCTAGAAGGGGCTGAAGTGATTTGCACATGATACCCTTGACAAAGGGGAGGTTCTGAGGGCTTATAAACAGAGAGGCTCCTGTGGAGAGAGCTGTTCCCGGAAGCCGCTCCAGCAGCTGGGCGTAAGGGTCAAAGGGCTGTGTCTGGGGAAAATGGGACAGTCTAGCAGCCCAGAGGCCAGGTAGGAAGTGATACCCAGAATGGTTTAGGCTTGTCCAGGGCCTGCCTGTACCTGGGAAGAGAGACAATGTCAGGAAATCTGGCCAGACGCCACGACTGACTGAATGAGGGAGAGGGGAGAGGGAACAGAAAGGGGAAATCTAAGGTTTGGAGACCACCGCTAAGAAGAAATATGATGCTTTTAATAGAAAAAGGGTTTCTGGGAAAAGCCCCGGACCTGAGGGGCCACCTCGGTAGAAGGGCAAAATGGAGGCTTCTAGAGGACAATTCCCAGAGCTCCGCTGTGCCCAGGCTCAACCACCAGACTCTGGGCTGGTTCAGGCCCCTGCCAGCCGGTACTGTGTCTTTGTGCTAATTTAAAAAAGATACTCCTTCCTCAAAACACTTTACTGACATCTGTTGGCAAACTGGCATAATAGTCAGATTTTGTTGAACCAGACTTTGACTGCCATCTGCTGGACAAGGAGAATTGGAAACACACAATCTACGCTGTCAGCTGTGGGTGAGCTGTGCTCATCTTAGATGAGGCGTGCTCTGGCAGTGTACAACTTGCACAGTTGTCCATGGAGACGCCAAGTATGTGCATGTTTGCACCCCTTCCTTCTTCTTAGTCTGGCCCTGTGCAGGTCGGCACAACAACAGGACCAAGTCAGACCCTGAGGGAGAACCAGCTGCTGAGAACTAGACCTCCTTGACACTTAGGAAGGCAGAGACCAGGCGGTAGTGGGCCAGCAGGAACCTTCATGGTGGTTGAAGGCCAGACCTGCTTCCAAACCTCAGACTTAGAAACGCAGGTGGGTAGATAACTCTGCACTCGCCAGGTTCATGCCATCCAGCAGAGGGTGCTGTGCAGCCACCAGAGCACCAGACACGCCCTGCAGGGAATGTGCTCGCTGAGACTGGCAGATGCCAGGAACCAGGCACACACACTGGGTCCGTGGGCCCCCAACATACCGCCTGAGCATCTGACACTCTCAGGCCTTTCTCTATGTATTTTTCTCTTTATGACTGTTTTGGTATCTTTCTTGGCTTTTTTATCTGTCAATCTCTGCCTCTTTTTCTCTGCCAGTTCTCAGACAGCGCTGCCAGGCTCCATTTCTCCGTAATTCTCCATAACCTGCCTTTCTCAGTCTCACTCACCAAGGCTGCCAGATATACAAGCTTGCACGCACCCTGGCCTCTGAGATATTCTGGCCATTTTAGGAAGGAGAGCTGGATGCTACAGGGTGGGTGGCTGCATTCCCAAAAGATCTCAGTGAGTTGAGGTGTGGGGGAAGGGCTGTGACCACCCCCCCCGAAAGTCCCCATGTCCCTCCATCAGCCCTCATCCCCCTCAGGCTTGCACCCCACCCTGGGCCCTTGATTCAGCCCCAAATGCCAGGCAGGCTCAGTCAGGAGCAGGGACAAGATCCTCCTGCTGGGGGCTCTCAGGGGCTCAGGGGGTCACTGAGGAGGGAGTGTTCTGGCTCCAGTCCTGCCTACAGCCCCATCTTGGGGCAGATGTTGGGAGATGGGGTGCGGGCTGGGGAGGCAATAGGATAGGGAATGGGGAGACGGAAAGGTACCAAGATGGGCCAGATCTGACCTCTGCTTCCTCTAGCCCCAGCCACTGGCACTTAGGGGTGACCAGAGAGGGGTGGTCAAGAAGGTCCCTGCACCATTTCCTCCACTAGGGCTGCACTTCTGCCCTATGCTTTATCCCTGTGGGTTGGAGCCTCAGTAGGAGACAGTATTGTTTGGTGCTTAAGGACAGAGGCTCTGGAATCTGTTATACCTGAGTTTCAGCGTGTAAACCAGGATTTGCTGTATGCCTCCAGCAGGTTACTTAACATTCTGGGCCTTGGCTTTTTAAAAAAATATATTTTAAAAAGATTTTAATTCTTTAGGTCAGTTTTAGGTTCATAGCAAGACCGAGAGGAAGATACAGAGATTTCCGTATAGTCCCTGTGCTCACAACCGCACAGTCTCCCCCATTAATACCATTTCCTGGAGTTCCCGTCATGGCTCAGCTGTTAATGAACCTGACTAGGATCTATGAGGTTGCGGGTTCAATCCCTGACCTTGCTCAGTGGGTTAAGGATTCGGCCTTATTGTGAGCTGTGGTGTAGGTCACAGATGTGGCTCAGATCTGGTGTTGTTGCGGCTGTGGTATAGGCTGGCAGCTGTAGTTCCGATTGGACCCCTAGCCTGGGAACCTCCATATGCCGAGAGTGAGGCCCTAAAAAGAAAAAAAAAGGAAAAATTCCCTACCAGAATGCTACACCTGTTTGGAATCAACAAACCCACCTTGACACGTCACTATTAACCAAGGTTCATAGTCTACCTTAGGGTTCGCTCTTGGTGCAGTACATCTTGTGGGTTTGGATAAATGGTATCTACCATAACAGTACCATACAAAGTAGTTTCACTGCCCTTAAAATCCCCGGTGCTCCACCTGTGCATCCCTCCCTTCCCCCAACTCCTGGGAACCACTTATTGTCTCCATAGTTTTGCCTTTTGCACAATATCACATCACTGGAATCATACAGTATATGTACATAGTATGTATGTATGTAGCCTTTTCAGATCGGTTTCTTTCACTGAGTAATATACATTTAAGTTTCCTCCATGTCTTTTTATGACTTAATAGCTCTCTCTTTTTTTCCTTTGGTTGCCTCCACCCCCCAACAGCCGTGGCATACAGAAGTTCCGGGGCCAGGTATCAAACCTTCAACACAGCTGTGATCCAAGCCACAGCAGTGATGACCTTGGATCCTTAATTTGCTGAGCCATAAGCGAACTCCCAGTAGCTCATTTTTTTTTTTTTTTGTCTTTTTGCCTTTATCTAGAGCTGCACCCGTGGCATATGGAGGTTCCCAGGCTAGGGGTCTAACAGGAGCTGTAGATGCCGGCCTTTGCCACAGCCACAGCAACACGGGATCCGAGCCGCGTCTGCAGCCTACACCACAGCTCATGGCAACGCCAGATCCTTAACCCACTGAGCAAGGCCAGGGATCGAACCCGCAACCTCATGGTTCTTAGTCGGATTCGTTAACCACTGAGCCACGACGGGAACTCCTAGCTCATTTCTTTTTATCACTGAATAATATTCCATTGTTTGGATGTATCGCTTTATTGCCTTATTTTTAAAAATGGGATTAACTGCAGATATAGTCACACACTGGCAAACCGTACACAGTTTTTCACTGCAGTCTCATTTGCAGACACTGACAACTGAGAACAATCTAAATATCCATCAGGAGAGAACTGGTTGGACAAATTGGGTACATCCACACACTGGGATACTATGCAGCTATGCAAAAGGATGGGGATGCCCCTCATGTATGGAGTGCAACCATCTCCAGAATTTACAGTTAGTTAAAAGGGGCAAGTGCAGGATATCCTTTTGTGGTGCAATGGGATCGGCAGAGTCTCTGCAGCACCAGCACAGCGGGCTAAAGGATCCAGTGTTCCTGCAGCTATGGCATGGGCTGCAAGCAGCTTGGATTTGATCCCTGGCCTGGGAACTCCATATGCCAAGGGGCAGCCAAAAAAAAAAAAAAAAAAGCAAGTGCAGAATAGTGTATGTGGAAAATAGTCTCATTGTTTATGTGAAACAAAAGTAAAGAAACCATAATGAATATATTATTAGTTTGTGTATGCAAAGACTACCTCTGGAAGGCCTCACAAGAAGCAAAGGCTGGCCACCATCAAAAAGTCTACAAAGAGGAGTTCCTGCTGAGGTGCAGTGGGTTAAGAATCCAACTGCAGTGGCTTGGGTTGATCCCCCTGCAGCTTAGATTCAGTCCCTGGCCCAGGTATTTCCACATGCCACAGGTGTGGCCAGAAAAAGAAAGCCTGAAACCAATAAATGCTGGTGGAGAAAAGGGTATATTCCTACACTGTTGGTGGCAATATAAATTGGTACAACTAATATGAAGAACAGGATGGAGGTTCCTTAAAAAACTAAATATAGGAGTTCCCGTTGTGGCACAGCGGAAAAGAATCCGACCAGGAACCATGAGGTTGTGGGTTCGATCTCTGGCCTTGCTCAGTGGGTTAAGGATCTGGCGTTGCCGTGACCTGTGGCTTGCAGACGTGGCTCGGATCTGGCATTGCTGTGGCTGTGGTGTAGGCCAGCAGCTATAGCTCCGATTGGACCCCTAGCCTGGGAACCTCCATATGCTGCAGGTGGAGTCCTAAAAAGAACAAAAAAAGCTAAATATAGAACTACCATAAGACCCAGCAACCCCACTCCTGGACATCTATCCGGAGAAAATCATAGTTCAAAAAGATACATGCACCCCAATGTTCACTGCAGGACCATTCACAATAGCCAAGACATGAAAGCAACCTAAATGTCCACTGACAGAGGAATGGATAAAGAAGATGTGGTACATACATACATACAATGGAATATTAGCCATAAAAAGAATGAAATAATGCCATTTGCAGCAATATGGATGGACCTAGAGATTATCATACTAAGTGAAGTCAGACAGAGAAAGACAAATATCAAATGAAATCACTTGTATGTGGAATCTAATAAAAATGATACAAAAGAACTTATTGATAAAACAGAAACAAACTCACAGACTTCAAAATCAAACTCATGGTTACCAAAGGGGATATCATGGGGGGGGTAAAGGATAAACTGGGAGTGTGGTATTAAATATACACAGTACTGTGTATAGAACAGATAACTAACAAGGACCTGCTATACAGCACAAGGAAATCTACTCAATGTTCTGTAATAATCTGTACAGGAGAAAATAATAGATATGTGTATATGTATAACTGATTCACTTTGCTATAAACCTGAAGCTAATACAACATTGTAAGTCAACTATACCACAATCAAAGTAAAAAAGAAGAAGCAGCAAAGGCTGCCTCTAGGAAAGGGATCTAGGGGATGGAGTCGGGAGGAGACATTTGATTTCATATATATATAAATATATATATATTTTTGGCCACACCCTTGGCATGTGGACATTCCAGGCCAAGGAGCGAACCTGTGCCACAGCAGTCACCCATGCCACTGCAGTGACAATGCCAGATCCTTAACACACTGCACCACCACGGAACTCCTGATTGCATATATATTTGATATAGTTTGATTTTAGAGCATTATCTATATTTTTAGGTAATAAAATCATTATTTTTAAATGATTTTTAAAAACCAAAAACACGGAGGGGATAACAGTCCCCCCATCATAGGACTGCTACAAGGACCCAATAGGATGGTGCAGGGCCCAACCCGTAGTGACCACCCAGTCAGTGGGCATTGTTATGAACTGCTACCCCCCACTCATTTGTGGCTGCCTCTAGATGGGGACACACCCAAGTCTGCAGCTGAGCTGACAGCGTGGACCCTTCCTATTCAAAGCATGGCCTGGGGAGCTGAAGCAGCGGCATCACCCAGGAGCTAATTAGAAAGGCAGAATCTCAGGTCCTACTCCAGACCTACTGAATCAGCACCCACATTTTAACAAGACTCTCAGAGGACTCGCACACATATTACAATTTTCAAAGCCCTGGTATAGATGGCAGGGAAAGCAGAGTGAGATCGGGAGCTAGGTGGACAGGAAGGCTGGACGACCAGGTAGGAGAGATCTAATCCCCAAACCCTCCCACCTCTGCATTGGCCCCAGAGGATGAAGCCTGATGGTGGTTGGGGTGCCTCTCACCTTCATTCCAGCCACATCGATGCGAGTCCTGACCTGGAAGTGGGCGCCCACCTGGATGACCCTGGGCACACAGTAGAGCAGCATGTTGTTGAACTGCAGGAGACACTAGCATGAGTGAGTGCGCCGCAGCAGCCACAGCCGCAGTGGGGGCTGGCGGGCTTCCCTGAGAGCTCGCTGAGCCCCCCAGATCTCCCTCCCCTCTTGCCACGCCCTGGGCCAGTTCACAGGACCTCACAGGTTGGTAAGGAAGGGGTTGTCCAGCCCCAGTCCAACTAGGATGGTCACAGAAGGTCTGCCCTGGCTGTGGGCATCAAGGGACCACAGCCAACCTTTGAAACCTATGAAGCCTTGGGGCATTTCTCATGGTGGCCAAGGGCTGCGGGGGCTCATGAGAGGTTGCAGCTCCCCTCCCCAAACGTCCAGGAGGGATCTGTCTCCAGATCTCCAGGAGAAGACTTGGCTTCTTTTGCACAAACCGGGGCAGTTCTTCCCAGCAGCCCACCTAACTCCCTCCTGCTGTGCACTCTCCATTGTAACACTACAGGCTTTGTAGTCAAACAGACTAGGTTCAAATTCTGACTCTTGCTTCCGAAGGCACATCTGGGAACCCCCTCAGTTGGGAATCCCTGAGGCCGGGAAGCAGCACGTGACTTATCCCAAGTCACCTGTGTGCCAAAGCAGAGAAGGGTTCCTGTTTGTCCCATGGTGCCGGGTAAATGCCAGGCAGGCAGGACCTGGGGCAGAAGGGCCGGTGGATTTCCCTCCGCAGTGTGGGCGGGCCCCCAGCATCCCCCTACCAGGAAAAGGTAGCGCTCCAAGGGTCCGTTGCGGCGGAAGGAGATCTTGAGGACGGGGCCTTCGCGGAGCAGGGTGTTGGAGGGGTCCACTATGTCGTCCTCCAGGCCCAGGCGCTGGTACACTTCCCACAGTTCCTGCAGCCGCTCCTGAGGACAGGAGGTACACCCTCAGCCAAGGCTGGGCAGGGCCTGCCTGCTTCTGGAAGGTTTGTGTGGACGGGGATGGGGTATGAGGAGGCGTGCAGTCCTGGGTCAGGATGGGGGGATGGGCGGATACAGAAATCTGGGTGGGATGGGGGAGGCTTAGAGCTTCAGGCAGGAGGCGAGGGGCCCCAGTGGACGCCCAGTGCTCCCACTCTGAGGGCCGGGATGCTCACCATCTCGGTGATGGCCGCATTGGAGTGCTGAGCAGCAGAGAAGATCATGTCGAGGGCTTCTGAAACGGGGGCAGGGTCAGAGCCACCCCCTGAAATCCTGAGGCAGGAGGTCCTTGGGGCTTAACCAAGTGGTCTCAGGGCCTGCCATGAGCAACCCCAGGAGTGGCCCTACCCCTGTAGCCTGGCATATGAGGTGTCTGGATGATGGGGGCCATTTTCCACCAGGGTGGAGAGATGAGAAGCCTCCGAAAGACAGGGCTTGGGCAGCTGGCTTCTGTGATTTTCACTGTTCCCCAGATCTAGAGGGTGCAGGCATGGCTTCAAATTCCAGCTCTGCTCCTTTCTAGCTGTGTGAACTTGAGCGAGTCATTTAAACTCTCTGGGCCTTAGTGTCTATAAAAAATGGGTAATGCTCTAGGCAATGTCTCTGAAGTACCAAGGGTCAACGCTGATGGTTGCTGGTCATCATAACCATTTTAGCAGGAATGCCATAAATTTGGGGAGTGGTTTGAGCCTCCCCAGCCCCTGGATTCCCTGGGGTGTCCTCACTCTCGGCATCAGTCAGGTCTGGGGCCTGGGCTGGCAGCTTCTGGACATACTCCTTGAGCAGCAGCTCGTAGCGTGGGATTCTCTGCACAGGTTCCAACATGTGATGCTGTAGGGTCAGGCTGCCTGAGGCCTCGCTGCTCTTGGGGAAGGAGAGGGAAGGGAGAGTGCAGGGTGAAAGGGGGGAGGGGTGGGGCTGGCTGCCCCTGACGGTTGGGGGAGTGAGCAGGGCAGGTAAAAGCAGCTGAGCTGGGGGAGCCGCCCCCACCTCCACAGGAGGGGGCTGGCAGTGCAGGTTCTGCTCCATCGCCACCCCAACCTCACCTGAATGCGGGTGATGACCTCCTGGAAGGGCAGAGACTTGTCAGTCCAGGTGGCCAGCAGCTCAGCAGCTCGCTCGAAGTTCTTGACATACTCACTGTACATCTTCAGGAAGGGGGCCAGCTTCTGGATCACATCGCCGATGCGGGGTGTGGTCGTCCTGAGGGAGGGGCACTAGGTATGGCCCTCAGCCCAGGGACCTCTTCCCAGGGACTCCAGGCAGGATCAGGACTCCCCAGACTAGACTCCCCAAACCCCCCAAACAGCCTTGCACAGCACTTCCAGGTGCAGGCACGGGGCATGTAGTCCTCACACAGTGTGGTTCACCCCCCTAGACTGGGTGTCCCCTAAGGGCAGATGTTGCTCTCTCTCACTTCGGGGGACTGGATTCCCCTGAAGGCCCAGCACAATGTTAGGCCCATGACAGATAATGTTCAATAGCCAGCTGATGCTTGTTCATGTAACAGTAACAAGGGCCACAAACCAAGTGCTACCCTAGACCCACTGTGTGTCTCACCTCATTTAATTCTCACACTGCTGTGTGGGGGCAGAGGGAGTCAGTGGCCCATCTCAGAGAGATAAGAAAAGGTCTGCGATCTGGAGCTGCCCTCCCTGAGTCTGATGCCCAACTGTACCACTTACTCTTGCTGTGTGTTCTTGGGCCAATTACCTAGCCTCTCTGAACCTTAATTTTCCCATCTGTAAAAGTGGGCATGATGGTAGGCAACCTCATATGGCTGCTTTTTCCTATTCTTTCTTTAGGGCCACACCCATGGCATACGGAAGTTCCCAGGTTAGGGGGTCGAACTGGAGCTGCAGCTGCCAGTCTACACTACAGCCACAGCAATGGCAGATCTGAGTTGCATCTGCAACTTACACTGCAGCTCATGGCAATGCCAGATCCTTAACCCACTGAGCAAGGCCAGGGATTGAACCCGCATCCCTCATGGATACTAGTCAGGTTCTTAACCTGCTGAGCCACAAGGGGCACTCCCAAAGGTTGCCTTTTCAAAATAAAATGTATTGCAAAAAATTTTAAGCAATAATACAGTAAAAGGAATACAATAATGAACCCCTATATATCCATCACCGGATTTAACAACTACTAACATTCTTCTTTGCCAAAGAATTTTTTTTTTTTGTCTATTTTTCTGGCCACGCCCATGGCATATGGAGGTTCCCAGGTTAGGGTTGAATTGGAGCTGTAGCCACTGGCCTACACCACAACCACAGCAACATGGGATCCGAGCCGCATCTGCAACCTACACCACAACTCATGGCAACGCAGGATCCTTAACCCAATGAGTGAGGCCAGGGATTGAACCTGCGTCCACAGGGATACCAGTCAGATTCGTGTCCACTGAGCCACAACAGGAACTCCTGCCAAAGAATTTTAAAGGACATCCCATTTCTTTGACAAGATACTAATTTCACCACTAGATACATTAGTATCTGAAAATAGAGAGGCCTTCTCGCATAACCACGATACCATCATCACACAGTGGACTGATCTGAAGCTGAGGTGAGTTAACAGGTGTAAAACCCAAGGCAGGGCATGGTGGAAGCCTTCAGTTAGCGTGGATTATCTCCACTGCCTCCTAAGTCACTCAACCTAGTGAGGACCTGATCCATCCGCTTCCCCTGGACACACACACATACACACAAAGTGTCGTCCAAGCCCCTTGTTACGCAGATAGACCAAGTCCAGAGGAAGAGAGGCCCCACAATGAGGGCAGGGCCCTAACAGGCCAAGCCTAGTACCCTGGGGCTGCACCCTAACCAGGCCAGGGGTCCTCCAGGGCTCCTGCTGGACTTACCAGTCATCCAGCCGCCGCTGAAGTTCTGGGAGGAAGAACTGTGCGTGGAACTGGTAGATGGAGGAGATGTTGGAGAAGATGAGCCTGACCACATCCTCGGGGAAGGCCTTGCTGCTGCGGGCTTCCTTCAGCAGCTCCTGGAAGAACACCTGCAGCCACTGCTGGGTCACTGGGCCTGTGGCAGGGAGGAAGCTCCCCCACCCCCAGCACAAGCCCAGGGGGAGACAAGCACAGTCCTGGAGGCTTTGGGACCCCTCCCCAGCTTGCTGAATGCCTCCACCTCCTTAATTTCTTTCTTTCTTTCTTTCTTTTTTGTCTTTTTGCCTTATCTAGGGCCACACCTGCGGCATATGGAGGCTCCCAGGCTAGGGGTCTAACAGGAGCTGTGGCCGCCAGCCTTTGCCACAGCCACAGCAACGTGGGATCCGAGCTGCGTCTGCAACCTACACCACAGCTCATGGCAACGCTGGATCCTTAACCCACTGAGCAAGGCCAGGGATCGAACCCGCAACCTCATGGTTCTTAGTCGGATTCGTTAACCACTGAGCCACAATGGGAACTCCCACCTTCTTAATTTCCCATCATCCTCACAACAACCCCAGGAAGAGACAGGCAGGGAAGATTGTATTCT
>PVHT021183524.1:4314075-4327058 GCA_004024745.2 Catagonus wagneri
CCATCATGGCTCAGAGGAAATGAATCTGACTAGGATCCATGAGGACTCAGATTCACTCCCGAGCCTCGCTCGGTGGGTTAAGGATCTGCGTTGCCGTGAGCTGTGGTGTAGGTTGCAGACACAGTTCAGATTTGGCGTTGCTGTGGCTGTGGTGTAGGTCAGTGGCTACAGCTCTGATTCAGTTCCTAGCCTGGGAACCCCCATATGCCACGGGCGCAGCCCTAAAAAGCAAAAAACAAAAACAAAAACAAAAACAAAAAGTGTGAAGGACTAACAATAGTGAGGATTTGGGTGTTGGGATGATAGAGGAGGATGCTGTGTGGGGCCTGGGCAGAATGGTTGTCGTGTACCCTGCTACTTGTGACTCTGGCCCAGGCACCAGGGGTAGAATCAGGAGTGATGTTAATGAGCCAAGTCCCAAACTCCAGCCAATGAAGTTAAAGGACTAAAGTTTCCTAGAATCAAATTCTGAGCTCCTAACTCTCCCCCTTGAAGCTGGGTTAGAAGGGGCAGTGGGGGTGGGGTGAGGACACTCAGGTGCTGGGGCTCAGGAGGGGCATCCTGGCCACTGGCCTGGTCTAGCAGATGGAGGCGGGCCACATAGGCCTGCTCAGTCTCCAGCAGCTCCTGGACGATCCTCTTCTCCTCAGGCTCCTGCAGGGGAGTTGGGGGGAGAAAGAAGGAGAGGGACAGCTTTGGTCTCCTCTGATGGGAGAAGTCTCCAAAGATGCCCCGTGAAATGTATCTCCTTGGCTTCACACCCTCCTGCCTTGCACCTGGGCTGGTGCTAGTATGGGTTTAACTGAAACAACGAGGCAGAGTGAGGCTGTGCCAGTTCTGGGCCTAAGACTTAAGAGGCCTGGATGGAGTTCCTGTTGTGGCTCGTGGTAACAAACCCGAACTAGTAGCCATGAGGATGCGGGTCTGATCCCTGGCTCAGTGGGTTAAGGATCCACCATTGCCCATGAGCTATGGTGTAGGCTGCAGACACGGCTCAGATCCCAAGTTGTGCTTGTGGCATATAGAAGTTCCTGGGCTAGGTGCTGAATCAGAGCTATAGTTGCTGGCCTATGTCACAGCCACTGCAACACCTGATTCTTAACCCACTGAGTGAGGTCAGGGATCAAACCTATGTCCTCATGGATACTTGTGGATTCTTAACCTCCTGAGCTACAACGGGAAATCACAGCATGGTGCAGTTTGCTATGTAGCAATTGATAACCAGTAGACATAGTATGTACTATTATGATCACTATCACCGCTTTATTAATGAGGAAACAAACACAAAGGGGTTAAATCAAACTTGCCCAAAGTCACACAGAAAGCAGAGGAGTTGGGATATGAACCCTGGTATTCTGGCTCCAGAGTACACAACCTTAAACTCCACAGACAGGAAAACTAAAATCCAGAGAAGGAAGGCAACCTGCCCAGGATCTGCCTAAGGGCAGGAGTTGGCCCCGGCCTCAATCTCAGGTTGGAATTGTTGCCTCAATTGTATGCCGCGGGTAAAGTGGGTAAAGTCAGGCCACACCTGACCACCTCAGGTTCCAAGCTGTGTGGCCTTGGACAAGGTCCTTAAGCTGTAGGAGTTTCTATTTCTTTTTCTTTCTTTTTTTCCCTTCCTTCCTTTCTTTCTTTCTTTTTGGTCTTTTTAGGGCCACACCCACGGCATACGGAAGTTCCCAGGCGAGAGATCGAATCGGAGCTGCAGGTGCCAGCCTACGCCACAGCAACTGCAACACCAAATCCAAGCATGTCTGCGACCTACACCACAGCTTGCAGCAACACCAGACCCTTAACCCACTGAGAGAGGACAGGAATTGAATCTGCATCCTTATGGCTACTAGTCGGGTTCTTAACCTGCTAGCCACAACGGGAACTCCGGAATTTCAATTTCTTTGCCTAAAAGGCTCATCTTACAGTGAGGGGTATGGGAAATAATGCCAGCAGTAGGGTGCATAGCAGATACTTAATTAAATGGTGGGGGATGAACCTAGTTTTCAGGTGACCTCTAGTCACGCAAGACTGCCACCTGGGGGAGTGCTAGCTCTGGTGGGGAGAGGATGTGTGGGGAAGAGGTCAGTGGAGCGCCTCCCCCATCTCCCCAATTCTACCCCAGCCCTCTGGCACCTGCATCCCTGGGCTGGGGCAGGTCCCAGGCTGGTAAGATTTTCTCCAGGCCCCACTGGACAGCTTGTTCTTCAGTGAGCTCAGGTATCTCCTGCTGACCGTCCTGGGTCCAGACTCCAGGGCCTCCCCCACGGTGGGCCTCTCCCATGGTTCTGCGGGAGAGGGAGGCCTGCACCCAGGGTGTTGATGCTCGGCCTCCTGCCTGTGCACTCTGGGTGCTGCTCCAGGGGTCCTGAGGAGAAGAGAGCAGACCTGAGAGTTTCTAGTCTGTACAGCAGGGAGAAAAACAGCACCTCCCTGTGGGAATTTGGGGGCAAATCATGCAAATCCCGAGTGCCTGGTGCGCAGGCAGAGTCTACTGAGACTGCTGCTTCCTTCCCCAACACCTTTCTTGGAGGAAACTCAAGTCTTCAAAATGAGTCAGCGTAGGCTATATTTTGTTCTCTGGGGCAGCTACCGACTTGGGCTGTACCTCCTTCCCTTCAGTGTGGAAAAGTCTGTGATGACAGCACAAAGACTGGGCACCTTTTTGAGAGGCAGGCTAGGGAGTGGAGGACCAGAAAGGTACAAAATCTTCAAGCTCTGTGAGAAAGGTTTTCATTACCCCCATTTTGCAGCTAGGTACAGAGAGGATAAGTAACTTGCAGCAAGGGGGTGGCAGAGATGGGATTCAGATCGGGCAGGATGACTTACGAGTCTGCACCCTAAACTGCCCCTCCCCATGTGGGTCAAGGAGAAACAGGTGCAGAGAGTCAGTGTGACCTGCCTCACAACAACACACTCTGGTTGGTGGAAGAGAGAGGATTGGGACCCGGTCCCCCATAGCTCCCCACTGGCCCTTCCACTCTCTCTGGTGCCCCAATGCTAGTTTCCTCAGCCCACGGGTCTGTAGCTCATGTAATTAGCTGACTCTTAAGCTTTCTGTTCTACATTTGGTTTCAGCTTCTGCATTTTTCTCCAAGTGCCCCAGGCCAGCTTCTGTTTCCTCTTCACCCCTCAGTTTCAGATCAGCTAAGGTGCTAAAAAGACCTCACAAGAAAGCCTAGGCCAAGGCAGCTGGAATGAGGCACCTCACATGGTGAGGGGTGACTCTCACCCTCCTGACAAGGCTCCCTCTGACCCCATTCTGGTCTGACGGCTACCTCCTCCTGCTGGGGGTGCTGCCGAGGCAGAGCACACGTGCTTAGGGTCTCCACTTGGCATGGCTAGCGTGCTGGGGGGCATGGTACCATCTCCCTACACCCAAGGGGGTGGTGGTCTGGGAAGGCAGCACCTAGAGCTGTCCTTGGTGCTGAACAGAACATGTCCGGCAAGGGCACCTAAGAAAGGCAGGTCAGGTCACCTGCTAGGGAAGCTGAACTGACCTTCTAAGTCCACATCTATGCCACCTTCACCGTGAAGCTCACAGGAGGCTTTGTCTCTCTGAGTGTCCTCAGTAGAGCATCTAGGCCCCTCCCAGGCTATCAATTGTCCATGACCTGGCATCATGGTCATTCTATGAGCCTGGCATCAAAGACAAAAATCTGCTGGATAAGGACCATTCTTTGGGTTCCTGTGTCCCATGCAGTTCCTGTTCAACACTGTGTGGTGCCACCCATACCACCTCAGGACTGTGGAGCTCTCCCCCTGGCTGCTGGTGGAACAATGGCTGAAGACTGATTGACTGGGTCCCTCGCTGGGAACTGCCGTCCCTGGAAGAGAGCTGCCTCATCTAAGGTCAAGTCTACAACCAATGACTAGTCACACGGGGGTACATAGATCTAGCCCGCTGCCTCAACTGGAACAGCCTGAGGTGCACCACAGTTCCAGAGGTCTCTGGGAGAGGCTGTGGCCTCTGCAGCAGTTCAACTTCTCCCTGTGCCCAGTGCTGCCTCCCTTGTTCCCACAGATGCTATCCCTAAGCCCTCCCCAGCAAATCTCCTGAAGCAAATTCTTCCTGGAGTCCCCATTTCCAGAGAATCCTACCTATGACAGTCACAGTCCCTAACACAGTTCTGGGCTTAAGAAAAGCTTGCACACACACACACACACAAATCTGTAAAAAAAAGGAGTTCCTGTCATGGCGTAGGGGTTAATGAACCTGACTAGGAACCATGAGGTTGTAGGTTCGATCCCTGGCCTTACTCAGTGGGTTAAGGATTCGGCGTTGCCGTGAGCTGTGGTGTAGATGGCAGATGCAGCTTGGATCCTGTGTTGCTGTGCCTGTGGCGCAGGCTAGCAGCTACAGCTCTGATTAGACCCCTAGCCTGGGAATCTCCATATGCTGCGGGTGCGACCCTAAAAATGACAAAAAAAAAAAAAAAAATGGAAAAGCTTGAAGAGTAGATTCATGTCACACAAAGGACACACAATGACCTCCACACACCTGGTCCAGCCTTTCCCTTCAAACGAAGCCCCTGCACTGCTCCCTGCCCATGAACTTAAAGCACTTAAGGCCTTTCCACCTCTCTGTGCCTCCTCTTTCACATCTGTAAGATGGTACTAGAGATGGAACCTACCCCCAGTAGACTGTTAGATGATTAAATGAAATAAGTGGCAAACACATTTAGAACAGTGCCCCAGAGGTAGGCTGACCAGACATTCTGGTTTGCCCAAGATAGTCTCAATCTTTCTCCAACTGTCCCTTCCTTCCCACCAAAAAAATTTAACAGCATTCATTTTCAGTTTCAATTGTGTCCCAGTTTGAAAGATAAATGCCATGGTTATCCTACTCATTAGGAGTAAGGGCTTCATAAGTACTAGCTACCATTTCTGCTAGAGGGACAATGGGTGGAGTTCTGCAGCCCAAACACAGCCTTTGGTCCAAACACCGCCTTTGGTCCACCCACGCGCACTCGTAATTACACAAAACATCTGGACCCTCCTCAGTATATCAAAACCCAAACAATCACCTGCCCTGCTCCTGGTGCCCCAACGGCACTCTCCCATGCCCTGAGGAACCCATGACCGAGGGACATGGGCACTGCCCAGACAGGATGAGGTGACCAAGACAGGGCTCAGAGAGAGAACTGCTCACTGAGAGGCGCAGGGTGGCCCTGGCCCTGCTCCCAAGCCTGGAGAGACTGGGGGTGGGGGGGTGGGGCCTGCACTGCCCAAGGGGTGGGCAGAGGAGCTGGAGGGAGACTGCCAGTTGGCCATGGTGACCCTTCCCACCACCAGTACTCCGTACCTGCTGTTCTCAAACACAGTCACCAGACTGGACACGGATGTCAGCTTCTCCTTACTTGCCCCCTCCATACTGCAGGCCTCCAGGGTGGCCCTCAGTGGCACCTGAAGCAGGGAGGGAGGTCTCCAACCAGCACACTCAGCCACCCCACCTGCAGTCAGATAGGCTAAGGCATCCAGGAGTCCCTCCCCAGGGCTCAGCAGGCCTGCTCCCTGCTCCTGAGTGAGCAAAGAGGAAGTGGTCCTAGAGCCGCAGCCCTGAAGGGGAAAGGCCAGTGTTTCCCGCAGAGGGAGGAGCCTGCTCCGGCCCCACTCCTCCCCCATGGGGCTGACCTTCATTCCTACAGACCCTCGGTTTCAGAAGCCATCCCAACAGGGCAACAGGGCCTAGAAGATTCTCCCCACTGGCCAACCACACTTTCTTCCCTACAAGGTACAGTGGATTTTGTTTGGTCTTTTCTCCATAACTTATTTTCTGCATCTGACCCTGCTAACGGCTACAAGAAAACAGCTTAAAAAAATGTTTTTTTTAAATCACAGACCTATCAGGGACTAGCAGGGAGGAGTAGAGTGGTGTCCCCTCGCTGCCCGCTGGAGTTCTCTCATTTTAAAAGCTGCTTTCTCCAACTTCTTGCCCCAGGGGAGGGCAGCTTCAGCCCGGAAACTCTGATGATAATAATAGCTACCACCCTCTCTTTTTAGTGCTTTACAAATATTTTCTCATTTAATCTCACAACAGGCTTATGAGGTGGGCCCTATTACCATTCCCATTTTACAGAAGAAGAAAAACTGAGTATCAGAGAAGTGAAGTAACTTGCCCAAATCACCCAGTAAGAACACAAAAAGAGGAGCTCCCTGGTGGCTTACTGATCTGGCATTGTAACTACTGTAGCTTGGGTTGCTGCTGTGGCATGCCTAGGATACTCTGCATGCTGCAGGTACAGCCAAACACACACACACACACACACACACACACACACACACACACACACACACATCAGATTTCTAAAGCAAAGGTGAGTATTCTACAATTCCGGCAAGGATTTGGTTTGGAGCCTGGAGGACCACATTCTTGCTGCTCCACCCCCTAGTTTCCTTGCTCCTAGCACATTGGGTGGTCTCTGCATGACGTCTCATTTACCACGTGGTCTCCCAGCTCTTCCAGAACAAGGACCACTGCTTCTGTTCCCCTTGTTCAAGGCCCATAGGCCCTTCAGGGCTCTCCCACTGGGTTCTGGTCTCGCTTGCCCTGAGCCAGGGCTTCCATTGAGACTGGCCTTTGTCCCGAGGGTACGGACTGAGCCTCAGTCATCTTGGTACCCAAAGTGCCTGGCACAGGTGCATGCTCCAGCGACTGTGCAACACTGGGCCTCACACGCCCACAGCCTAGCTCTCTTAGATCTTTACCCGAGTAATTTCTTCCAGCAGATGCCTGGCTTCTCTCCTCAACCCTAAATCTCACTAATCTGCCTCGTTTTTGTTTTCACTTTTTGCTATGGAGAATTTAGGACACATGCAAAAACAGATGGAATAATATAATGCAGTCCTATGAACCAGGCCCAACAACCATCAGCTCAGAGCCAGCCCTGCTCTGTCTACAGCCACATTCACTCCCCCTGCCCATACCATTTTGAAACAAATCAGATGATTTCATCCACAAATATTGCAGCGTGTATCCGAAAAATAAGGAAATACATATACTCACTACAATACATAAAAGGACAATATTATTCTATATATGTATGCACATGTATACACTTTTATATATGCTATATACGTATTCATGTATATATATGAAACACTTTTACCATTATCATACCCCAAGAGATATAATTAAATAAGGGAGTTTCCTTGTGGTGCAGCAGGTTAAGAATCTGGGGTTGTCGCTGCTGTGATTCGGGTCGATGTGAGTTCAGTTGACCATGTGTCAGCCCTATGGTAGAGGTTATGGATTAAACACTGTGGAGCTAATGAGGAAGATGGCCTGTTAACCACTAAAATACAATGTGGGAAATGCTTTGGACAGGGGAGCTGTGAACACCCAAAGAAGGGGCACTGAAGTCTGCAGAGAGCAGAGGGTCCTATCTAGGAAGACTTCCGAGCAGAAGCAACCAGAAGGATGAAGGATAAGTTAAATCCCAGGTTGACAAGGTAAGAAAAGGCATACAAAACAGAAGGAAGCAATGCGGGCTTGAGAGACCGGGGCGAGACTAGGAATAAGGGTACACGGTCCAGCACATTGGGGTGTCCAGGGGCTTGGGAATGGCAGGACATGGGCCGAGGGGACCCCAGGAGCCTGGCCCTGGCTGGCTTTGTCTGCTGAGCTGAGAGGCTTTTGTGTGAAGTGAAGTGGGTACAGACTGTTTTTTATGTAGAGGAGGGCCTGATCCTATGATCGTGAACACGTCTCCTTCTGAGTGGGGATGTTTCTGTTTCCGTGCTCTTGGGGTCCTTGCCATGGATAAGCCACATGCTTTCTCTTCTCTGCTTTCAAGCCTTAAGGAGGATGGAAGAGCTCAGTTCCCTGCAGCCCAGACCTGGTGTGGGGGGTGGGGTGGGAGGAAGTAAGGGAGGGAGGGAAGGAGGGGGTGCCCAAGCAGGAACTGCAAGGCTGAGCAGTCACATGGTAGGCAGGCAGGCAGGCTGGCAGGCAAGAAAGGTCTCCCTTAGGATGCAAAGCAGGCTTTGTGTGCAGACTGGGGGCACCCAAAGAGCCTCTCACTGACACCCTGGAGCATTAGAGGGCATCTGGGGGCCGCCAGGTAGGAATGTGAGCATTTGGGACCTGGTGTGAGAGAGAATATATGTGTGTAACCTCCAAGGGTTTGTGAGGAGGCTTTTCCAGGGGAAGAGTGAGGACTCCCCAGAGGAGTCTTTATCCCCAGCGAGCCAAGGCCCAGAGAGGACAGGCTGGCACGTTCCCTGGGACCCCTTGCCCCCAAGGCAGCCCCCAGCCTCAGCCAAACACAGTACCTGCCGAAAGCTTAATGGCCTGTGACAGACAGGCCTGTGAGTGAGGGATGACAGCGGCTGGGGGAGATGCAGGCAGCCAGCTGAAGCCCATTCCTAGGCTGGTGCAGCCCTTGCTACTCCTCTCATAGCCTCCCCTTCCCCCTCAGGCTTCTGCCCCCCTACTAGGCTGGGGGAGGCCCTGACCGGGTTGTCTGGATAGTCAAGTGTCGGGCAGAGGCCACACCGCTGCCAGTGGGAGGGGTAGGCCCTCCTTGCCAGCCTGAAGGAGGAGGGCTGAAAAAAGCTAGCCTCCCTCGGTCCCCTCCTTCAAACAGCCCGAATTTCCCTGCCGAGGCCTCTCATCTTCCTGTCTTCCAGGAGGGCCTGGTGCTGCCCTCAGGCTGTCAGCGGGCCTGCATGCCAGGTTCACAGCCCAGCTGCCTCCTTGTCCACCTGCCCGTGGACTTTCTGTGCATCCTGCCCTCTGAGTTCTGGGTGTTCCTAACCGGTGCTGTCAGTCTACAATACTGATGATTCAGAGCCCACTAGTGTCTCATTAGGAAGACGGGGAGGCAAAATCAACCTCCCTGAAGCTGAGCCAGGGAGGGTACTGGGGCCTGAAAGGCAAGCCGGCAAGTGTGTCAGTCTTGACGTGGGTGGCCAGGGGACGTCAGCCAGGAACATAAACGGCTCTTTCTTCTTTGGGCATGTGAAAGATCTAGTTTCAAAGCTGGCATTCTCGGGCATTGGGCAAGGTTTGTGCCAGGTCCTGGCCCCACGCCACTATTCAAGAAGGCTTCAAGGTCACCAGAGGCCAACCTCAGGTGGGGCCCGGGGAGGCATCTTGGGAAAGTGGGAATGAGGAGGGAGGGCCGAGAGTGAAACAGCAACAGGGCTGGTCTCACAGGGAATGTGCTGGAGGCTGAGACAGGCCCCCTACCCCCAGAAGGGGGGCCATGAAGGGGCAGAAGGAGGAATCATGTTTCTGGGGGAGGAGACACACCCTTGCAGGGCAGGCTGGGGTCTGGGCAGGGAGGCGCCAGATGGGAGTCAGTAAGGCAAGGCCAGAGCCCAGGAACAGTGCCAGGCCAGGCGGCGCCTTCTGCGGCGCCCAGCAGGCGGGCACCCGGCCAGCAGGTGGGGCCTCCTATCCCAGGTCAGGCTCTTTTTATCTCCAAACAGTTATGGCCTTTTCTTGAGGCCTGCTGTGTCCTTCGAGGCCGCTCGTGGAGAAACAGGAGCAGCTTGGAGAGAAAGGACAGGTTTCCCAGTGGAGAAAGAACAAATTGTTCCCGCACAGCCAGCTGCCCTGCTCACCCGGTGACCTCCCTCCCATGACCACTTCCCAGCCTGAGCTACCTCTGCCCATCCTCCCACTCCAGGAGGAGTTATTCTCGGCCCGAGACTCACCATTAATGCCCTTCTCTGGCACAAAGCTCCCTTTTCCTTTCTTTCCTTTTTTCCTTTTTTTTGGTCATGCCCAGGGCACGCGGAAGTTCGAGGGTCAGGGATGGAACCGGGGCCACAGCAGTGACCTGAGACCCTGCAGTGACAACGCCAGATCCTTAACCTGCAGTGCCACGGGCAAGTCCGCAAAGTTCCTATTTAACATATTTCTGGGAGAGTTGTTACATAATCAACCACTAAAATCCATCTCTCCCATCAAAGAACTGCGTGATTCCTTCTTTCTTCCCACCAAAATTCTCTCTTTCTTATTTCCTTTCAGCAAATAGCCCCAATGCTAGGAACTTGGGACATGCGACCAATGACCCTCTCAAATCTGGCCAGAGGCCTTAGTCCTTGCAAGACCCTGAGGGGACAGGGCCTTGGCTTATGGGTCTCTGGGTCCCCAGAAGTTAGCACAGTGCCTACCACCTAGTAGGCCCTCCACAAATATTTCCTGAATTAGGGGCAGGACACTGAGCAAATAGGAGGGGGCTGAGGGAGAGCGTAGGCTTCTCCTTCCTCCATCTTCTGCCCTCCACCTTGACCAGGTGCCAATGAGCACCCCCCACCCACGTCCTGCCTCCTCCCCTAGGTCCTGGCCCCTCAGGGTTTACACGGATGTGCACTCTGCAGTTTCCCACCCACCTCTGGACTCAGTGCCCCAGGGTTAGTGAGCCACTACCCTCTCCCATCATAGTCCCAGTTCCCTACAGGGCAGGCCAAAAAGAACGCGGGCAAAATGTCCCTGACTCTGGCCTCAGTCTCCCCACTCTTTTTAAGAGTCACTTTTGGAGTTTCCGTTGTGGCTCAGCGGAAACCCAACTAGTATCCATGAGGATGATCCCTGGCCCCACTCAGTGGGTTAAGAATCCGGCATTACCATGAGCTGTGATGTAGGTCGCAGATGCGGCTGGGATCTTGTGTTGCTATGGCTGTGGTGTAGGCTGGCAGCTGTAGCTCCAATTCAACCCCTAGCCTGGGAACCTCCATGTGCTTCGGTGTGGCCCTAAAAAAAAGAAAAAGAAAAAATGCCATCTTATCTGGTCTGTATTAGGGATATCTCTAATACAGACCAAGTCCAGAGCTGAGGGCCTACATGGTCCACCTCCCTGACCTCATTTCTACCCCTCTCCCCCGTCTCCCTCTGCTCTGGGCACTTGACCTCCTCTCTGCCTTCCCCCCTGCCAGACAAACTCCCACCTCAGGGCCTTTGCACAGGCCATTCCTCCTATCAAGAACTCCCTTCTACCATATACTTGCATGACTCACCCTCTCGACTCCTGAGAATCTTTGCTTCTGTGTCATCTTCTTACCAAGGCCTTTCGTCCCAACATACCCCCCAACATCAACATCACTAAAGATTCCCAGCCCCCCTCCACCTTCCCCTGCTTCATTTTTCTCAGGTACTGCTTTCTGATATACTGATTTCTTTATTATGTTTATTGTCTGTCTCCCCAACTAGAACGACAGCTCTATGAAGGCAGGTATTTCTGTATGTTTTGCTTACTGCTCTACCCCCAGCATCTGAAACGATGCTTGGCACATGCAGGTGCTCAAAAAATACTGGCTGAAGGACTTAAGGGGCATTTTTACTTTCTGTCTTTCCTGAACTCTCACAGGACACTCAGGTTCGCTGTTACCTGCTGGAACCCAGGCTCTAGTCTTTGGGACAAAGTGCAGCCTCAGAGTTCCCATCATGGCTCAGCGGTAATGAACCCGACTAGTATCCATGAGGATGCAGGTTTCCTTCCTGGCCAAGCTCAGTGGGTTAGGGATCTGGTGATGCCGTGAGCTGTGGTGTAGGTCACAGACATGGCTCGGATCCCGCATTGCTGTGGCTGTAGGCTACCAGCTACAGCTCCGATTTGACCCCTAGCCTGGGAACTTCCATATGCCATGGGTGCGGCCCCAAAAAGACTAAAAAAAAAAAAAGGAAAGTGAGGAAGAAAGAAAAAAGGATGCAGCCTCTACCTGGTCCCCAGCAGTTGTGGGGGTGAGCAGGCCACTCCCTTACTGACCTGTCCCTTCTTAGAAGCAGGAAGGTGAGGAGTTCCCGTTGTGGCGCAGTGGAAACAAATCCAACTAGGAACCATGAGGTTGCAGGTTCGATCCCTAGCCTTGCTCAGTGGGTTAAGGATCTGGCATTGCTGTGAGCTGTGGTGTAGGTCGCAGATGTAGCTTGGATCCCGCGTTGCTGTGGCTGTGGCGTAGGCCGGTGGCTATAGCTCGTTAGACCCCTAGCCTGGGAACCTCCATATGCCTTGGGGGTGACTGTAAAAGGATGGAAGACAAAAACAACAACAAAAAAAAGAAGCAGGAAGGTGAACCACAACCCTGGGAGGAAAGAGAACTTAAGCTGGATGAAAAAGCACCACAAATGCTGCCTACCCTGTTATGGCCTGTTTTTTGTCGAGGTGGGGGGGGGGATGCAGGCCCCAGGCCTTTGTACCCCCCCTCCAAGAGAAACTAGAATTCAGGAATTTCTTATTTATTTTTTTTTTTAATTTTAATTTTTTCTTTTTTGGCCGTGCCCGCGGCACATGAAAGTTCCTGGGCCAGGGATCAAATTCAAGCCACAGCTGTGACCTATGCCACAGCTGCAGCAACACCAGATTCTTAACCCACTGCACAGGGCTGGGAATTGAACAGGCGCTGCCAGAGACAAGCGGGATCGTTAACCCACTGTGCCACAGTGGGAACTTCTAGAATTCAAGAATTGTAAATAAAATGGCCCATATTTTCATCTAAAAATCCTAATGCTACCAACAGATTGGTAACTCGGGTTACACAGCTGCCAAACTGCCACATCTTACAAGACTGACCCCTCCTACAAAGTGGTCATATTTCACATAATTGCTTTAGAGCAGTGTCCCTTCCTCCCACCATCCTTCATGTTCGAGCTAATAGTCAAAGGTTGCTTGCCCTAGAGCCTCATCACTCCATAAGCAATCACTGTTCTAATTTTATCCCCACAGATTAATTTTGCCTGTTTTAGAACTTCATAGAAATGGAATCTTACAGCATGTGCTTTTTTGTGTCTGGATTATTTCACTTAGAATCACGGTTTGTTGGGAGTTCCCTTCGTGGCTCAGTGGTTAACGAATCCGACTAAGAACCGTGAGGTGGCAGGTTCCGATCCCTGGCTTTGCTCAGTGGGTTAAGGATCTGGCTTTGCCATGAGCTGTGGTGTAGGTTGCAGACGCGGCTCGGATCCCGCGTTGCTGCCGAAGGCCAGCAGCTGCAGCTCCTGTTAGACCCCTAGCCTGGGAACCGCCACATGCCACGGGTGC
>PVHT021183524.1:4330167-4462024 GCA_004024745.2 Catagonus wagneri
CTTTTTTTTTTTTCGTTTTTAGTGCCATACCTGCGGCATAAGGAAGTTCCCAGGCTAGGGGCTGAATTAGAGCTGCAGCAGCTGGCCTACACTGCAGCTTGCAGCAATGCTGGATCCTTAACCCACTGAGTGAGGCCAGGGATCAAACCCACATTCTCATGGACACTATGCCAGGTCCTTAACCTGCTGAGCCACAGATGGAACTCCAAACCCATCTTTTTTTTTTTTTGTATTCTCTCTTTTCATTGTAACAGCATTTCCCCACAGGATCCCAGGGACTGGTGATCTATTTACCTGGCAATTTTCAAGGTCTACAAGAGTATTATTTCTTGTTAATTTTTTCGTGTTTGTTTGGCATATGGGTCTTTCTAAAGTTTTCATTCTGTAAGTGGTGCTACATAAATAACTTTGTACAAATGTTGAAAGTATTTTTGCTCATTCATGCATTTTCCAGTAAATATTTAGTGGATTCCTACCATGTGCTAGGCACTATGCCAACCATAGTTGTAGTCTTTTACAATCTAACAGGGGAGACTGAGAGGGAAGCTGGCAACCACAGTGTAGCATGGTAAGCCCTGTGAGGCAGCAATCACAGAAGGTAACAGGACCATAGGTGCTGCTAACCAGCCCAGAGCTAACTGCTGTAGAGCTCTAAGTACATACCCCCAGGCTGCTCAGTAGAGCCAATGTTAAGCAAGGAAGTCGTTTAAAGTGCTCCTGGAGTTCCCATTGTAGCTCAGCAGGGTAAGAACCTAACTAGTATCCATGAGGATATGGGCTCGATCCCTGGCCTTGCTCTATGGGTTAAGGGTCTGGCATAGTAGCAGGCTGTGGTGTAGGTCATATATGTGGCTTGGATTTGGAGTTGCTGTGGCTGTGGTGTAGGCTGGCAGCTACAGCTCCAATTTTGACCGTTGGCCTGGGAACTTACATAGGCTGCATCTGTAGCCCTAAAAAAAAAAAAAGCACTCCTGGAGTTCCCTGGTGGCTCAGTAGGTTAAGGATCTGGCATTGTCATTGTAGCAGCCCAGGTCACTGCTGTCGTGCATGTTCAGTCCCTGGCCCAGACTACAGCATGCTGTAGACGGGGCCAAAAAAAAAAGGGCTCTTGGAGGTGGGAGTTAGGTTAGATGAAAGCTGTGTTTGAAGGGGGAAAACCTGAAAGGGTTAGGATGCTTTACATTGATTCAGACCAGAACAAATCTGGGTTAGGGAAGCCAGCATGGGGGAGAGACCAAGTGGGGGACATAAACTGACAGGATTTGGATGTGGAAAGTGTACAGAGTATTTGCTGTCAGGAGTAATGGGGGAAGGGCTTTTAGGTGGCAAGAAGAGCAGACTTCAGGAAACCTGGACTAAGCGGTCACAAAGTAGATGTCTTTTCTGAAGAACCGTCTCACAATGAACACAGGATAAGTACAGACAAAGGGACCGGCTTCCCCATGGCTGTGTCCCTGCCAAATGTATGATACTGGATTCCTTTCCGTTTAAACAGCAGCTTTTCTTCAGCACCTCCACAACTAGCAGGTTCTAGGTGTCATTGCAGGGGGTGGGCATTTTACAAACATGAACAGGGCACTTGATGGAATACGTAACTTCCTCACAGGGCTGTTGTGAGGATAATACTTGAGTTGACATCTTGCAAAGCACTTGAAAAAAATGTCTGGACATACTAAGTGCAATTTAAGAGCCAATTATTACTCATTTTCATTAACTAAAGATTAGACTATCGGCGCCTAGCACAATGCCTGCGTGTGCTCATAGTGAAGAAACAGTTAAAACCTTCCCATCTAGTGAAGTAGATACGCAAGTACTTTTGAGCAAATGCATTTTCTAACCATGAGCTCTAAGGGAGGTTGGCGAAGGCTCAACTGCAAAATATGACAACTGCCGAGGGGGCAACTGGATTTGGCCTGGAGGGGAGGGAAAGGGACTATGACAAGGCTGGAGGGCGCGGAGGGGCTCGGCCAGCAGCAGGAGGCCGCCGGACCGGGATCCTGGCCGCAAAGGGTAGTGTCCACAATTTAGAACACTCCCGAAGCCGAGGAGGGAGCTTGGAAGCGCCTCAGACCAAATTGAGGGCGTTCGGCCTCCAGAGCCGCCGAGCCCCGCCCCCGCCGCTCTCCTGGGCTCCCGGGGTAGCTCCTGAGTCGGCGGTGGCCTTCACTGTCTCTGAGCCAACGGTCTGTGTCGCCCGCGACCACTGACCCACCCCGGGCCATACCCCAGGGCAGAGCCAGGCCCAACCCCCGCCCGGGGCCCACAACCGGCGCTCACCGCCAGCCACACCACACTCCCGCACACCCCCGCGGCCGCGAGTGGTGCGGCCCGGTTCCGCCCCCCTGACGCGGCGAAGGGGCGGTGCGTTCGCCCGTCACGTGATGGGGGAGTGACCTCGCCGCCAGGCGCCATGGGGGCTTCGGACCCGGAAGTGGTGCCCTGGGCTCGCGGCGGTGCCGCGGGAATGGCGGGAGCCGGAGCAGGAGCCGGAGCTCGCGGCGGAGCGGCGGCGGGAGTGGAGGCCCGGGCTCGTGATCCGCCGCCCGCACACCGCGCACACCCACGCCACCCTCGGCCTGCGGCGCAACCCTCCGCCCGCAGGATGGACGGCGCGCCCGGGGGCCTGGGCTCCGGGGACAACGCCCCGACCACTGAGGCTCTTTTCGTGGCGCTGGGTGCAGGAGTGACGGCGCTCAGTCACCCGCTGCTCTACGTGAAGCTGCTCATCCAGGTATGGGGCCAGGGGCGCCATAGGGAGGTGGGGTCCTATGTGAGGGTGACAGACCAGGGTCTGGAGAAGAATGGGGCCAGGGGAGTCAATGGCGGTGGATTGAGGAGAGGGGCGGGGACGGAGGGTTGGTGCGCGGAAGGAGTGGGAGAGGAGGGAAGCGGTGAGGGATTTGAGGTTGCAAGGGGCATAGGTTTGGGGGTTCAGGAGAAGGGGGCAAAAGGTCAGCGTCAGATTTGGGAGAGGGTGGAAGGAACGAGGCGCAGGGGGTGGAGATGATAGAACGGAGTGACAGGTTTGTGAAATGAAAGAATGGAGGCGATGAACTTGGACTGGGGGGAAGGGGCAGCGGTGAAGGAAGAAGTAACAAATGGGGGAGGGGCGGGAAGTTTTGGCAAATGGGTGGGGAGGAGGGTCGGGGGCCAAGGCAAAGTATTCACAAGATGGGGCACATATTTAGGGTGAAGGGAAGCAAGAACTCTGGATTTTATAGAGACAGACTTATAATGGTTTGGAGGGAACAAAGGGCATCAGACTCCGGGGAGGAGGGGACGAGAAAGAAAAATGGGCATCAGACTCCGGGGAGGAGGGGGCGAGAGCAATGAATTTAATGGTGACAGAATTTGGTGCGAAAGGGTGGAGGCAAAGGATTTAGCACCGGAGAGCTATCGGTTTACAGGAGATGGGGGCTCTGGACTTGATGGCGACGGCAGATTTGATGGGAGGAGGGGACGGGATGACGTGCTTTGGGGGAGGGGAACAGATAGGGCGACGCAGGGGGGGAGGGGTGGTGGAGATTTGTCTGGAAAGGGGAGCGAGGAGGAGGCTTTGGGGGGAAAGGGATGAGGTGGTTTTGGAGGAGAAAATTGAAATCATGGCTGGGGAGGGGTATGGGCTGAAGGGGTACCGGCGAATTGGAATTGGGCAGAAGCGGCAGTTGAATCACAAGGTGGCAGGATACGTAGGGGCTGGCAGAAAATGAGACCAAGGAAGGATGTTTCTGGAATGGAGGCATGCAGGGACCCTGGCATGTTTGGTAGAACCGGCAGTGCCTGACAGATGAATTGGGCTGCTTGAGAAAGGGAGAGGTGGAGCTGGAAGGGGGTGGGTCTGGGATGGAGGAAGTACGTTTGGCTTTGGCAGAATTCGGTCGTTGGGATTGAGATGGGCACCCTGTAGAGGGGGATGGTTCTGGCCTGGAGACTGATATCTGAAGATTTAGCCAAGAATTTTTAGTTAAGGGGAGGGGAGGGGGTAAAAATTGAGATGGAGACCTAACCAAAACTTGAGATTTGACTTGAGATGGGGCAAATGGGTATTGGATTTACTGCCCTAATGATAGGCGAAAAGTGGGCGATACAACTGGAATGAGAGGGACTTGAGAGTAGAAGTGATTGAAATCTTGGGTTTGAGGATTAGGAGCAGTGGATTTTGGAATGGGATGAGGACTATGACAAGCAGTGAGTATACTCAGAGATGTTGGGTCACCTGACTAGAATCTAATTGCGACTGAGATTTGGAAATGGCCAACGGAGGAAGGTCAAGAGTGACATTGGTTGTGACTTGGGAGTGAGAACTTCTTATAAAAATCGGATATACAGCAACAGAGATTATGGGTTTGGGAGAGAAATTGAGGCTTTGGAACTGGTGGGTACCTGAGATGAGAAGCAAGGATGATGGAGTGAGATTGGGTGAGACCTGGGACTTTAGGGTGGCCAGTAAGATTCTGCAGAGTAGAGGATGCTGGAGTATAAGAATTGGGGAGGGGGGGGCTCCCTGTGAAGGAAACTGGAAAAATGCTTCACCATTTGGACCTTGGTAGATTTGGTTTACAAGTCTAAAAAGGAAATTGAAGTAAGGGTCATTTGGAAAGGCAGTCGTGGAATGAGAGAGAATGGGGAGTTGGGCATGAGGGAGTCCACGAGGTGAGAAGAACCGCCTGGTGGGTGAGTAAGGATAGGTGAGTCCAGTGACTGAGGTGGTCTGTTGGTTTGAACTCAGACGGTGCTGAGTGTAACATATTTGAGGGTGGATTTTTTCTTTTTTTTTTTTGGCTGCTCCTATGGCATGTGGAGTTACCTAGGCCAGGGACCGAACCCACACCACTGCAGTGACAGTGCCAGACGCCACAAGAGAACTTCCTGAGGGTGAAATCTTAACAGGAATAGCTTGGGCATCAGAGATAACATTTTGCAAAAAGCAGATCCCAGTTTGAGTTTGGGCGACAGGATGGAATGGCAGATTTGGGGGTGGTCTCCGTTAAAGGCAGCACCTAAGATCACAGCTCGTGGGTGTTAGGTTTGATGACCTGGAAATTTGAGGGACCGGCTTTGCCAGTATCTTTTATAGAGCCACAGTTTGGGCTGTGGTTAGGTCAGGGTTAACAGATCTGGGGATCAAGTTGGGTGAGTAGACTTGGGAACACTTAATGAAAACTTGAGAGTGAGGGAAATAGGGGTGAGATACAGCCAGTGTGCCTCTGATAACCCAGGTGGGAACTGTGAGAACACGGAGTAAAGGGACTCAGCAGCTTTAAGGGTGAAATTGGAATAGAGGGGGCTTCCCGGTTGTGGTGACTCGACTGGGTAAGGCAGCAAAACAACACTGGCTCAGACTGCGAGTTGGGGGTATAAAGGGAATATTGCCCATATAAGAGAACAAACTCAAAACAAAACTAACCCCAGAAACTTCAAGCATTTAATCCAGAAGGGGAAAGGACTGGAAGGGGAGGGCTAACTGCTTGGGTCAGCTGGCACATCCCTTTCCTGCAATTCCCCTGGGCTAGATTTTTTTTTTTTTTTTTAAGGACTGTCTCCACAGAGACACTCTTGGAGGGTATTTAATTTATTATCAGTAACCTGTCATCTAGCTCAGAATCCAATTCATAAGGGACAGCCTGAACTTTCAGAAACACTTGACGAAGGTGAAGAAGAAAGGAAATGGAGCCCAGAAAACACTAGAAACATATCTAGTTCCACGTATAAGGCAGAGCCTCCCACCTCTGCTGTTATCCTCTTCCACATCCAAGAGGGGCTGCTCTGGTCCATGGGTTCGGCTGGCCTGCTGTGAGGGCCAGGGCTGGTAACCCGGCCTCCTGCCAGGGAACAGCCTTTTCACACCCCAGTAAGGTGCAGATCCTTGCTTCTCGCCTGGCAGCAGAAAACCTTCTCATTAATTGGCATCATACCACATGGCCTCACCCCTCAGAAGAGGGTTTGGGGGGCTTGGTCCTTCACCCACCTGTGAGTTTGACAGATACTTTAAGAATTATGATAACTCTACAGAAATGAGGGGGTCAGAGTTCCCACTGTGGCACAACAGGATTGGCAGCATCTCTGGAGCACTAGGACACAAGTTCGATCCCTGGCCAAGCACTGTGGGTTAAGGATCTGGCGTGTGGCAACCGTGGCATAGGTTGTAACTGCAGCTCAGATCTGATCCCTGGCCCGGGGACTCCATATGCCGCAGGGTGGCCGAAAAAGAAAAATCAAAGGAAACAAGAGGGTCGTTCTGTCCAGGGAAGTAGGGAAAGAGGATGGTCAGGATTAGATCACAGTTGAGGAGTTGTTTGAGGAGCAGCTGGAATTTGAGGCGACAGTTTGCTCTGCCCAGGGGTGAGAGGGACAGATGTGTCGACACCCATGGTGGGTGCAGTGGGAAATCTGAGTTCAGGGTGAGTGGGCCATCTGAAGTTTGGGGCTAAGATTTGGATGTGATGTGTTTTGGTGTTGGCACATTTCGGATCGAGACTTCCCTGGAGTTTTTAACCTGGAAATGAGAATTAACTGAGATTTTTTTCTGGGGTAAGCATGGGGTTTGAAGTGCATAAACATGCGGGTTTTCTGAACTGGAAATATCCGGAATTGGAAAGTAAGAACGTTGAGGGTGGGGTGACAAGTTGTGGTAAGGGTGGTATGGTATCTGGGACTGGCCGTTTCTGTGCATTGGGGAGATGATGTGGTGCTGATAGTTATGGACACTATCATAATTAGGATGAAATTTCAGGTACATGGAGTTCTCGTTGTAGCTCATCAAGTTAAGAACCTGACTAGTATCTGTGAGGATGTGGGTTCAATCTCTGGCCTTCACTCAGTGGGTTAAGGATCCGGCGTTGCTCCAGACTGCAGCGTAGATCTCAGATGTAGCTTGGATCTGGCGCTTCTGTGGCTGTGGTGTAGGCTGGCAGCTGTAGCTCCAATTCGACCCCTAGCCTGGGAACGTCCATATGCTGTGGGTGCGGCCCTACAGAGACAAAAAAAAAAAAACTTCAGGTAGGTTTTCATGGGGAGAACATCAACAGTAAGAGCTTTAGACTTTGTGGGAGAAGCGTTAGAGGCCTGGGAAAGATGAGAAGCAGTGAGGCTGCATCAGTAACAGAATCTGACTTTGCCTTTGTCCTTGTTGATTCTGAAGGTGGGTCATGAGCCGATGCCCCCCACCATTGGGACCAATGTGCTGGGGAGGAAGGTCCTCTACCTGCCGAGCTTCTTCACCTACGGTGAGTGTGCTTCCCAGGCAGGAAGGCCCACACTGAGATGAAAAAGAAGTATCACACAGGGAGCAGGCCCAGCTGGCCCCGGGGAACATGCCAGGCAGCACAGGGTACCCAGAGTGGGAGCTGGCATGGAAGAGGGGTCAGAGGCAGCGGGGTGTCAGGGTGGAAGCAGGTGACCAACACAGCTTTGGTGCAGCTCCTCTGCCTGAGCTGTCAGCCCAGGAGGCAGGAAGGTGCCTGGGAGAGGCAGTCTAGGACGATGGTCCCTGTCATCCCGGCCACCCCACGCTGTGCCTGGAAGTGGGGGTGTGGGCATTTGCCTTTCACCTTCTGAGCAGACCATCTGCCCTGTTACCGGTTCTTCTGCCTTCCTGTTATTCCAGCAGGAGGCCTCCTGGATTCTTTTCCTTTGTCCTATTCCCCTGAGTTCTCTAGGCAGTGGCACCTGCTCACTTGGGCACCTCCTTCCCCTGGGGACGGAACTGTACAGGTGCTTCACCTCTGATGTGCCCTGGTCAGCTGCCCGGACTCAGGCGGCCTGCCAATTACTCTGGCCCCGTACTCACCAGCTTCTTCACATCCAGCCCTTCACACAAGCACCCTGCTCTCGGTCCCCTCCGGCTCTGCCTGCCAGAGGTCTCTCCATCAAGAAGCCCGCCATGGTGGAGCTGGCCCGATGCCAGCAAAGCCCACATGGTTGTCGGTGCTGCTAACCCCCTGGCCCACAGCTGGCCAAGGCCACTTCAAATCCCGCATCCTTGTCCGTCCCCTCCCAGTCCCCACCTGCACCGCCTTCTCGAAATGGGCCCTTGCTCTCTGCATTTACAGCCAGGCTAATCCTCTCATGCCTCCTCTACCTCTGCCCATCTTATCTGTCTGGTCAGAATGTTATCTGAAAACCTTTCTTTCTGCAAATAACTTGAAGCCTCACCGCCTGTCACCATTTTTTTCGCTTCACACGCTGTTGGCAGAATCTGATGTCATATTTCTCTTCCAGTTTTGCCACCTGGTTGTTGAGTCCAGTGTGGGGTTAGGCAGAACATGTTGCTCTGTGGGGAAATCTGTTCATAATTTGTTTCTCTTAAAAATTGTCAGTGTACGGGAGGAGGACGTCCCAGAATTGAGAAGCCCCCCGCCGCCATAGTACAGTGAAGCCAGTATATAGAGTGAACGCTGGATTTGTGGGAGGCCGGGGTGGCGGCTGTACATGGCTGTGCGTGTTTGGCCCACAGAAGAGGCTGGAACCCAGAGAGGCCTTGCCCATGTCACACAGTCATTCCCGAGAGGACTCAGGGTGGAGGGGTCTTGACAGATGTTTTATTGTGTCTTGCAAAGATGAGCAGACTTCTGAGGTGCACTCCTACCCTATTTATATAAATGCTGTTTCAGTCCAGATGTTGTAAGCAGGTGCCCTGTGGACATTTCTGACACCACACCTGCTTTTGAAGTGGGGTAGGGGCACTGCTGTCTGGCTGTCTAGAGACTGGACAGAATCTACTTCCCATCATCGTGAAAAGCACTGCAGCTGCCGTGACGTTCTTTGGTGTCCTCCTCGGAAAGGACTTCCTAGAGAGGTTTCGGAGGACTGCAGAGAAACCGTGGAATGATGGAGCCCCTGGCTAGCTGGGGCCTTTGGTCCCACAAGGCCTCTCTGGGACCTTCCTACATACCTTTCTCTGCTCCTCTCACACGTTCATAATTCAGCTCTGAGATGGGGAGAAATGGGGTCTTTATTCCTTTTTTTTGTTTGTTTTACTGGTGAGCAAATCAGACAGAGTTTAAGCGTCCCGCTGGAGATCACACTCAGGCTTTATCCCCACCAGCTTCCTTCAGCTGGCTCCCCTCCCCCAGAATAAACCTCCTGCCTGTTCACTCTGCGAATGTGGGCGTTCTTGCCACGTAGCCCGGCGTCTTCTCTCCCCCTGCTCCTCTCTTTCCAGCCCCACCCCCACCTCAGGGAGCCAAGCAGGCAGGTAGCAGGTGCTCTCAGGCCCAGGGAAAGCCCAGCTGCCACATGGAATTGTGGGTTGGCAGACAAGTGGCAGAGGAAAGGTACACTTGGGATTCCTGGCTCCTGCCACTGTGTGGTGCTGGAGAGCCAGAGTCACGGGGCTGAGGGGAGCACGTCTGAGGGAATGTTCTGCTAGCTTCCAGGTACACAGGTTTATGAAAAGGCCTCTCCTCTTTGAACATCATTTGAAAGCTGATATGGAATAAAACAACAAAACATTAAGAAAGTATCCTTTTCAAGACCCTAATGAAAAAGCATTGACTCAGACAGGGAGCGTCCAGCTTCCCTGACCACTTCAGTTCTGTGGAAGTGTTCATCGGTACCTCTGATTTAGTTACTTCACCAGTTTCCCCCATTATGTGATTAATAAATACCAATAGGTGCCAGATGGGATCCTGGGTGCAGCACAGTGGCAAGTTGGGGGCAACCGTTTCTGTGGGTGCTCGGGGGACATTGGTTGCAAACTTCATCGTTGCCTGTGGGCAGTCTTTTTCTGTTTTTTTTCCTTTCCTGGAGAAAAACATCTTTCATAAGCAGCAGACCTGGCTCCTAGGTTGCAGCGCTTAAGTTGCTGAGTTTAAAAACTGTGGCTAAGCTTGCCAAGTAGATTTTTCAAAGCTACGAAAGAGGAAATGTATGAACTTGTTTGTCAAAAAATATGTTTTGAAGGTTTTACCAAAAAAGGGGGGCCTAGAGGAGACTTTTGGGGGTGGGGCTGGTTGTTTCCGGGGTCCTGGATGACACTCCCTTCTGTGACTGAGGTCAGCGTGTACTGAGGGCGACAGGCTGTATCCCGTCTGGATGTGACTGTGACCCAGGAGTGGGTGCGTCTGGCCCAGGCGTGACGCTGCCATCTCCGCTTTCTCGTAGCCAAGTACATTGTGCAAGTGGATGGGAAGATAGGGCTGTTCCGAGGCCTGAGCCCCCGGCTGATGTCCAACGCTCTCTCCACCGTGACCCGGGGCAGCATGAAGAAGGTGAGCCCCGGGGCAGAGCCAGGGGCAGTTGTCCGAGGTTCCCCAGAGCTCCCCGCCACCCCCGGAGACAGCCGTGTGCATCGGTCCTGCTTCTCTGCTTCCAGACAGAGCCGGGCTCCATCCCAGCACCAAGGCCAGACTCCAGACCTTGGTGGTCTGACGTTGCGTCTGCTCAGCTGGCAAGTCCACCCGCTTTCTCACAGCTGTGACCCCAGGCAGGAGCTTGTCCCCTGAGGCGGGCCTGGTTGGCGGATGCTGCCGAGAAAATAATAGGAGCTGCTTCCTGTCCTCTCCCTTCCTTCAGAGTTACATCTAAGAGGCATAGCTGTGCTTTGCTTTTGAACTTCATTCTTTGCGTCTTAGGTTTTCCCTCCCGATGAGATTGAGCAGGTGTCCAACAAGGATGACATGAAGACTTCTCTGAAGAAGGTGGTGAAGGAGGTGGGTATCTGGAGTTGGAGAGGGGAATCTGAGTGTTTCTCACCGTTAAGCTGTGCAGGTCACTGGAGGGTCACAGAGTTGGGTCCTCCTGTGTGCATGGTGGGGTGGGACGTGGAAGCAGCCCCAGTGTGGACGCTGCAGGAAATCCCAGGATGCCTCTTAGCTGCTGTGGGGCCTGGCCTGGGACCCAGCAGCACTCCCAGGTAGAGGGAGTTGTGTGTGGGTGACAGGGGGCCATCTGAGGTAGACCAACCCACCTCGGGGACCGCAGGGTCCCGGTTTCCCCCCATAAGTGCTCGTAGCTCCCTGTGAGTGCCAGTTCCGGAGACAGGCTGGACCAAGTCCCTGCCTTCTGCTCTCTTGCAGACCTCCTACGAGATGATGATGCAGTGCGTGTCCCGCATGCTGGCCCACCCCCTGCATGGTGAGCCGCCCCCTTGGAGGCTGCGTCTCTGCCTTGGGGTGACCCCTCGAGGACTGTAGCTGGGCCGCGGTAGGACTCCTGGGAAATGGTACGGGAATGGCCGGGAGTCCTGGCAGAAGGAATGGATGCCGTGGTCATGGGGTGTGATGGGGAACCCCAGAGGCCCCGCTCTGCTCCTGCGCCCTGACGCAGGCTGTATTGTACAGGGGCCACCGTGCTGGCCACTCCAGAGCTGGGAAGTCATGGGCTCTGGTCACCATGTCACCTGTGTGTGTTTCCTTTCTTCTCAGTCATCTCAATGCGCTGCATGGTCCAGTTTGTGGGACGGGAGGCCAAGTACAGGTGGGTAATTCTCCGGAGTGGCTCTTCAGAGCCTGATGGTACAGGCCCTGCTGGGGTTAGCTCCTGCCCCTTTTCTGCCCCGTTTCTAATGTGCTGGCTTCAGAGGAATAGGGTGGTGGCTTCTGTAATCCCTCTCTCATCCAGGGCTGCCCTGAATGAGCCTAGTCGTTCTGCGGAGGGTGGGTGGGACTGGAGTCTCCTTGGCCTAGGAGTCCTGGCGAGGTTCCCTCCTTGACCCCTAGGCTATGCCCTAACCATTTCTCCAGCTGTTACAGAAGCCGGTTTACAGCTCCTTTCATCCTCAGCCAAGTAGCTGTCCACCCCATGGCATTGCTTACCAAATACTTAGCCAGCACCTGCTGTACCTGGCACTGAGCTGGGTGCTGTGGTGGCATAGGTGTGTTGTCACAGCCCTTCCCCGGGGCACTTGTGCCCTCCCTGCTCCTCTGAGGCTCAGGGCAGGACAGGGGTGGATCCTGGAGGCGTGTGGCAGGGGGCTCCATCTGCTCGCCTTCCTCTCTCGGATTCTTGTTTCCTGGGTTCAGCTGTTTTCTGCAGCTGTCCTTGAGGCCACTGTCCCGGGAAGCCTGGCCGCCACGATGCCTCATTTTGGGTTCATTCTTGTGAAATTGACCCGTTCCCCCCAGACTGAAACTCAGTGTTGGTAGGCGGGACCAGGAGGGGATGATCTGGTTCAGAACCCAGTGGGCCGAACCACAGGCCTAAGAAGAAGGGTAGTGAGACCGGGCAGGGCTCCAGCGCCTCCTGTCTTTCTCCTGGGGTTGCCCCTCAGCCCCTCGGCTTTGCAGAGCCTCCATGTTAGATGGGCCACTTGGCACTTCACAGGTCACAGAGGTGGCTCTTGAGCCTCCTTTGCGTATCAAGCCTAAGAGCCCCCAGCCTGCGCCCTGATCTCTGACCAGTGCCATGGCCACAGCGCTTGTCCTGGGCTCCCTGCTGGGGAGGGCCAGGTACCTTTTCCCAGGCTGTGTCTGGACGGTCTGATCGCAGGGCCTCCAGTTCTGTTCCTTCTCTGCCCTCGCCACCCGCCTCCTCTCTCTGTCGGGCACGCAGGCTTCTCTGCCAGGAAGTGGTCAGTCAGAGATAAGCACTAGGGCCGGGCAGGAGACAGGCCATCGCCTCTGCAGTGGCCCAGGCTGGAGGGTGGTTCCCACGTTCCAGATCCACAGGAACAGCAGTAGAGAACTGGGGAGCTGTTCCTGGGCGGTTGGGTTTCCAGTCTCCATGAATGGTGTGGACACCCCCTCACCCCCAAACAAGAGCTCTGAGCTTCTCCACTTGGGTTCTGCCTGGTAACAGGAATCTCCCGTCCCTGTCCTGGCCGGGACCAAAGGCCGTGAGCAGGGACGGTGGGCTCTGCTCCGCATGGGCCTGGCTTCTCCTGGGTGCCCTTGTGACCGTATCCCTGTGTTCTCCACAGCGGCGTGTTGAGCTCCATTGGGAAGATTTTCAAAGAAGAGGGGCTGCTGGGATTCTTTGTGTACGTGAGTTTGTACGCTCCAGAACTGGCCACAGGGCACGGCTCTACTAACAGGCGCCTTCTCAACCTCCCAGGCCGGAGCTGCCGGCCTCAGATTAACCACAGGGCTCTGTCCCCACCTGAGTAGCCGTACCTCAGCCCGTAGAACTCCACAGCATGTGCGTGCTATGGATCGCCGGGACAAAGCTACACAGCTCTTTCCAGATCGCGGCTCACACAGAAATGGTACTGTCTGTCCAGCACGCCGGGTGGGGTGCGGGGTGGACTCACCTCCCCCACCCCCGCAACTTCACTGTTCCCCCCATCCATTTGTCACAGGGCTAGGAGTAGGCCTGGGCCTGGTCTCAGGAGGTCTTTAGGTCTCCCGTGGTCCTTGGTTTCACTGCTGAAAAATAATGGAATGTTTGTGACTTGTACTGAAGGTCGAGCCCTGGCAGCTCCCAGGCTGACTCCAGCTGATGGACACAGCATTTCTGACAAATTAGTTCCTCGTATTCAACAGTTAGGGTAGTTCCTCTAACAATCCTTATTTCTGGCTTCTCTTGAAAAGTTAAGACCTGGTCATACTGGCCTGTGTTTCTGCAGAGCAGTCGTCGGCTGGGCACATGACCTCCTGAAGGCCCCGGGCCCCCTGCCCTCCGTGTGTCTCACACTTACCTTCCTTCCCCTATAAAAGGAAGCTCATACCAAAAAGACTGAACTGTAAACAGAACCAGAGGCCAGGCCTGACGCATCTCTTTTGTTTTGGTCTAGGCAGTGACGTACATGCTGTTATGTACACAATATACTAGACAAGGGACTCTGTTAACTCATGTCATAGTTTCCTAGTCACCAGGTGTCCCACATGCAGGCCTGTGTGTGTGTGTGTATGTGCATGGTTCTTACTAGGAGGTGATTTCGCCCCAGGGGACATTGGTAATGGGAGACATCTCACGGTTGTCACAGCTGGGATCTAGTGGGTAGAAGCCAGAGTACTGCTGAAGATCCTGCAAGGCACAGGTCAGCCCCTCAGCAAGGAATTACTCAGCCCTAAATGTTGATGGTGCCAAGGTTGACAAACCTTGATTTACACACACACGTTTATATATAGATATACACACACACATAAGTAAAATAATACTTGCCTGTATGACTGGTATTTCATACTCTAAACACCACCTCTGGCATTTTTCACACTCATCGTCTGTGTTCTGTCCTGGTGTGTGAGTAGGATTCCCACACACCAGATTCTCACCCTTTGGGTTCTTTTTTTCTTAATGTGTTTGTAAAACAGGTGATACATGTACTCAGCGCTGAGTGCACGTGTGAAAAGTTGGTCTGAACACAGGTGGAGGCAACAGGATTGGAAATTGCATTCAGGAAAATTCATTTTATTAATGTCCCCCATATCATAAATATGACCTAGTATGAGGGATATTAATAGGTCTTGTGAACTTTTCAGAAATTTTGAAATAAGATTTTTAAAAATTCAAAAACCAATTATGCATCCCCTCCCAAAGAGATAGCCATTCCCTTGGAGTTGTTCCAAGTCATTTTATACCTAAGCAAGCAAATAAACACATTTAAAAAATAATCACAGATCTGGCTCTTTGGCCTCAGCAGTGTATCTTAGGGAAGCTTCCAAATAGTGGTAGGACTGCTTATGCTAAAGGCTGTCACTTTATTTATTTGTTTGTTTTGCTTTTTAGAACTGCACCCGCGGCATCTGGAAGTTCCTAGGCTGGGGGTCGAATCAGAGCTACAGCCGCCGGCCTGCACCACAGCCACAACGCAGGATCCGAGCCGCATCTGTGACCTACACCACAGCTCACAGCAATGCTGGATCCCTGACCCACTGAGCATGTCCAGGGATCAAACCCGCATCCTCACGGATACCAGTCGGATTCATTTCTGCGCCATAGTAGGAACTCCCAAGGCTTTAAAAATCAGCTCTCCTTGCAAAAGCTTGTATGGAATGCCTTTAGTGAAACATTCCAGGGGTGAAGGCACAGATGCATTGAGCACAGTGTTTTGTGAGAGTCGATTAGGTATAGAGAGCAGGGGGAGACTGCTAAGGTATAGGTACTCTTTCATCATCTGCATTTGAAAATCCCAGATTTCACATCATTCACATCTTAAGGCCAGCTTCTGTGGTTTGAACACTTATGCTTGCAAGAGCATAAGCTGAACTTTTGTCAGATGTGGCATTTCAGATACACACACACATACACACACATACCCTCCCGTCCGTGACTCCTGTGGAGAAAGGAACGCTGCTTTCCTGGTGTGGATGGCTGCTGGCTACATGGCCTGTGCAGGCTCCTTCCTGACGTGATGCCAGTTGGTTATGCTGAAGTTTTGAGCTTGGAACATCCTTGCCTGCTTTCTGGGATGGAGGCCTCCAGGAATTGGTCCCCTCCCGCCCCTGCTTATCTTTGCTCACCTTGTTTTTTAGTGGCTTAATCCCTCACCTCCTGGGAGATGTGGTTTTCTTGTGGGGCTGTAACCTGCTGGCCCACTTCATCAATGCCTACCTGGTGGATGACAGCGTGAGTGACACCCCAGGGGGGCTGGGGAACGACCAGAATCCAGGTTCCCAGGTTGGTTGGAACAAGGACTTGTCCATCTTTCCATGTACTGCTAGTGCCCAGGGTCTGTGGCAGACTTGAGAATTCTGGGATTCTGAGTACCAGGCCTTGGGGCTAGACGGGGCCTCAGGGGAGGGGCTGAGGAGGGGACCTCTGCTTGTCCCTAGGTCACCTTGGCTTCTGAGGAGAAGAGCCCTGAGAGACGAGATGGGCTACTGAACATCACGGGGTTTATAGATACTCATCCCCGGGGAAGCTTCTCGGGTAAAACAGACCCCAGCTCTTCCAAGTCTGGTATGAGGCAGTGACCCAACTAGGGCTCAGAAAATCAGGACATAGACCAGCTAATAATAACCCTTTAACTTTGGCTTAGTGTTTTATGCTTGCTTTTTTTTTTTTTTTTAATTTTATGGCTGCTCCCGCGGCATGTGGAAGTTCCCAAGGCAGGGGACTGAATCAGAGCCACAGCTACTGCAATGCCAATCCTTTAACCCACTGAGCCTGGCCGGGCATCAAACCTACATCTCCCCAGCGACCTGAGCCGCTGCAGTCGGATTCTTAACCCACTGTGCACAGTGGGAACTCTGTTTTATGCTCTTAAAAGTCCTTTTGTGAACATTATGACATTTGATCTGGACAGTGCCGCAGTTGTGAAGGGGACAGAACAGGTATAACATCCCGCTTTACAGAGAGATTGAGACCCAGAGACTGAAGGGCTCTCCAGAGGCGCTGGGCCGGGACTTGGTCTCTCCCTGTGCCAGACTGTGGTGCTTCCCTCCTAAGGCTTTTCAGTCAGCTAGGAAGAGTACCGCGCAGGCGCTCCCCACTGTGGGTTAGCAGCGGTCTCTGCAGCCTGGCGTGCGCAGACCTCTCCACAGATTGGGTTAGGCCTGGGGAGCTCTTGGTCCCCGTAAAAAGCACTTGTTGAGGAAAGGAATCTGGGGATTTGATAGGTTCTGCCTGAACTAAGATAGGAGTTGGGGAGCAGTGATGGGCAGGGCTTCCTGGGAGCCAGACATTCTAATAGCAGGGGTTGCTGATGCCAGAAGGATAGGTGAGGCGCTGGGGACCTGTCTGCCAGAATCACCCTGTGGGGCTTGGGGGGAGGAGGGGGCTCCTAGTCTCCATGTGTCTGTGTCTGGGCCCTGGAATGGCGGTTCTGGCAGGCGGCTCTGGGAAAGGGTCTGTGCGGGGAGAAGCGCCCACCCTGCTGAGAACTCTGCTCGGAGGGAAACTGAGGCTGTTTGACTTGGGTGGGCAAGTCTTACTGGCTCTTCAGTGTAAGCAAATTCAGGTGGCTCCATAGAGCCCAGCTCCTGCCCACAGTTTCAGCAGCAGCGCCATGGCCCTGCCCTTTCTCGGGGCATTGTGAGTGGACGAGCTGCTGTGTACAGAACAAGGCTGGGACAGCTGGGGTGTCCTGGGGGAGGGGTGTCCTGCAGCAGATTGGTTTCCTCCAACCCAAGTGAGCAGGTGTTTGAGCAGGGCTGCTGCACTTCCCTCGCTGACAACAGCAGCCAGCACTTCATTGAAAGAATTTTTCAAGTGCTCTTCCTTGTGTGGCTTAAAAGCTAAGATGAGGCTGCCACGCAGGCTGAGGGCCAAGCAGACCTCCTCCCAGGGTGGCCGTATCACAGGAAGCTGAGAGAGGTAGTCACCCTTTCTCGTTGAGGGCTGTTTCGTGGCAAAGTTGAATTCAGGAGTTGGGGGCTGAAGGGGACAAGAGCTTGGTGAGGGAGGGGTGGCAGTAAACCCAGAGCTCCCTTTTGCCTTTTGCCAGAGGACCCAGAATTCAGTGTCTGGGTATTTGTGTGGGTGTTACTGTGTGCCAAGCCCTGGGCACAGGTCAAGGCAGACAAAGGCCCGGCCCTCGCAGCTCAGAGGCCACAGCCCATGGTCCCACCTGTGTGGTCTTCACTGCTCACTGTCCCCAGCTGGGTCACAGGTCCCTTTAGTCTGGTTGTCCCACTTCTGCCTCCCGGATCTTCTCTTGCCTCTGATCACAAGGCCATGGAAGCCACTGCAGTGTGTGCAGTGGGTGTATGAGGAGCTGAATGTGGGGCCAGTGCGGAGGGCGAGGTGAAGGGGGCCACAGACCAGGCCTCATGGACGGGCGGGGGCCTGCGAGTCTAAAGTCTGCTTCCCGAGGTAGCTGGGGTAAACTGGTCTTCCTTTCTGTCTCCAGTTCAGCCAGGCCCTGGCCATCCGCAGCTACACCAAATTTGTGATGGGGGTAAGTCGAGCCAGCTGCTCTTCTTGCTGTGCTGGGGCCCCAGGGTCCGGGGGGGACCCAGGAGGCCAGCTCTGGTGGTGGCTGGAGGGGATGTGGGCCCAGTGTGTCCCTGCTTCCTGAGTCTGGGGCAGGGGCGGCGGTGGGTGGGTCCCTGACACGCAGGTGTCCCCGCAGATCGCTGTAAGCATGCTGACCTACCCCTTCCTGCTGGTTGGCGACCTCATGGCTGTGAACAACTGCGGGTACGTGTGCACCCTGCCACCGGGCACCTTGCCAAGGCTCTGCCCCCTCCCGCCCAGCCTGTGTGTGGGCTCGGCCCACCAGGCACCCAAGCTTCCTTTGGGATTCATCAGACCCTTTGGGATGAAGCTGTGATTCATTCTGGGTAATGGCAGCTCCAAGCCGTTCTGTCACGAGGGCTCCTTTTCCTTGGCTGATCCGTTTGTTCTCTGGGTCTAACGTGCTCTCCTTCCCGGGCAGGCTGCAGGCTGGGCTACCCCCTTACTCCCCAGTGTTCAAGTCTTGGATCCACTGCTGGAAGTACCTGAGCGTGCAGGTAAGCATGCTCCCGAGGGGGAGGGTTTCCCCACTTTTCCACCATGTTGATCAGGGGAGAAAAAGAAGGATAAGGAGACTGCGGACTCTTGGTTTGAGGTATCTAAATTGAATTTTCACTGTATTTTAGAAAGGATTCAAGTAGTCAGATCTGAATTTATTTAAAAATTGCACAGCAGACTTGTAAATCAAATAAACTTCAATAAAATTTTTATTTTATTTTTTGTCTTCTTTTTCAGGGCCGCACTCGGCATATGGAGGGTCCCAGCCTAGGGCTTAAATCGGGAGCTATAGGTGCCAGCCTACATCACAGCCACAGCAATGCCGGATCCGAGCTGTGTCTGCGACCTACACCACAGCTCATGGCAATGCCAGATCCTTAACCCACCCCACTGAGCAAGGCCAGGGATCAAACCCGCATCCTCATGGATACTAGTCGGGTTTGTTAACAGCTGAGCCATGACCAGAACTCCCAATAAAACTTTTACAAATGAAAAGAAATTTACACCTTAGACAAGGTCTTCTCAACTCTTAAAGACTCTTAGAACCAGTATGAAGGGGCCCGTGGGGGTATGTGGAGAAGCCCAAGAACTTTTTTTTCTTTTTTTGGCCCAGCCTTCGGCATGTATGACTTCCTGGGCCACTGCATCGACAACATCAGATCCTTAAAACCACTGCACTGCAAGGGAACTCCCCAAGAACTTCTTATACTGCGAGTAACCCAGGCTGAAAATGCAGCCGCCAGCCCCTCCCTCCTGCAGGACTTCCCGGCTGCCCAGGGGAGCCTGAGCTGGGCCACTTGGGGTGTTTGGCCAGGGCGCCATTCTTGAGATTTCTGTGTTCTGTGCCTAAGCACCCTTCTGCTGATTGGAGTTCCAGGGCCCAGAGGTCAAGGATCCAGGCGGCTGCCCCAGAGCAGGTTTATGCCTTTTCCTGGCCTTGGTTGGCCTCACAGTAAAATGGGGCAGTGGCCTGGGGAGGAGGAGCCAGCCTGCTGACTGGCCTCTAGGTTGAGAAAAGGATGACTGGGAGGCAAGCAGGGAGAAGAGAGACAGAGGTGGGTCTTCCCAGCGACTCCAGTTGGTTCTCCACACATCATATCTGTGGTGTTGGAGGGCCCGAACCACGTGGGCTCTGAAGCTGGAAGGGCAGCGAGTCTCCTCTGGGGTTTCCTACTCAGCAGCCCCAACAACACTGGACACCTCATGGCATGAAGTGAACTGCTCCCTTGTGCTTCAGCACAGAGCGGATTCTGACCTTGGCCTCTAGCAATGCAAAACCTAGGCCCTCCACCCCCAACCCTGGGGGCCCTGAGCTGCCAGGCCCTTCCTTGTCTCACTCTGGCCTTGCTCTGGGGTGTACGGACAGGAGGCACGGCCTCCCCTTTCACTGACCTGACTCCTTCCAACCCAGGGCCAGCTCTTCCGTGGCTCCAGCCTGCTTTTCCGCCGGGTGTCATCAGGATCGTGTTTTGCCCTGGAGTAACCTGAATCACCAAGAAAAAAAAAAGAAAACAAACAAAGGAAAAAAACAACCACCCAGTCTCAGCCTGGCCACCATGGGTGAGGCCTGATCATCTCCGGGCACCTGTAAGACGACCAACCCAGCAACAACTAGCACAGCTGGGCTTTGGTTTCCATATTTGCCATGTGTCTGTCCAGAAGCAGGGGATGGGTGGGGGTGAGGCTTCGCCCAGTGGATTGGTCACCGTTGGACCTGGGGACGGTGGGGTGGGGCTGGGGAGACGGGGCAGAGTCCCCTCCCTTTGTGGATTTGCCGAGTCTGCCCTGTGCAGGGACTGGAGAACAGCTTGCAGGGGCCCAGGTTGGATGGGCCAAGGCTCACAGGGTCAGGTCCCACCCCCCAGCCACACCGGTGGAGTCAGCCCCGGCTCTCTTCTGCAGCTCAGCTGGGAGCGTCGCTCTCCTGCTTTGTAAATACAGCGTGACCCCCTTCACGAGGCCACCATCATGTCCAGGCCTGTGCTAGGAAGCTCTCGCTAGGTTCTGCCTTCGTCCTTCTCAACACTACTTTTCTGATAAGAAGGCAGCCCCCTTCTGAACGGGAAATCATGTGACTGCCCAGAATGTATCGCCCTCGTCCAGTGCTCATCCGTTTAATGGTGACGCCTCACGTGTGGGATCTGGTTGTTACCTGTTCAGTTGTAAACACCCAGACATTAGACAGATCAGCGTCTCTAGACCTACCCAGTTTAAAGTTCCTAATAAGATCTGACCCTTTCTCCCTCAAATAAATGTATTGGTGGTGATTTGGAGTTTTGTGGAGTCTCTTATTTTTATGAGCTTAATTCTCTGCAGGGTCTTTTTCAGTCCTTTGTGATTGTGTGGGAAAGGACTGTAAAATGAAAGGGCTGGGGCCAACGCAGCCTGGGTATGGATCTGAGCTTAGTGGAGGATAGCCTGGTGGTGGTGGTGGTGGAGCGGGGGGAACATTCAGCAGTTTTCCGAATGAGACAAGGCTGAGATGCCAGTTCACAGAGCAACAGTTAGTGCATAGGCCTGTTCTCAGGGAGACAAGCCCTTTTAGTTCCTCCCAAGTTTCAGAAAATGTTCCATCCGAGCCTCCAGCTGTCATCTTGGACTCGTTTGCAGATGGCATTGTTGTGTCTACATGGGCCCAGATGCAGCACCAGGCTTGGCTTTCTCTGGAAAAGTCAATACTTTCATTTGCTTCTGCCCAACATCATGCTGTGTAAAGAGTTAAAACCTACACATGGAGCGTGCTGGCCCCTGGAGACCATGGGCTTCCAGCTAATGGGTTTACTTATTTCTTTACTGCTTACTTTTTAGGGGCCTCACCCGGGGCATATGAAAGTGGAAGTTCCCAGGCTAGGGGTCGAATCTGAACTACAGCTGCTGGCCTACACTGCACCTCATGGAAGGTGAGATCCGAGTCGAGTCTGTGACCTACATCACAGCTCACGGCAACACCAGATCCCTGACCCACTGAGCGAAGCCAGGGATCGAACCTGCATCCTCATGTATACTAGTTGGATTTGTTTCCACTGCACCACAACAGGAGCTCCCTTTTCTTTTTTTTTTCAAAGGGCCACACCTGCAGCACATGGAGGTTCCCAGGTTAGAGGTCGAATTGGAGCTACAGCTGCCAACCTATGCCATAGCCACATCAACACGGTACTCAAGCCAAGTCTGCAACCTATACCGAAGCTCAGGGCAATGCTGGATCCTTAAGCCGCAGAGCTAGGTCAGGGATTGAACCTGTGTCCTTATGGATACTAGTGAAGTTTGTTACCACTGAGCCACAATAGGAACTCCCTGGCTGATGGGGATTAAATACCAGTTGAGGCCAGCTGGGTTCTCCAAGTGTTTCTCCTGCTCCAGGGGACTGGCTTTGGAGAACTGGGATTTGGGACTTGGGTCATACCTCACAGACATGGGTTGGATCGAGCTGCAGAAAGGTCCTGGATGCTTTTGCAGAACTGGTTTTCCCTGGTGGTCTAGTAAGGGTAGTTTGCATGTCCTTGTCCCCAGGAACACAGGAGCATGTCTGTGCAGGTGTCCTGCAAACGTATATTGGTGAAGGCCACTAAGGTCTCTCACTTCAGTCTGTCAAAGTAGTGGGGAAGGTGAGTACCTGGCAAGGTAAGCGGGCCAGGCCTTGGTGGCATCAGTTCTGAAAAGGAGGTAGACCCTTCAGAGGCACATCTGCCACATGGCACATGACCTTTCTCCAGCCCAGCTTGGATTCCCATCACACTGACCACTGTCCTGGGGTACCTCTTCTCCCTGCTGCTCCACCATGAAATCCTGCTTTTGCATTGATTACTCCCTTTGGTCCCCCAGATTCAGAAGTGTGAGCTGAGCTGGTCCTGAGCAACCTCTCCCTCTGACAGCCACCTTCTCTCAGGTGTTTGGAGAGGCCACTGGGGATAAAGAGCTGGCCTGTGTGGCCCTGGGGAGTCACCTTGAGGAGAACCGATGCTGTTCCCAGGTAATACCCTGAGATTTCTGAATTTTGGGGTCTTGACTACGTTTCCCGGGTTATCTTCCACACCCAGAAATGGCAGGGACATCACCTTTGATACTCCATCTCTGTTCTTAGTTGAACCAAGTACAGGTTTTATCCCTAATGATTTTCAGTCTGGTATCTGCGTGTGCGTTTTGTAAATGTTAACCGCTCCCTTTGTTTCCAGGAGGGGAGGGAGGCCAGTCACCCTCTTCCCTCCTGGAAAACCTAATTCCAATGGACAAAGCTGGGAAGTCCTCCGACAGGCCTTTTGGGACCCCTAGCATTGAAGCCTGTGCAGGGCCCTACTAAGGTGGCAGTGGCGGCCTGTGCAGGGCCCTACTGAGGTGGCAGTGGTGGCCTGTGCAGGGCCCTTTGATAGCCATGCCAGTGCCCTGAGGCCTGGGACTCATGCAACAGAATGCTAGAGCAGACCGGCCCCACTCTGGCTTGTATTATTTCCCCAAATTTTTTCTAAAGAGATTCCCTACTGCTGGTCTTAGATTTTTTTCATATGGCAGATTTCCTGAGGGCTGGACACAGGTGTTCTTGCTTTGCAGGAGGCCAACAGATCTCCCAAAACTGAGAAAGATAGGTTTGGGCCTTCCCAATCTGGCTGTGCCCAGAGGCTACCTTTCCGGAATACCTCATAGGACTTGGGACTGGTTTGAAAAAACAAGCCCACAAAGGGAGGGACCTCCTATCCCCCTCAGGAAGGTAAATTGAGTCAGCATCTGAAATCAATTAATATAATACATTCTATGTGTAGAAGGAACAAAATCACATGCTCATCTCAAGACACAGAAAAAGTGTTTAACAAAATTCAATATCCCTTCATGATGAAAACACTCAAAAACCTAAAAAGAGAAGAGAGCTTCCTCAACCTGGTAAATGGGATCTATGAAAAAGCCCTTAATTGGTGTTATGCCAAGTAGAGAAAAACTTGGTGTTTTCCCCCAAGATCAAGAATAAGACAAGACAGGAGTTCCCGTCGTGCCGCAGGAGAAACAAATCCAACTAGGAACCATGAGGTTGTGGGTTCAATCCCCGGCCTTGCTCAGTGGGTTACAGATCTGGCATTGCTGTGAGCTGTGGTGTAGGTCGCAGACGCGGCTCAGATCTGGTGTTGCTGTGGCTGTGTAGGCTGGTGGCTGCAGCTCTGATTCGACATCTAGCCTGGGAACCTCCATATGCTGCAGGTGTGGCCCTTAAAAAAAAAAAAGGAACAAGACAAGGATGCCTACTCTTGCCTTGAATTAGAGGGCCTGGCCAGGGCAGTTAGGCAAGAAAATGAAATAAAAGTAATCTGGGTTATAAAGGCAGAAGTAAAACTATCTGCAGATGACATGATTTTGTATATAGAAAATGCTAAGGAATCCACTAAAAATACTGTTATAGTAATAAGTGAATTCAACAAGGTTATGGAATATAAAATTGATATATAAAAATCAATTGTTCTATATGCTTGGAGTCAAACTGAAAACGAAGCTAATGAAACAATTTTACTTATAACAGCGTAAAAAGTTAATAAAATTCTTATGAACATATTTAACAGTTACAAAACTTATGTTTTGAAAACTTGGAAACATTGTTGAAAGAAAGTCAAGAAGATCTAAGTAAGTGGAAAGACATCACTTGTTCATGGATTGGAAGCCTTAACATGGTTAAAATGGCAGAGTCCATAATCCCTTTCAAAACTTCAACTGACCTTGCAGAAATTTGATGGGCTGATTCTAAAATTCATACAGAAATTTAAGGAACCTAGAATAGGCTAAACAATCTTGAAAAAGAACAAAGCTGGAGGACCTGCTCTTCCCAATTTCAAAACTTACTACCAAGCTATAGTAATCCAGGTAGTGTGGTACCAGCTTAAAGATAGATACATAAATCAATGGAATATGATTAAGAGTCTAGAAATAAACATCCACATTTTAATTCACACAATAAACTCAAAACATAGGCATAAATCTTCTTGAACTTGGATTAGGCAGTGATTTCTTAGATAACACTAAACACAAGCAACAAAAGAGAAAACTAGGAAAATCAGACCTCATCAAAATTAAAAACTTTTGGTTCAAGGGATATCATCAAGAAAAACTGAAAAGATAACCCACAGAATGAGAGAAAATGTTTGCAAACCACATATCTGATAAGGGGCTAGTATCTAGAATATATAAAGACTTTCCTACAACTCAATAAAAAGACAAATACCCCAACTTAAAAATGGGCAAAAGGAGTTCTCTTGTGGCGCAGCAGGTTAAGGATCCAGCGTTGTCACTGCAGGGGCTTGGGCTGCTGTTGTGGTGCAGGTTCGATCCCTGTCCCGGGAATGTCCGCATGCCATGGGCGCAGACAAAAAAAAAAGGGAAGGGGGTAAGACTTGAGTAGACGTTTTTCCAAAGAAGATACACAGATGGACACCAAATACACGGAAGGATGCTCAACATCGTTAGTCATCAGGAAGATGAAAATCAAAACCACGATGAGATACTACTGCACACTCAGTAGGATGGCTATAATCGAAAAAGATAACGTGTCAGAAATGTGGAGAACTGAAACCCTTGTACATTGCTGGTGCAAGTGTAAAATGGTGCAGCCACTTGGGAAAGTAGTCTGGCAGTTCCTGAAAAAGTTAAACATAGAGTTACTATATAATCCAGAGTTACCATATAATAACACTCCAAGGTATGTACACAAGAGAAGTGAAAACATATGTCCACACACAAACGTATACATGAATGTTTATAGCAGCATTATTTAGAATAGCCAAAACATGGAAACAACCTGAGTGTCCACCAACTGATGAATGGATAAATAAAATATATTCCATATGAAGGAATATAATTTGGTGGTAAAAAAGAATAAAGTACTATATCATGTTACAACATGGATGGACCTTGAAAATACGCTAAGTGAAAACAACCAGACACAAAAGGCCACCTGTTGTATGATTCCACTTAGACAAAATGTCAGGATAGACAAATCCATAGAGACAATAGATGAGTGTTTGCTTAGGGCAGAGGCTAAGGGAAGGGAGGGAAAGTGGGGTGTGACTGTTGATGGGTATGGGATTTCTTTTGGGGGGTGATAAAAATGTTCTAAAATTGTGATGGTTGCACAACCCTGTGGATATATAAAAACCATTGAGTGATACACTTTATTTTACCTTTTTTTTTTTTGGTCTTTTTAGGGCCACACCCTTGGTATATGGAAGTTCTCAGGCTAGGGGTCGAATCAAAGCTGCAGCTGCCCGCCTACACCGTAGCCACAGGAATTTGGGTTCTGAACCAAGTCTTGAACCTACACCACAGCTCGCGGCAACACCGGATTGTTAACCCACTGAGCGAAGCCAGGGATCAAATCCAAGTCCTCATGGATACTAGTCAGATTTGTTTCCACTGAGCTCCCACAGGACCTCCCTGAGTGGTACACTTCAAATGGGTGAATTTTATATATCTTGTGAGTTAGACCTTAACAGAGATACAGTATATCTGTGTGTGTGTACACATATTGCACACTGCTCTGGCCCGATTTAAATGTTCCTGTTTAATTGCTCACAGGCCAGCTTTAATTGCCTCCCTACCAGCCCCACTGGGTCCCAAGCTGCCCATCACCTACCACTGATAACCCTACACACACACTTGTGCTTTCCTGCCCCACGGCATTTTGGGACAATCCTGTGCTCCGCAGGCAGGTATGGGGAGGGTACACTCAGGGAGAACCCCTTGTCTAGGCAGAGCCCCCAAGGCCAGGCAGGCAGGGACCTCGCTAGAGTCCTCACCCCACCCCCCACCCCGGACTGAGATGGGAGGGGCCCGAGGTGTCTGGGACGCATGCGCAGTCAGCGGGCAGAAACCGGAACTCGCCACGCCAGGCCTCGTGCTCCTAAAGGTGACTGGATGAGGCACTGCCCTGCAGCCTTTCCCTTCCAGAAGGACTTCAGCCAAGAAACGTCTTGTCTGGGGGTTGAGGACAGCTGACCTCTTCAACCCGGGAAGGCAGGAAGCGCTTCTGGGGACAGTCCCAGACTCCCATGGCGTGAAGAAGAGGCCAGGGACTTGGAAGAGGCAGAGGGGTTACTGTGAAGCCCCAAGACCTTCTGTTCCTGAGAGCGGGACTGTGGCCACAGGACGGCTGGAGTGTGGGCACGTGAGGCCAGAGGAACACTGCTCAGAGCGATCTGCAGCTGGCCGAGGGGTGGACTTCCCCAAAGGCAGAGACCCCTGGGCCAGTGCCCTATTGAGGGTTGGCTCTATTGAGGCCTGCTGAGGGCACAGGGTGACTGGCTGGAAGCTAGGGCGAAGGGGGCTGCTGCGCCACAGAGAGGACCCTCCAGGAAACTGGTTTCAGTGGAGAAAGACAATCCAGAGTAGGCATGAGGCCTTGCCTTTGAGTGGTGACCCGTTCAGAAGATTCCAGCCAACACCAGGGCAGGCAGTAGCAGCAGTCCCAGGAGGAGACCCCAGACATGCCCAGAGCTTGAGTTCAACCCTGACTGGATACCAGGCTTTTCAGGGTCCTCTGCACCTGCAAGAAGGGAGAGGTTTTGCTTCAGCCTGGAGGCAGCGCTTCCTGACCTTCCTCCCACCCATCCTACCAGGCATGCACCTGGGGGCTGAGCAGCCAGGGCGGAAGCTCTTCCTCGGAGGGCACATGCCCCATCGTGCCCGTACTGTCTATGCTGGAGACGGGAGGCAAGGTAGGATGGACGCCGTGGGCCTTACCTGGCAAGGAGGACTGCAGGGCCAGGGTTCGCCCGCCCGTGGCCTTAGCAGTAGCGGAGGCACCAGGGGAGTTGGACAAGGGCTTGGAGGAGGTGTGCCCCTTGTGCTCCAGGGTAGCCTGCCGCTCCCCTGCCTGGTCCTGGGCTAGAAAAACTGAGGCCAAGATCTCGCTGGAATCAGGCGACTCGGCCTCAGCCTCACCCTCTTGGGAGGGGTGTAGTGGTTCCCGTGTCCCCGTAAAGGACGTCTTGGGGTGCAGAGGACTCTCTGGGCTCCTCGAGGGCATTCTTGTACTGTTGGCCTCTCGGTCTGCCGACTTGGGGGTGGGGTCATGGGTCGATCTGGGGGAAGTGGCTGGCCTCTCATCCAAGGAGAGCAGGTTGTGAGTTGCCGAAAAGAAAGGGGCCTCAGTTGTTAAGGAAGGTGAAGCCTCCGTTGCCATGGAAGGGGAATCTTCTGTTACTAAGGAAGATGGGGCCTTGGTTTCTACAGCAGGTAGAGCCTCTGTTGCCAGGCGGCCTGAGACCTCTTTTACCAAGGACGGAGCTTCCATTGCTAGGGAAGAAGTGGTGCCCTTTTCCCTAGAGCCTGAGGCTTCTGTTGGCAGGGAAGCTGGGGCCTCATATACCGAGGAAGGCAAATGCTGAGCCTCTTCCAGGCCTCTGATGGGTTCTGACAAGAGACACAAGGCCTGGCATTAGTGCTGCAAGCAGGACCGCACGTCCCTCACCCCACCACAATCAAGGTGAGGTGAGGGAGTTCCCATGGTGGCTCAACAGTAAGCAACCCGACTAGTATCCATGCAGACGCGGGTTCAATCTTTGGCCTCGCTCAGTGGGTTAAGGATCCGGCGTTGCCATGAGCTGTAGTGTAGGTCGCAGACTTGGCTCAGATCCCTCATTGCTGTGGCTATGGCTGATTGGACGCCTAGCCTGGGAACTTCCACATGCTGAGGGTGCGGCCCTAAAAAGACAAAGAAAAAAAAGGTGAGGCAACAAATGTTCTAGAAGACAGAAAAGCACACATGCACACACCCTCTCCAACGAATTTGTCCCTCATGGATGATACATGTTATTTCTTGTGATGACACCTTCCCTTCCACCCACCTCTTTGTCCAAGACTTTCTCTCACTAGCACTTCCCCTTTCTCAGGGGACTTCTCCGGGTCCTGTTCCTAACATACCCACTGAGTTTTGGGCCCTGCCTTTTGAGTTCCTCTGGCCATGGTCGCCCACAGGTTCCGCCCACCCTGTGGCCTAACCATCTGCTGCACCCCCGACCCCTCCAGGAGTCTCCAGACTCGCCTACCTTCTGCTGGTCACTTGGAATGCCAGGGCACCAGAGTGGCTGCGCAAAGAGGGCAAAGCGGGCTTGGGAACCTGGACTGGGTGGGCCGCGGAGGGTTCCTCTCCTGGCTCGTCCACTAATCTGGAGCTGCCTCTAGACCATCTAGTCCCCTCACTCACCTTCCTCCCCACCTCCCCCCCAGACTCACCACACAGAGAGTTCTTGCATCGGTAGCCAGAAGGACATTGGGAGCACGGAGTCCCCTCCTGGTAGGGCCTCTGCCCCTTCATATTCCCCCTACAGGAGTCGAGGAGGAAGAGGAGATACTTGGGGGAGGGCGGTCCCCACCAACCCCCATCCTGATCCCTCATACACCACCTGGTCCGGAAGTGCCCCCTGGGTCTTACTTGCGCTCAAACTTGCTGGGCCAGTGAAAGCAGACTCCCACTGGTGCCCTCGCAGCTGCCCCAAGAGTGTAAGGCACCACCCCCTTCCTCTTCCTTAGCCGGTGTCCACCTCAGCCCACCAGGGCTCCCTCTGCACTCACGGGGGCTCGTAGTTGCAAACCAGCAGATGGATATTGGCCTCCTCAATGCCCTGGAGCTTCTCACATAAGTGGGAACCACAGCCAATCCTCTCTGTCTTGGCCCAGACCACCTGAGGGAGGGCAAACCCAGTTTAGCCAGGGTGGGATGGCTCCTAGCTAGCGTCTCTCTACCTCAGCCTTCTAGGAGCGAGGAGAGGAGGAACCCTATCTGTACGGTCCAAGTCCTTGAGGACACACAGCTTCAGGAAAAAACATTCAACAGGGGTTTGGAGGAGAAAACAGGATATATCCAAAGGAACGAATCTCAGATGGGAGGATCTTAGACATCAGCAGCAAGGAAGGGAACAGCAGGAGCCGTTTTGGAAGCAGAACTTGCCCCAATTCACAGGTAAGCAGGGAGCTGCTCTGCCATTTCTAAGTGCAGGTCTCCTAGCTGGTAGGAGTTCTGTCTTAAGTATAATTTTTTTTTTCTTTTTAGGGGCGCACTCTTGGCGTTTGAAAGTTACCAGGCTATGGGTCCAGTCGGAGCTACAGTTGTTGGTCTATGCCACAGCCGTCAGCAACGCCAGATCCAAGCTATGCCTGTGACCTACACCACAGTTCATGGCAACATCGGATCCTTAACCTACTCAGCGAGGCCAGGGATCGAACCACTGTCCTCATGGATGCTAGTCAGGTTCATTACCTCTGAGCCACAATGGGAACTTCCTTAAGTATAAATTTTTAAAAAGTCAGAAAAACCTTTGTGTACTACCATGGGCTGAGACCAGCTGATGTAGCCTCCCTTTGCTATTTTCTAGACCTAGTCTGCCCAGGAATCCCTCAAACTGAGGCTAGTTGTTTTGTTTTGCCGTGAGATCTGGCTGTTAACTTGCACAACTCCCCGGGATTGGGGTCTTTCTGCTTAAATCAGCCAGGGGTCTCCTGGGTACCACTGTTGAGCATCTCCCAGGCAGAACTGATTCCAGAGTGCACTCAGCCTTAAGCACACAGGATGGGGAGTGGGGCAGCCCCGCTCGTGCTGGGCACTGACAGTGACCCCTGACGGAGGCTGTATGTGTGGGGAGTGTGAGAGGAGGCAGGGGACAGAGGGAAGGGGCAGGGAGGGCTGGGGCCTCATGACTTCCTGATCTGGGTGGGTGATGTTGGGATTTCCTTCTCTAAAGATTAGGACTAAAAATACCACAGAACAAAGCACTGGGAAATGGAATTGGTGGATATGGGTGGGAAGATGGTTGGTTCATTTCCCTTTTCTTTTTTAAAAAAATTTGTCATGTTATTGTTTGAACAACAAATAAGCTTTGGGAGGAGAAAAAAGAATTCAGTCACGCTAGTGTTAATCCTGCCCCCCAAGCCCTACTTCCCTCATCTGCAAACTCAGACTTCCAAAATACAGCAAAACCCTGACATAGCAAAGAGTGACTGCAGGAGGTGGGAAATGCTCTCAGAAAGCTCCCTGAAAATCCTCACTCGGTGACAATTTTCTCTCTCTCTTATTGTACGTGTAGTTTTTAAAGGCAAAAGAAAAATTAAAATTGTCTATTTGCTTTATCAACTCCTGGCAAATGAGAAGCAGCACCTTAGACACCCCGAGAAATGACGAAAGAGGGACAGTGAGAGAGTAGACAGAAACTGGGGACCGTTTACTGCACAGGCAGACAGCCCTGCCCACCTAGTCCAGAGGACAGGTCCTCCTTAGAGCTCAATGGCCGATTGCCCGGCACAGTATCTTACTGTTCAGGAAACTGGCTCTGCCACACCTAATTTTAGGTCCCTCTGGGACCAGGAGGCCAAGAGAGGCTGCTTAGGTTTTCAAAAGATTGTGGTTTTCAAAGACTCAAGTGAAAATGATTTAGGCAATCTGAGAAGTGGACTTTGTTAGGGACCTGGACAACGCATAAATTGCTGTGGAGAATGACTTTTTTGAAGGATCCAAGTGGACCTCAAGGACCCCAGTGTTTTGAAGGGGGAGGTGGCCCCGCCCATCGCCCCAGGTCCCACCCACCCAGCCTCGCACCTGCGTGTAGTGGCCGCACATCTGGCCTGTGGCGCAGATGCCGGCGCTGAGGTTGTAGTGCTCCCACTCGTGGTACCACTCCTCCATGGCCAGTGGCACGTCCAGGACCTGGTCCGTGATGGCGAACAGGTTCTCTCCGCGCCGTCCGCGCTCCTTGTTGTGGCCCCACACGCACTGCTGTGCATAGGCTTTGGCGAAGGCGGCCAGCTCCTCATCCCACCTCTGCGGGGCAGGTTGGGGAAGAAGGTGAGGGCACCTGGGGCTCAGTGAAGGCCAGAGAGGGGGTTGGGAGAGGGAGGTGAGGGTGCCCCCCAGTTCTGTGGGGATCAGAAAAGAAGGTTGAGGGTGTGCCAGGAGGCCTCTGGAAGCCACAGACCAACCCTTCCTTGAGAGGTGATGCTTGGCCATGATCCGGAACACAGCTCTGTTGCTGGTGGGCCTCTGTGAGGAGGCGGGAGGGTGCTGTCCCAGGCCATGGAGTTAGCAAAGCTTGGCACTATTCATCAGCCATATGGTTTTATTTTATTTTTTTATCTCTTTTTTTTTAGGGCTGCACCCGTGGCATATGGAGATTCCCAGGCTAGGGGTTGAATCTGCTGCTGGCCCTTCGCCAGAGCCAGAGCCACAGCCATGCCAGAGCCGAGCTGCATCTGCGACCTACACTGCAGCTTGCAGCAATGCTGGAACCTTAACACACAGCGAGGCCAGGGATGGAACCCGCATCCTCATGGATACTAGTTGGGTTCTTAACCTGCTGAGCCAGGGTAGGAATTCCACGAGTCATATGGCTTCAGATTGCTTAACCTTCCCGTACTCTCCTAGGGATTTGGGAAGAATAAATGAGATGATGTTTGTGACAATGTGATTGTCAGTTGATACTAGGATCCTTCTCTGTGAAAGGCGGGAACAGATGCCCCTGCCAGGGCTGGCCGGACTGCTCTGAGCACACAGGATGCCCAGCGACACGTCCCAGGGCTGGGCTGTTCATGCCGTTTCCTCTACCCACCCACCAGAAATCTGACTTGAGGGGCCATCATTCCCCTTGAAGCGCCCACTCTCCCTTTGGGATGGTCCAGCCTCCGTGGCTTTACCAGCTCCAGGCGTCTCTCCCAAGTGCTCTCATGTCAACGGATAACCCTTTCCCCCAAGAACATTAAGCATCTTATTAAGTGTGACCATTGTGAGAGGCCCATTTTCAGGGCCCTGATGACCCAAAGAGCAGTCAGGTCCAAAAGGCAGTGTTCTACAGGGGGGGACCTCAGGTGAGATGTGGGAGGGGGCATTTCAGGTTAGCAGACCTCTGAGGTTCTGTGTCCCCGGCTGGGAGGACAGCCCCCCCCGTGTGGGTGGGAAGAGGGATTAATGGGGCATCCGACCAGAGCATTGAGGAGAGCGGTCTGGATCCCATTAAACTTTGTTCTTGGCCTCTCTTGGAAATGGATGGTCTGGCGGCAACTCTCGCTCCACCCTCTGGGGGCCCAGCCAGCTGTGGGAGCCAGACAGCCCATAGCGCCAAGAGCTTGGGCGACCCTGAGAGGAGGGGGCTGTGTGGCCGCACCCACTCCCCACCCACACAGGGTTCTCAGGAGCCGCTGCCAGGGGTGGGGATAGCCCCACTGCTGTAACGTCGGGTGAATCCCTTCCCATCCCGGTCCCTGAGTTCTCTCAAACTCGTAGTAGTGGGGTATGGGAAAGGGGTGGGGTGCTGGGGACCAGGCTCAGGGTATCTGGGATGACCTCCGGGGCTCCAGACCAGACCGTTGGCTCCTTCGGGGTGTCTGGCCCAGAGCACGTGCTCAACAGACATTGGTCAGCTGTTGATGACTGAGACGTAGCCCTACTTCAGGCAGTCTCCCCTGCAGAGCTCAGCTCTAATTTCCAGCCTGACTGGATGCCTGGAGTCCCACCAGAGTCATTCCTGTGGGTCTTAAAGCTTATCAGTTATCCAGAGACCCCTGTGGAGTTTTAGGAGTCATGGCACCCACTCATATTGGCCACTTGGTCACCATCTGAAAGCAAGTCCATTCATTCATCCACTCATTCATTCATTCAAGAGCGCTGGGCCCTAGGCTAGCCCAGGGGGCATCAGCAAGTCTCCATTGTCATAAATCATCAATCATGCCACCATAACTGACGGGTATGTGATGGGTAGTTTAGGGTCAACAAAGAGGCCAACCTGAGGGTGGAGAAGGAGACACTAAGCTAAGTGTGAAAGATGAGGCCCTAGGGAGTTCCCATAGTGGCTTAGTGGAAATGAATCTGTGAGAACGCAGGTTCGATCCCTGGCCTCGCTTATTGGGTTAAGGATCTGGCATTGCCATGAGCTGTGGTGTAGGTCGCAGATGCTGCTAGGATCCCAGGTGGCTGTGGCTGTGGTGTAGGCCAGCAGCTACAGCTCCGATTCGACCTCTAGCCTGGGAACCTCCATATGCTGTGGGTGCGGCCCTAAAAAGACAACAACAAAAAAAGATGAGGCATTGGGAGTTCCCTAGTGGTCCAGTGGTTAGGCTTCAGTGCTTTCACCGCTGTTGCCCGAGTTCAATCCTTGATCTGGATCTGAGATCCCACATTAAGCTGCTGTACACCGTGACCAAAAAAAAAAAAAAAGGGAGGTGAGGCATTGGCCAAATGGAGAGGGGAAAGGCATCCTAAGCAGAAGGCAAAGCACAAACAAGACGTGGAGGTGGGAGACAACATTTTGATGGGTGAAATACAGGCTGCTCAGGTTATTGAAGGAGAAAGTGTGCAGGAGAAGAGGCTGGAGAGGTAGGCAGGGCTAGACACACAGAGAAGGGCTTCTCAGGAGCTGGAGCTTTATCCTGAGCCAGTGGGAGGGAAGGATTTTCAACAGGGCCAGGCTGGTGTGTTGGATCCTTCGTTCTGGTAGAGGAGGCCAGGTGTAGTAGCTGTTCTAGAAATCCATGGGAAAAGAAATGAAAGACTGAAGCAGGGTTGTGCCAAAGATACGGAGCAAAGGGGGAGATGGGATTCAAGATAAACGGAATCTTCTGGGAGGTAAAAGTGGTGATGATTAGACGTGGAGGCTGAGGGAGGGAGAGAGAATAGTTCATGATAACTGCACCCCCCCACCCAATCTGCCTCACCCTGGATCCATTCCCTGATTTGTTATCAGACACTTATTGATCACTTACTGTGTGCCAGGCACTGTTTTTTTTTTTCTTTTTTCTTTTTTTTTTCTTTGGCATTTGGAAGTTCCCAGGCTAGGAGCCGAATCATAGCTACAGCTGCTGGCCTATGCCACAGCCACAGCAACTTGGAATCCGAGCCACATCTGCGACCTACGCCACAGCTCACAGCAACGCTGGATCCTTGACCCACTGAGCGAGGACAGGGATTGAACCTGCATCTTCATGGATGCTGGTCGGGTTTGTTTTCGTCGCACCACAACGGGAACTCTCCAGGCACTATTCTAAGTTCTTTACACATAGTCACTCATTTTGTCCATACAGCCACCCTACAAGAGCGTTGTTATAGCAATATCATTCCCAGTTTACAGCTGGGCCGTAGAGAGGTTAAGTAACTTGGCTGAGGTCACACAGCTAATAAATGGCCAAGTCAAGATTCGAACCCAGGCTAGCTGACTCCAGAGACTTTGCCTTTTACCATCACTAAAGCTGAGCCTGAGCCTTGTCCCACATTTATCCTGATGTCCCAGTCCAGCCTTATCTCCTCTCCTCAGATCACTTCCTCCCAGGCAGCGGCGTGTCCCGTCAGCATCTGAACTGCTTCCTAGAATGTCACCCCACTCCTCGACTCCTGAGGTCCGCCTCTCTCCGCAAAGCAGCTGCTAGACCGCGCAGCCCCCAGCCTCAGCCAGCAAGATCGGAGGGCATCAGGGACCTAGAGATGGGGAACTGAGGCCCAGCAGTGTGGTCCAGGCCTCAGTCGGGGGACTGCTGGCAGAGCTGGTACCAGCGTCGGGGGCTCCTAGTTTGTTGTGTGCAGTTCCTGGTTGCCAAAGCCGACAGGGCTGGGAGAGGACGGTGCTGTGTGCGTCTGTGGAGCCCTTCCTACGTCTTTCTCACACATCATCCTGTCTGATCTTCAGGGCAGGGATCGCCCAGAACCACGTGATCAGGAAACGGAGGGCTTTGAAGGTAAAGGGTATACCCAGGGCCACTTCACCAGACTGGACAGAGCTGTTAGAGCGCTGGTCCTGAATCCCCCAGGCTGGCTGCTGTGTCCCCTGGGTACAACCCTGCGCATGGGCAACAGCTAGAGGGTCCCTGGACACTGCCCATCACCTCAGGGTGATTGGAGGGGATGGGCCAGTCTACCCCCTAAGGGAAAGCAGGCAGGGGGTGAATTTCTCACTTTATCTCTTCTAATCCTGAGCTAAACTTCCTGCCCCAACCCTCCCATCAAATAACTCCCCCCTCTGACAGGTAACCACTAGCCCAGGTCTGGCTTCTGTCGTCTGTAAGCAGGTCCATCTGCGTGTGCCTTCCACAGGCATATTCAGTAGTACTTTGCATGTTTTCAAACCTCATGTAAATATACCCAATGATAGATAGATAGATGCATAGAGGGATAGGTAGATAGACAGGGATTTCGTTTTCCCCGTACTCAATATTATGAGATTCAGTGTGAGATTCAGTCCATGTTTTTTTTGTGTGTTTTTTCTTATTTTTTTCTTTTTTATGCCTCACCCCTTGGCATATGGATGTTCCTGGGCCAAGGACTGAATCTATGCCATAGCTGCAGGCAACAATGGGTCTGTTAACCCACTGCACTGGGTCAATGATCGAACCTGAGCTTCCATAGTTGACCCGGGACCTGCAGTCATATTCTTAACCCACTGCACCATGGCAGGAACTCCTGGGTCCGTGTTGATATGTGTGTAGCCCTAATTATGACCCATTTCACAGATGAGAAAACTGAGGGTCCTTCCTAGGACTCATCTCAAATCACAGGGCTTGTGGGTGGCCCAGACAGAATTTGACCTGTGGGATCTGGAGCCCTCTCTGCTTCTGGTTCCTGTTCTCACCCTACCTCCTCAGTCCGTCCCTCCTGCTGTGGGTGTTGGGACCCATTCTTCTGCCCTGTTTTTCCTTCTCTCTCCTTGGAAGGCATTTGCAAAATGGTTTCCCTCAAGATGATAGGAACTTCCTGTGTGCTCTCTCACAGGGGCACAGGCATTTTAGGGAGTGCCAGAAAACAAGGCTTCCAGACCTGGCTCCACCAGCTGTGTGACAGGCATGCTTCTGAGGGACCAGCAAGTCCCTCTGCGCTTCAGTTTCCTCATCTGTCTAATGAGGCTGTTTGGGGGTGCCTGTGAACTACACAACGTCAGGGATCCTGTTGCTGCTGGAGAGATGACCCCGAGGTAGCTTCCAGTCGCGGCTGAGGGGCAGTTAGGTCATAACTGCCCCCTACCGCCCCCCATCCCGACACACTTACAATTTGCAGCATGTTGGTGGCCGGCGGGGTGACCTGGGCTCGGTAGAAGTTGTGCAGCTCCACCATCACGTGTTTCTCATTGTCACTGAGGGCTCCGGTGGGGACGGTGGTGGCTGCCAGCAGAAGCAGTGGCGGCAGCAGAAGCACCCGGAGGCTGCGGGAGCCGAGCATGGTGGCTGGTCCTCTCTGGCTCTCCCGTTCAGGAGTCTGGCAGCTGGATTTAAAGTCCTTCCCACAGAAGCACCACCCTGGCCCGGGTGGGTGGGAGGGGCTGCGTCTAGAGGCCTGGCCCGGCTACACAATGTCTCGGGGAGGGCTGGGTGCTTGGGTCCCGACCAGAGTTGAGTCCACTCCCAGCATTATCTCCCCTCAGAGTCCTTGGCCAAACCTTCCTCTCTCTCGGTAACAGGGGCTCAGGCCAAGGGCTGTGTGTGTTCTGCAGTCCCCCCACCAAGCTGCGGACAGGTTCTCCGGGGAGTCACAGTGACCTCTGCAAAGAGTGCACCCACTGGGCGCTGAGGACAGACAGCAAGAAGGAAACCACACAGACCTCACTCCCGGAGGACTGGGCAAGATGAGGGAGCCACGGGTGGCTCGCGGAAGGATGGAGGACCATAAGATGTATTCAGTAAAGGTTGGGCCACTCGAAGTCTGAATCCTGTTTCTGTTCCTTTTCCATCTGTGTTTTTGGCAGTTTTCTCAACTCAATCAGTGATCGTAACAGTACCTACCTCACGGGGCTGGGAACAGGACTAAATGAGATCGAATGTAGAAAAAGTACCCCATACAGCATCGGGCACATAGTAGGTCCTCAGTAACAGTAGACAGCAACCACCCAGCCTTAGAATCAGGCTTTTCACTGTGGGTAATACTGTGGCTTCCGTGTGCCCTCCGTGAATGCGTATGCTCAAGGTGCTCATTTAGAAATGGGCTGGGGCCCGGGACCCCCCTGTTCTACGTATGTAGAAAATAGAATGTGTTTCTGAAATCAAGAGAGAACAGAACAGCAGAGAGGTGAGTGAGCTGATGGGGATGGTTTGGGAAGGGAAACGGGCCCGAGGCCAAGCGCTTGCATAGTGATGGCCATACAGGGGGCAGGGACCAAGGTCTTGGCTTTCATGAGGCAGGAAGCTGGAACCAGTACCCTTGGCTCAGCTGGGATCCTTGAAGCCTGACCTCTCAGTGAATGGGGACCTAGATAGTTCAGGAAATGGGTAGTAGTGATGGCCAAGCAACAGTGTGACTGTACAACATTGTACAACCATGTGCCACTGAACTATACACATAAAAATGGTTAAGATAGGAGTTCCTACTATGGTGCTATGGGATCGGCAGCGTCTTGGGAGTGCTGGGACATTGGTTTGATCCCCGGCAGTGTAGCACAGTGGGTTAAGGATCCAGCGTTGCCACAGTTGCAACTTAGGTCTCAACTGCAGCTAAGACCTGACCCCTGGCCCTGGAACTCCATACGCCACAGGGCGGCCAAAAGAGAAAAAGGATAAGATAGCACACAATGGGCAGCATTTAATCACTTATTCATTTATTCAACAAAGAGTCACGGAGGTTCTCCACTGTGCCAGGCACTGAGCTGGGCGAATAAGACAGAGCTGGGCCTCACCGTCATGAAGCAAGAGAACCACCAGCAAACACACTGGGGCTAAGAGCGTCGGGCTTACCAGCTGGGTGGCCTTGGACAAGCTATCTCCCTGTTTGCTGGGCTCAGTTTCCTCCTCTGTAAACTGCTTAGAACAGAAACTACCTCATATCATGGCTGTGAGCACTGAATGAGTTAGTACACGGATAGGGTTTGGGATAGTGTCTGGCACATACTAAGTGCTTGCTGAGTTCACCAACATGAATGCATTCATTATTGTTATTATTGCAGGTGGGAGAAATTACAGGGTCTCAAGTTGTAGCAGAGGAAAAACAGACAGGCCTGGCTTTTCCTCTGGGGAGGAGTCCCCTGGCCCGGGGGAGCTTGCAGCTGTAAGGTGAAGACACACACACTGCCTGGGGGGGATGGTGCGGAGGCGCTGGTGGACGGAGGGGATGCAGACTGAGGACTGAGAGGCAGAGGGGGAGGAGCTGGTCTGCCTGAGAGGGTAGGATGAGATGGGAACAAGACTGGGAGGCTGACTGGAGCTGGCCTGAGTGTTTGGGGACCACTGCACGCGGCCAGAGGGCCCTGCTCTGTATGTTCACATTCCCACACGGCACCCAGAGCCCTTGCTACGTGGGTGATCTCATTTACTCCTCCTATGACAGCTCTGGGGTGGGTCTCAGAACCACCACACGTGAGAAAACTGATGCCTAGAGAGGTACAGTGATTTCCCTGACGTTGGGGGCCAGGGAGCTGTGCACCAGAGCCTGGGACCTGCCCTCAGGGAGAGGGAGGTTGAGGGCAAGCAGATCAGGGTGAGAGAGGGATGGAGAATAGGAGGTGAAAGAGGGGAAGGGGGCGATGACAGAACCAGGCACGTGCAGGATTGGCTGTGGTTGATATCAGCTGTATTTTTCTCTTTACCCAGGATTTGGAGGAAATGTATGTTTTGAGTTATTATCTATACATATTTTTGGCCACTTCATGACATGCAGAAGTTCCTGGGCCAGGAATCAAACCCATGCCACAGCACTTATTAGAGCCACAGCAGTGACAATGCCAGATCCTTAACCTGCTGAGCCACCAGGGAACTCCTGTACATATTTTAATTGTTTCATTTTGAATAGCAATATAACTCCACAACAAAAAAATTAAGCCAAAGTGGGGGAAAATTTTCCATGCCTAGTATTTGCTTCTACTGTTTGAAGAGGTGCTACTCAAAGTGTAGTCCATGTTCGAGTACCATTCTGCCAGATGTTCGCTACTGTTCCTCAGCAGAGCAGGAGCAGGAAACAGCGTGGGCACTGAGGAACTCTTACAGCAATTCGACATTAGTTGTTTCATGTCTATTAAGCATGTGATCTAAAAATGGAGGCTTGCCCCTTGTGTATCTGCTTTTCATTTTGTTTTTTCTAATTTAATTTAAATTAAAATTTAAATGTTTTATTTTGAAGTAATTATAGACTCACAGAAGATCACAAAAATAACTCAGAGAGTCCATGTGTGCTGTACCAGCTTCCCCCATGGTGACATCTTATATAACCGTGTACAACATCTAAACAAGGAAACGGGGGAGTTCTCTGGTGGTCTAAGGGTTAGGATTTGGTGCTTGCACTGCTGTGGCCTGGGCTCGATCCTGGTCTGGGAACTAGATCCCACACCAAGCTTCTGCATGTTGCAACCAAAATAACAACAACAACAACAACAACAACAATAATAATACAAGGAAACTGACCTTGGTACAACACTGTTTACTGAATTACCGATATCATTCAGATTTCACTTGCCTGTGTTTTTGTGTACACATATGTGTGTACATGTGTGGTTCTGTTCAGCTTGATTTCAGATTTATGTAGTTGTCATGAAAACCAAAACACAGAACTTAAAGCAACTTCCTCTTGTACTTTTTTTTTTTTTCATCTCTTTAGGGCCGCACCTAAAGCATATGGAAGTTCCTGGGCTAGAGGTTGAATTGGTTCTGCCAGCCTACACCACAGCCACAGCAATGCCGGATCCTTAACCCACTGAGTGAGGCCAGGGATTGAACCCGCAAGCTCATGGTTCCTAGTTGGATTCGTTTCTGCTGTGCCACAACGGGAACTCCCCTATTTTTATATTTTTATGGCCACTTCTGCAACATATGGAAGTTCCTGCACAGGGGGGATTGAATCAGAGCCTCAGCTATGGCAACGCCGAGTGTTTTAATCTGCTGAATTTGGCCCACACTTCCGCAGGAACCCAAGCTATGGCAGCTGGATTCATAGCCCGCTGTGCCATAGCAGGAACTCCTAAAAAGTATATTTTAGATACTAGTCCTTTGATGGACTAGTCATTTTTATGTCATTTATTTTTATGGTATTTTACAAAACTCTTTGTGACAGACTGGAAATCTTACAAACACAAATGGTTTGTCACTACTGATGGTTGAGAAGCACAGTTCTATAGCTTTCCTTTTTCTTTCCTTAATGAAATAATAGCACATGTACAATTTTAGGTTCTGACTTTTTTTTTCTAGATAATTTTCATAAATAATTTCTCCAACTTGCTCATATCTCTACCCTTTCAGTGTTTGCGATGTATTCCACAGAGTGGCCATGGTGTTCCTTAGCAGTTCTCAAGGCTAAACATCAGGGTATTCACCATTTTGGGGTCTTACAGACAGCTCTGAATCCCTGGCCTTTGGGCACAAGGCCTTTTCTCACATTGTGGATACCGTTTTCTTAGTTCCCAGTCTCACGTTGCAGCTCGGCTTGTCTTTTATTAGAATTTACACATCTGGCTCAGGCCAGATTGCTGGGTGCCATGGTCACTCTGTGTTCTCATGGAAACAAAAGGTCACCAGCGCTGAATCCATATCACACCCTTAGCACTTCATAAATGGTGACTGTTTTGCATCAGGGGAGAGAGGCCACACGGAGCCCAGTGCCTCAGGAGCGCAGAATGGGCTCTGCTAATTCATCTCCTGATCTGGAAATAGGGACTGGGGGCTCTGAGGAGAGGGCATCACTCCCACAGTGGCGGCCACAACAGATTGCTCCAAAGGAGAGAGAGCCTGGCTGACCCAGCCAGCCCCGAATCATAACCGGGTCCCCGTGTCCAGCCCAGTGGGAACAGAGGCTCCCTCTCTCCCCTGAAATGCCAAGCTCGGCATTGTCTGCATCCGGGAGCCCCTTGGCCTCGGCAGGGCTAGGCGCCTGGCCCAGACCTCTCCCGGACCAGTGGCTGCCTGGTGCAGACAAACTCCTGACAGAGCACAGCGGTCCCAGGCCTTGATGGGGCTCTGATGGGACATAAGCCACCGTCTTTGGGAGTATGCACGGGGCTTGGTTCTGGAGCTGGGGTGGGGGAGTCTGGCAGGGGTATGTGGTAGAATGGTGGTGGGTAAGTCTAGGTCAGCAGGTGAGGAGTATGTATGACCAGCAGGGGCCAGCCTCTACAGGTGTCATGGCTGTCTGGAGGCCAGGTAACCATGGCAACAAAGACCATGCCGAGTGTCTATGAGGATGGAGGACAGTGATGATAACATAATGAGCACTCACTCTTTTAGCCACCACCTGGCTTCAGAGATAAACATGGAAATCCCCAGCGTCTGGTGTGATCCCGAACACTCGCCTTCCCATACATACTGCTGGTCTGAATTTGTTGTTTGACATTTTCAAAATCTCCATCGTACTTTTCCTGTACACTTCTGGTCTATGCAGAATAGGTAATATTGTTTTGTGTGTTTTGAAACATCAGCACTGTCCAAGGAACTCTGTGATGGTGGAAATGTTCTTTATCCCCATGGTCTAGTTGGGTAGCCACTAACTGCCTGTGGTTATTAAGCACCTGAATGTGGCTAGTAGGACTAAGGAATTGTATTTTTAATTTTAATTATTTTAAGCTGAAATAGCCAGAGGTAGCTATGGACAGCATGGATTAGATCCTCCTAAAACTTGTCTTCCCTGCAAGGCTCCCCTTTTCTGGGCTTTCATTGGTGGCCACTTGCTCCATCTTCTGTTTTTGCTTTTTTTTTTTTTTTTTGGCTGTGCCCATGGCATGTGAAGGGTCCAGGGCCAGGGATGGAACCTGAGCCACGGCTTCAACCTGAGCCACAGCAGTGACAATGCCAGTTCCTTAACCTGCTGTGCCACCAAGGAACTCCCTCTCCATCTGCTGGGCACAGTCTTTACATTAATGTCTCTTTGTGTTATATCTCCGTTCTGATTTCAGTCAAGTCTGGAAGCCATTCCTTCAGGGGCTTTACTTAGCTGTTCCAATTCATCTTGTATTGTTAGGGTTTAATTCCTTTTTTTTTTTTTTGTCTTTTTACCTTTTCTAGGGCCGCACTTGTGGCATATGGAGGTTCCCAGGCTAGGGGTCTAACAGGAGCTGTAGCCGCCGGCCTTCGCCACAGCCACAGCAATGTGGGATCCGAGCCACGTCTGCAACCTACACCACAGCTCACGGCAATGCCGGATCCTCAACCCACTGAGCAAGGCCAGGGATTGAACCCGCAACCTCATGGTTCTAGGAACGCCGATTTTAAAGAAAATACAAGACAGTTTCTCCAGAATAAAGAATGGAATTGCAATTCAAAAGAGCACACCTTGTTCCAGGAAAAACTGATAAAGAATGAGAAATAAAGAATTTTTCGGGCACATACGTGAAAAAGAAGGAGGAAAGGAAGAGAAGGAAGAAGAGTGGGAGAGGAAGAAGAAGAAAAAAGAAAGGCACCTTTATTTTGTTTTGTTTTGTTTTCTTTTTAGGGCCATACCCGCGGCATATGGAAGTTCCCCGGCTAGGGGTTGAATCAGAGCTGCAGCTGCCAGTCTACGCCACAGCCACAGCAACATGGGATCTGAGTTGTGTCTACGAGCTACACCATAACTTACGGCAGTGCTCACTGAGTGAGGCCAGGGATTGAACCCGCATCTTCATGTGTACTAGTCAGGTTCCTTTCTGCTGAGCCACAACAGGAACACCCAAAAGGAACCTTCATTTTAAAGGGGAATCTTAGGCTGGCCTATCTTGTCCCTATCAACAGTCAATGCTGCCAGAGGACGATGAAGAAATGTCTCCAAAGTTCTGAGCAAAAGAAAGTGTTGCAAGAATACGTTTACTTAGCCAGTTGTATTCAGGCATAAAGACCACAGAAACTTTCTCAAACATGGAAAATACAGCGTTCAAACTTTGTAAATCAACTATAATAAATAGAAATCTTAAAAAAAAAAAACAGCATTCATGATTCATCTTTGAAAAAACTTAGTGATGAAATTCAGCCAGTCAAGGGTTTAAAAACAGCTCAGGAATGGAGAAGTGATGGTAAAAGTAAGTACATATCAATATATACAAATGGAAGGCTAAAGAACTCTGAGAATGATGGTTTCAGAGCAGAAGGAAATGCAACAGACCCTGATAATATCAATGTAGTTATAATTCAGACCAGCTGGGAAGTGGAGGCTGGGGAATGGGGAAGAGAGAAAGTGTTAGAGCCTTGAACCACGCCATCAAAAAAGGAAACCTCACTAAGAACGATTTTAGTTTCTCAATGGCTTTCATAATCTTTACCTCAAAGAGATTTTTTGGGGAACTAATATTTTTTTGGTTGGAAAGAAATGTTTACTTTCTTTTTCTTCTGTTACAGTTACATAAAGTTGATTTAGTGTTTTTATTCTTTAAATGGCATGACTGGGTCTGTTTTAGTAAAGCCTTTTTATCTAGCCAGCTAGAGTGCTGTTCACCTAAAGTGAGTAGTTATCTCTGGGTGAAGGTTTTTATAAGATCACTCAAACTGTCTTCAGTTCTTTATAAGAAGATGAATCAGTTTTGTAGAAATAATAAAGTCATTATTCTGAAAAAATAAGATTGGTGAAATATCTATTTTCAACATGGTATCTAGAGGCTTGTCAGTCTGATTTATTAAGAAATCCTAAGGATATGTATCATGTTGAAGGAATGTGCACTAATAAAATGGAATTCAAACTGAGCAAAAATAAAAAAGGACATATTGAAGTTTAAAAATATTATCACGGGACAGGAATTATTTTTTTTCTTTTTGGCTACTGCTTGTGGAAGTTTCTGGGTCAGGTATCAAACCCATGCCACAGCAGTGACAAGTCCAGATTCTTAACTGCTAGGTCACCAGGAATTACAACTTCTGATGAAAAACAATCAGGGAGTTCCCTGGTGGCCTAGTGGGTTAAGGATCTGGCATTGTCATTGCTGTGGCTTGGGTCAATTCTGTGGCATGAGGGTTCCATCGCTGGCCTGGAACTTCTGCATGCCACAGTGTGGCCAAAAAATAAATAAATTAAAAAACTAAAACAATCTGGATGCAACTTGATCTGTGGATTCAATGCAATCTCAATCAGAATTCCAGCAAGTAGAGTTCCCCTTGTGGCTCAGCAGAAACAAATCTGACTAGTATCCATGGGGACACAGATTTGATTCCTGGCCTTGCTCAGTGGGTTAAGGATCTGGGGTTGCCATGAGCTGTGGTGTTGGTCGCAGACACGGCTCAGATCTGGCATTGCTGTGGCTGTGGCCAGGGGCTACATATCCGATTCGACCCCTAGCCTGGGAACCTCCATATGCTGTGGGTTCAGCTTTAAAAAAACAAAAAAGAAAAGAAAAAGAAAAAATTCCAGCAGGTTATTTTGTGAATACTGACAAGCTGATTGAAAGGACCCATTACAGCCAACTCAAATATTGGAGGAGAAGAACAAAGTCAGAGAACTGACACTATCCGACTTCAAGACTTACTGTAAAGCTACTGCAGTCAAAACAATGTGGTCTTGGCAAAAGAACAGATAGGACTTAACTTGTTGGAAATGGAGAGTCACTGAGGAGCACTGAGCAAGGCAGTGAGGTGACATGCGCTTTAGAAAGATCCACTGTGGCAGCTATGCGGATGAATTGGGAAGGCAGGACAAGCATGGGGAACAAATTAGGCAATTACTGGCAGAGTCCAGGGGTGAAGCAACAAGGTTCTCAACTGAGGCAGCAGCTGTGGGGCTGGACATGTAACGAGGGAGCAGAACTCTCCAAAGCTTGGTCCTGATCAGAAGGAGAGGCTGAGAGAAAAGACAGGAGCCCTCAGAGGTTGTATGGTTGTTCTGGACACGGTGAATTAGAGACGCTTTGGGAGAGAGCTGTTGGAGTTGAGCTCCTGACACCTGCATTTACAGCACTTGGGCTCAGGCGACATGTTACGGAGCTTGCAGGTGACTTGCCAGATCTCTCCCAGGGAGAAAGAAAGGAAGAGGACCCAGAGTAGGCTGTTGGGGAGACCAGTGTTTCAGAGATAGGCAGAAGAGCCTACTAAAGAGACAAGTGGAAAGAGGAGGTTCAGGAGGGAGCACTGAGTCTCATAGAAGCCCAGGGAGGGAGACGTTTTCCACAGGCTGGTGTCAAGGGTTACAGAGCAGTGGAGAAAGAAAGGGACTGAAAACAGATGACTCTGACTCTGTCACCTTTTTACATGGAATCAAGCCCTTACTTTTTTGTTGTTGAAGTAGTTTTAAAGAAGGCAAATCAATAGCACTGTGGAATGGGATAAATTTTGAATTTTTGAGGAAGATACATTAAAGTTGGAGCAAAGAATGAATATACATTTTGTGTAAACGAGCCTTAAAAATTTAAACTTTTTTTTTTTTGGCTTTTTGTCTTTTTAGGTCCACATCTGTGGCATATGGAGGTTCCCAGGCTAGGGGTCTAATCAGAGCTATTGCTGCTGGCCTACGCCACAGCCACAGCAACGTGGGATCCAAGCCGCATCTGCAACCTACACCACAGCTTACAGTCACACCACATCCTTAACCCACTGAGTGAGGCCAGGGATTGGAACCTGCAACTTCATGTTTCCTAGTCGGATTTGTTTCCGCTGTGCCACAACAGGAACTCCTAAACGTTATTATTATTATTTTTTTTTAGGGCCACACCTACAGCATATGGAAGTTCCCAGACTAGGGTCGAATCTGAGCTGCATCTGTGACCTACACCACAGCTCAGGGCAATGCCAGATCCTTAACCCACTGAGCAGGGCCAGGGATCGAACCTGCATCTACACAGATTCTAGTGGGGTTCATTAACACTGAGCCACAATGAAAACTCCAAAATTATTTTGTTTTTATATGGCAGTTTCCAGGCCAGGGATCAAACCTGTGCTGCAGTTGTGGCCTGTGCCACATGTGCAGCAATGCCAGGTCCTTAATGTGCTGCACCACAAGGGAACTTCCTAGATTTCTTGATTTATAATCCAGGTAATCATTTAACAGGATGTGATTTACCATCAGTAAGAGAACAGTTGAATAAATGATGGCATATTCTATACCATGGAATACTAGTTGTTAAAAACAGAATGGATTAGAGAGCTATGCCCGCTGCCTTGAAAAGAACTCGGTGGGGTATTGAGGAAGAAAAGCAAGAAACATCAAAGCCTGTACTATGACCCTATTTTTGGCAAAGCATGACAAAAATCTTATGGTTTCTTTTTTTTTGCCTTTTTGTCATTTTAGGGCCACACCCGTGGCATATGGAGGTTCCCAGGCTAGGGGTCTAATCGGAGCTATTGCTGCTGGCCTACGCCACAGCCACAGCAACGCAGGATCCGAGCCGCGTCTGCGACCTACACCACAGCTCACGGCAACGCCGGATCGTTGACCCACTGAGCAAGGCCAGGGATCGAACCCGCAACCTCATGGTTCCTAGTCGGATTCGTTAACCACTGCGCCACGACGGGAACTCCTTATGGTTTCTGATTATGATTGGAGAGCATGGAAGAAGCTGTGGCAAGATACACGGCAGGGTGTGGCTGTGTATATATTACGTTTACCTGACCAGGGAAGGGGGAGAGGGAAAACAGTGCAGCAAGTAATAAATAAAATAAAATAAAACAGGACACTAAACACTACTGGTTGGTTAACTGCTGGTGCCCTAGCAGTGAAGGATCCAGCATCGTCACTTCCATGGCTCAGGTCACTATTGTGGCACAGGTTTGATCCCTGGCCTAGGAACTTTTATATGTTGCTAGTGCAGCCACAAAGAAAAAAAAAAGGCTGTATTTAGGCATTTATATAAACCTGTACATATATAAAAATTACTCCCCAAAAATGAACACATAAAAATGCCTTCATGGAGCTCCTGTTATGGCACAGCAGTTAACGAATCTGACTAGGAACCATGAGGTTGCAGGTTCGATCCCTGGCCTTGCTAAGTGGGTTAACGATACGGCATTGCCATGAGCTGTGGTGTAGGTCGCAGACGCGGCTTGGATCTGGCGTTGCTGTGGCTGTTGTGTAGGCCGGCGCCTACAGCTCCGATTCGACCCCTAACCTGGGAACCTCCATATGCCACAAGTGTGGCCCTAAAAAGCAAAAAAAAAAAAAAAAAAAAAGCCTTCAGTCAAATCTGTACTGAATTAACTGAGTGCTGAGAGTGACCCCAAGCTGGTGGCAGAGGGGGTGAGCCAGCAAGGGGGTCTGGCTGTCCTCCTGTAAGGACCAAGGCCATCCACAGATGAGGCAACACTTGTGAGGGCATCTGTGTTGTGTGCAGCCAGGTGGGAGAAGGAAAAAAGGCGTCGAGGGTCTCATTTGAACTTTGACCAAAGCGCAGGGACAGAGGAGGCTATTAATAGGAGGACTGAGATTTGAGAATTTGTGGGGACACGAGATCAGAAAGTGGAACAGAAGATTCTGGGTAAAGGGCTAGAATGGGGATAAAAGGAAAGCCTGTCAGAGTTCCCTGCTGGTGCAGTGGGTTGTGGACCTGGCAGTGTCACTGCTGTGGCTTGGGTTGCAGCTGTGGTGCAGGTTCGATCCCTGGCTCTGGAACTTCCACATGCCACAGGTACAGCAAGAAAAAAAAGATTCTGTGAGCACAACTGAGTACAAAGCTGGGTGGGATGTTAGGACCAAGGCCGGTGTGGACAGGTGATAAGGAGGCTCACAGAAGCCCCCCAAGGCCTGCCTTCTGAGTAGGATGTGGCTTGAAGTCTCTGAGTTACGGGAGAAGAAAAAACTGGAAACCAAAGAATGACACCAAGTACAGGAAAGTTCTTATCAACTACCATACACACTTTTAATAGCAAAAAGTAAAAATTTTGTTACATAAAACTTTAATTTACATACATTCTTAGCCAGTTTGCAGGATATTAAGTTATGTTCAACACTCCACACTGAACACAGAGGAACCACTTGAACCATGTGGAGGATGAGTGGCTGGGCAGGTGTCCACCCCTCTCTGCTTTTGGGGACCACCAGGCCCAGCACCCAGGCTCCCAGCTCTTGCCCCAGAGGCGAGCAGGGAAGAGGCTGAGCACTGGTTCCCGCTTACCTCTGCCTCTCCAGGCTTCTCTTCCAGGCTGGGTGTCTGTTACCGACTTTCCATAGGATGGGGAGGAGAAAGAAACCACAGCCAGCATTTTTCTGGGGTGAAACTATGGAGAGAAGTTTGGAGGGAGAGTTGCCTATGATGAGGCTGGGGCTTCTCTGGTCAGCTCCGCCACCAGTTCCCACTGGTAAGTGAGAGCTTGTTCCTGAAAAGGTCAGCAGTGCTCTGAGGGGCTGAGCTTTGAGGGCTGGGACCAGAGGTGGCTTTGCATGCTGACCTCACCTACCCCACAGAGCTGCTGTGAGCAATAATGAGGGAGAGTAAGCCCAGCACAAAGCAGATGTTCTGTCACCCCAAATTCTGTTTGAAACTCAGAACTAAACTGGTTCCCCTCTATGCCCAGAGCTCGCAGTTGTGGCTTGCTCTTGGCTTTACGCCAGCCGACTGACGGACACACTAAGGCAGGAGCAACGGCCTCTGGGCAGCCCCACTGTGTCTGGAAAGCTCCAGGCTTCCACTTGGAGTTATGTAACATTTCTTCTCTCCACGTGAAATGTCTGGACATCTTATGGTCTCCAGAGAGGAGGAGATGACAGATGTATTTAGCACTAATGCTTAAATTATGCAGGGCAAGGAAAGCAGACGCTGAGGGGCCTGGACGGCAGACAAGCTGGCGGGACGGTTTCTCCCCAAGGCCAGCACTTACAGCCACACTGCGCTGGGGTGGATGGCCGTGGACGTGATGTGTGAAGGCAGAGCACCTGTCCATCTTCTCTGAGATGCTTTTGCAGAAGAAGCTGCTGGATCTGGGGAGGCTGATGGTGACACAGCATGTCCTAAGAACTCCCATTTTTCACCTGTGACAGGGCTTTCCCCCCAGCACCTGCCCCTTCCTAGTCTCCTGGCCCTGGCATACGTCAGCTCTGCACCTGATATCCACATGTGCAGGTACAAACATGGAGAAAATCTCAAGCCAAAATGCCACTGTAAAGCACACCTCTGGCACTCCCTTTCTTCCACCCGTCTTGGTAAAAAAGTTGCAAAGTGAAAGTTAATGCGAGTGGAACTTGCAATTCAGGAGAGTTTCTCCTCCATCAGTAGGAGAACTCAAAAGCCTAAAAGATTCCTGTTTAATACTTGATTCTTGGAGTTTCCTGGTGGCTCAGTTTCCTTGAGGATCCAGCATTGTCACTGCATGGCTCAGGTTGCTGATGTGGCACAGCCTCGATCATTGGCCCGAGAACTCCTGCAAGCCACGGGCGCAGCCAAAAAAATTAAAAAATGGATTCTCAAAAGGTAGACAAGGTTGATTCTCTCCTTGCAACCAGACTTCCCTTTTTTTTTTTTTTTTTTTGCCTTATCTAGGACCGTACCTGCAGCATATGGAGGTTCCCAGGCTAGGGGTCTAACAGGAGCTGTAGCTGCCGGCCTTCGCCACAGCCACAGCAATGCAGGATCCGAGCCGCGTCTGCAGCCTACACCACAGCTCACGGTAACACCGGATCCTTAACCCACTGAGCAAGGCCAGGGATGGAACCCACAACCTCATGGTTCCTAGTTGGATTCGTTAACCACTGAGCCATGACGGGACTTCTCTTTCCCCGACAACTTGGCCTTCTGCTGGGCAAGGATTAGTGGAAAAGCCAACATCTGCTTTGGGGTTTGAATTTCCACTGTGGAAGCCCCTTGCTAATGAGCATAATCTCATCCAGACTATATTAAAATGACTGAGGCCATCACCTGCCACTAAGGAACTATTTTGTGCTAAAATAATTCTTCCTACACTGCTGGGTTTGGGAAGAAAGGAATAGAAAACAGAGAACTAAAAAACAAGTGATGTAAACTCCAAGGGGACCCACAACTGGAGTTGGATAGAGTCTCTCCTCTGGTCACACATCTGGAAACATGTGGTGATGGGAGAATGGCTGGACACAGTTGTGTTCCAGCCACATTCAGATTTATAGATTTTCACATTCCAGCTATTTTCAGATAGGGAGGGGAAAAGTAAAAGGCTTTTTATGAAAGTCATCTGTTAGATTCTCTCCATTTCTGTCCGAAACAGTTTTGAAAACAAACCCTGGAGTTCCTGGCTTGCTGACTTAGTTCCTAAGTTCTACCCAGCTGGGGCACACTGGACTCAGGCAAACCCAGGGCTCCGTTTCTGGGAGCCACACTGCGCTGCAGCGGGAAAATCATGTGCTGTGGAAGCAGCTATCCCCTGGCCAGCAGCTTACTGTTCTATGCCCCACGTTCTTTACTTGTAAAATGAGGATCTAATCCCTGCTTTACTGGGCTGAGAAAAGCTCAAAGGAGCATGTTTATCAAGATACTGAAGTTGAAATGGACTGGAAACACGTTACTATTTCCTCCTCTCAGAAAATGACCCCAGGAGTTCCCCGGTGGCCTTGTGGTTAGGATTCGGTGCTTTCACTGCTGTGGCCTGGGTTCCATCACTGGTCTGAGAACTGAGATCCCACATTAAGCCACCACAGGCACCCCTCCCGCCAGAAAAAAGACCCCAGATTTGTCTGCTTCCCAGACTTGTTTTCTATGTCATTGGAAGAGGTATGTTCTGCTTTCATAAACCACTACTATTTCACTCTCCCCTCCCTGAAGCCACTGAGCACAGGGAGAGGCTAAATTCTACCTCTTTTCATAAGCCAGGACAGGTGTAATGTCTGTTCAATTCCTGATTCCTGGAGCATTCAGGACGTCTGGAAATCATGCTTCAACCTGGTGCCAATGCAGCTTTTCTCCCCAGAGAGCTGGCTGCTCTGGGAACTGACAAGAACAGGAACCTGACCCACGTGGGGAGGTCGCTGCCTGCCCACCTCTTAGTAAGCACTCGACAAGCTCGTGAGAAAGTCCCTCTGTAAAGCAGGCCCTGTGGTTTTGTTCTTACTGTGGTGGTAGAGAGGGGGCTTATGGGGTGCCACCAGCCCCCAACCCCCTTCGTGATCCTGATGACCTTTCCACACAGGGTCATGCGCAGGACTTTTGCTGCTTCCACCAAGGAGCTGGGAGCCGGGTGAGCAGCAGAAGCCCCGGGGAAGCCTTGGATAACCAGAAAGGACCTGGCCGGCGAGCCCACACCATTCTTGTAGCGCTGGCCAGTGGCAAGATTCTGCTTTTCAGAACTACCTTGAGAAGGATACTTCTCTATATCCAGTAGTTAAGAGCAGAAAAGCCTCTTTGGAGAGTTTCTCCCCAACATAAATCTACATTCAGTTCTGAACCAGACAGATTTTAAGTAAAATGAATAGCATGTGTGCAAAAGCCTCTACTTCTCTGTGGTTGCACCTTTCCTGGTTGAACTGCAGACAGCTCACAACACCAACGTGCCTCGGAACACCAACATGCACAAGGCTTTTTCAGTTTCGAAATGAAGAGGGTATTTTATGAACATTAAAGGTGTGAAGGGTTGGAGAGAAAGGGTGAAGGAAAACAGGGTAATTCATAAAAACAAAACAGAAATCTCAATCATCAAAGCGGCTGCTTTGCTCCTAAGGAAGCTTCTCTTTTGTTAACCCAAAGGGCCCAACTTAAGAAAACTGAGAGGCCTCTTAAGAACTTGTTTACGTATACTCCAAGTGCGGCAGGGAAAGGCTCTAAAAGCTTGCACAAAGCTGGCCTCTCAATGATCTCTCTGACTTAAAACCTCTTAAATCTTAACTGCTTAGCAACATGACTTTTATATGGACGAGAAGTTTTGTTTTTCCTGAATCAATTCACACAAGGTGCGGTTTCTTTTAAGGGAAAATTCCCTCAGGTATAGTTCATCCTAGTTTCATTTGAGCCTGCGGAGGAGGAGCTCAGCACTGCCACCCTGAGCTCACAAACCCTCCCTGTCCCTTGCAAAGCCACAAGCAGGCCGTGCGGGCACCTGATGACCCCCACTGCTGCTCCTGAGACGCACGGAGAAAGAGGGCCTGGGGACAAGGTGCAGGGGTGTCTCCAAGGACAAAGAGGACCCTGCAAAGAGCCACACCCTCTTCCCTCACCACTGGGGCCTCCGGTCTGTAACTCGACACAAGACACCAGTATCCATTTGATTGCTGCAGTTCAGAACCAGGGGCTACAGTGTGGTTTGTTTTTTTTCTTCAGCTTGGCAAAGGCATGACCAGAGGCCAGATTATTTAATAGAGTTGATAAAGGAATAATAAAAGAAGAAAGGAAACAAGAAGAGAGGGGCCTGCCTTACACACTGAAGACATACTAAAAGCACTTGGGGAAAACAATGAGCATTGTAAAGCAATCCATTGAAAGAACTCAGTTTTATATTCTCACAAAAAATGAAAACACCTCACCTTGTTTCCCAGAACAAAGGAGAAATCATTTCAAGCCAAAGGCTCACATAGTCACACACCCAGCTGGCACATACTTTGGGTCTGCAGTTCCTTTCCCAACCACATTACCACATCGGCCTGACACATCTGTAAAACATCTTCCCTGCAGAAAGTCGGACCCTAAAGATCAAACCCAGGGAGGCGCCTGCTCCCCAGGCCAGCACTCCAACTCATCCCCCTCTGAAGACATTTGGTAAGAGCAGCACAGTTGACACGAGCAGTGCTGCCTCAGCAGTAAAGGGCTCTGGCCCAGCCAAGGGAGGGGCTGGGAGCCCGACTTCTGAGGAACCATCCAGAGAGGCCAGGGCCAGGAGGCCTAAGAACCTGACAGCATGGGGAAAAGCACTACCTCGGGAACTGCCACTTCCATTACAATCAGACCCCCTTCTGGCATCGCTGAGACCCCAGGAGCCATGGACACTGGGAAAGAAGTGCACTATTTTTTTTTTTTTTGGTCTTTTTTTGTCCGTATCCACGGCATATGGATGTTTCCAAGCTAGGGGTTGAATCCGAGCTACAGCTGCCGGCCTACACCACAGCAACGCCAGATCTGAGCTGTGCATATGACCTACACCACAGCTCACGGCAACACAAGATACTTAACCCACTGAGCGAGGCCAGGGATCGAACCTGTGTCCTCATGGATTCTAGTCGTGTTCGTTACCAGTGAGCCACAACAGGAACTCCATAAGAAGTGCATTTCTTGAGTGCAATTTGAGGTTATTTGATCCCTTTTCACTAGTTCTAGATTCCAATCTGCTTGAGAAACTGCAGTGACTTCTTTAATCATCCGTGCACACAGGAGAGTGTGATGAGGAAGGCAGGATGGGTTGGCCCACTAGGCAGAGAATGGCTCCGAAGTCAGGGCCTGCAGACTGACCTCGCCACCGGGCCAGGGAGCCAGCGGTGGGATTACGGCATGCAAGTGAGGGGCGGTACAACCCTGCTCCCTGCCTGAAGGGCAGCCTCGAGGCTTCGGTACCAGAAGGCCTGGAAGAGGCCAGTCTCTAACAGACGGATATTAGCAAAGTCCGGGCCAAGCGGCTGGGCTGGAAGAGTTGGGAAGGCCGGGCTCTGGCCTTCGCCTTCAGTGCACAGCTGGCTCACACATGCATGCATGGGGCAGGTAACTAAGTGACCAACCCCTGGGAAGTGGTTTCATCATTTTTGTTTTTGTTTTTATTTCCCCCTTTCAATCTGGTCTTCAGCTCTCTGAGCTGTTCTTTTATGCAGTTGTTTCCTATGGTTCTGAGAGGGTGGTTCCATCGCAGATGACCAAAGGCTGGAGCCCTCTGGCTATAATGTAGACCTTCCAGTGAGTGGCACCAGCATAGCCTTGAAGGGAAACAGCAACAGGGAAAGCATGTGAATGTCAGGGACTGGGCACAAGCAAGACAGGTCTGCCCACCTGCCCTAAGATTTGCTTACGGGCTAGGAGGAAATTCCTGCTCTGGAGGCCGTTTAGCTGTTCCTGGAACAAGTACCCGAGTTATTATCAGGCCTTTCTGTAACCTGACATCTAGCAGGAGCTGCTGTGAATCAAAGTGCTTCACCACCCCTCACCTGGGCAGGTTTACAAAGGCAGGATGCTCTAGATAAGGCTGATACTAAGCATCAGTTCTCAGGCTGAGCTCTTTTTTTTTTTTTGCAAGAAGACAGCATGGGTCTGAGGAGGGCCAGGACCCCCATCCAGGATCTCAGGAGTGAGGTTGTCTACATTATGATCTCATTACAGAATATCCAGATTAACTCAAACCAGTATTTCGTAAATTGTATTCTGCAAACAGTATCGTCCCATAAAATACTTCAAGGAAAAATGGGTTCCATGGTCAAGTACATTTGAGAAACACTAGGTTCCTCCTAGGCTTTTCACAGCCTTTTGTACACTAATGCGTACTATGTTTTGACAGGGCAGGTATTTCCCAAAGTCAATGATTGAAGAGCCCTATCAACCAAGGGTCTTTCCAAGGGGCTCCTCTTTGCCCCCTAGGGTTATGAGTCATCTGAAGAGCCCATTAGGAACACTGACCTATATACCCTTTGAGCGACAGGAATAGGCTAGAAAGGTAAAGCTAAAAACTTTAACACTTTAATAATCTCTTGATGGAAAATTCTCTAGAGAATGATATACACTACCCGTCTTTAAATTGAGAGCACTGAACAGAATTTAACCTCTGCTTGGTGACTCTAGAAAGAAGGGCCACTATGAGCAGTGACTGTACAATCACGGCAGATGTGTGTACTTACCAGCATCAGCCTGATGCCTGACACCCAGGTCATCCTGGAAAACACCTGCCCTCACAGGTTTTGGGTGATCTGTAACACTGTCCCCTTCCCCGCAACCTTCACAGGATAATGTCCATATTGCCACAAAACTCAAAGCCTGCTTGTCACAGTGCTAGTCTTTTTTTCAATATTTCGTTTTAGGACCGCACCTGCGGCACATGGAAGTTCCCGGTCTAGGGGCTGAATTGGAGCTACAGTTGCCGGTCTACACCACAGCCACAGCTGTGACCAAGCCACATCTATGACCTATGAGTGATCCTTAACCCACTGAGCAAGGCCAGGGATTGAACCCGAATCCTCATGGATACTAGGTTGGGTTCTTAACCTGCTGAGCCACAATGGGAACTCTCACAGTGCGATTCTTAAGGGTCTCTGAGGTGCAGGAGCTGCCATCTGTCCTGCAACCACTAAATTATTCTCCTCCACTGTCAGGGTCTGCTTTCCTGTCCGCATTTTTAACTGTGGCAGCTGCAGCCACTGCTTCTATTTCTGCCACTGCTTCAACCAGCCACGGTTCTCCGCAGCCCTCCCTATGCCCACTCGTCTCACTACGTGGCTTCCTCCTCTTGTTCCAGCCAGTCTCCATCCCTTCTTGACGTTCCTGTCATGTGCTGCCCTTCATGGCCAACTACAGCCCTCCTTTCCTTCTGGTCAGCAAACCGGCCAGTCACAGGACCCTAACAGGCATCATGCTCTGGATTGGGTATTCTGTACTAGCCACACCAGCCACTGATGCTCAGAGCTTCTTTGATTTCTCCCAGTCACCCATCTTTTTTTCCTTTTCCCTATTTCTATAATTGCCATTCTGGATGCTTGTGGGAGCTGAAAACTTGGAATTTGGGCAACTAAAGTGTTTCTGTAGTTGTCTGAATTGTCAGACATTTGCAGAACATCAGCCAGAAACATTTTCAAGCACAATTCACACTCCAAACCCCAAATGCCATACATACTTGTGCAGTGGTCATGCCTCATAGAAGTGTCACTCCACTACAGGAAGAAGGGTTCAGAATAATTTCCATACAAGCATCCTCTTTCTTGCACTAATTATCAAGAGCCAGGCCAGCTGTGCTCCATTACTAGTTAATACTTAATTTGTTCATTATTTATTTTTTTCATTTTTAAATTGGAATAAAATTTATGTATCTTGGGGGGTTCCCTGGTGGTCTAGTGGTTAGGATTCAAGCTTTCACTGCTGCGGCCTGGGTTCAATCTCTGGTCTGGGAACTGAGATCCCACATCAAGCTGCTGTAAAACATAGCCAAAAAAAAAAAGGTTATGTAAGTTGGATTAAAGTTTAGCAGTTTGTAGTCTACACCCTACCTCCAAATGAGGTAAGAGGTTTCTAGGGACTGGGGTCTTCTGAACAGATAAAATGATAAGAGATGAACTGGAAAACCAGTCTGGGCTCTGCTGGGGACTCCAGGGCTCCCCTAGGTCTTGTGAAGGAGGGCACTAGGGATGCTTGCTGCTTTATTTGCTTCTGCCAAGAAAATTCTACTGTCTAACTGATTGCTATTGACAGCAGTTGATTCAAGCCTGTTTCTCTGGAACTGATTTTTAGATGAAGAGGCAGAGAACAAGTCACAGCTGGGAAATCATGGAGCCAAGGGTGAGTCATGACTGTGAGGCTGGGACTTGACTCTGTTAAAGAAGTCACTTAAGATTGACGCTTTGGAGTTCCCCTTGTGGCTCAATGGTAATGAACCTGATTAGAATCCATGAGGATGCGGATTCGACCCCTGGCTCTGCTCAGTGGGTTAAGCATCCGGCATTGCTGTAAACTGTGGTGGTGTAGGTCGAAGACGTGGCTTGGATCTGGTGTTGCTGTGGCTGTGGTTGAGGCCGGCAGCTACAGCTCTGATTTGACCCCTAACCTGGGAACTTCCATATGCTATATCTGTGGCCCTAAAAAGAAAATAAAAATAAAAGTAAAAAATACAGTATCCAAGATTGATGCTTTGCCTAACTGATGGTGGGGCCTTGGGATGGTCACCTCTCCTCTCTGAATCTCAATCTCTTCATCTGTGAAATAAAGGATTGCTCTAAATATTTTCCATAATTCCTTCTAACTTGAAATCTCTAAGGCCAATATATGTACGCATTCTAAATGTGCATATAAGACATTTCTCTCTGCTAGATTCTCTCATTACTTCTCATTACACCTAATATATTACATATTGACCCTGTTAATAAAAGAATGCCTTTTTTTTTTTTGGAATGTCCATCATGGTGCAGTGGAAACAAATCCAACTAGGAGCCATGAGGTTGTGGGTTCGATCCCTGGCCTCACTCAATGGGATTAAGGATCCAGCATTGCCGTGAGCTGTGGTGTAGGTCGCAGATGTGGCTCAGATCTGGCGTTGCTGTGGCTGTGGTGTAGGCCAGCAGCTGTAGCTCTGATTTGACCCCTAGCCTGGGAACCTCCATATGCCTCAGGTGCAGTCCTAAAAAAAAAAAAAAAAGCTATTTTAAACTCTACTTAATTAATCTTTGTGAAAGCAATATTTAATCTTTAGCATGTTTTTGAGTTAAAAACTAAAAAGATCCTGCAGCTGATCTTGCCCTCCAGGGGCTCCACCTACCAATATCCCCCGGCTCTAGCGGCATCGCCACAGACTGGCAGTGTCTTCGGCACTGGAAGGGAGGGATGAGCTGCAGCATGGCCTCGCCACTGCCCATGGTAAACAGGTCATGCATCCTATGCATCTGGAGGGAAAAACACGAGGAAAGAAAAGGAAGGAAAAGAAAACAAAATAAAACGCAGGTGCATGGGAGCTTAATACACAAAATCCTTACAAATATGGCTCTGAGTTTTCTAGCAGCCTAAGCAAAGAGGAAGACAGAACCAAGAACACAATCACAATCATGTCCAAAAGACAAAAAACAAACTAGTTTCTCCTAAGCAAGGCATCTGCTGGTACTGAGACCTGGGTAAAATTTCTAAGGTTTTTCCTAAAGAGACACTGTATAGTTTTGTGGGCAACATCTTCAAGAACAGCCCTATAGCAGAAAGAGCACAAGCTTCAAAATTCACAACTATTTCTAGCCAGATTCAGAATAGGTCAAAGGCCAAATATCTAACTGTACTTTTTTATTTTTATTTTTATTTTTAGGGCCGCACCTGGGGCATATGGAAGTTCCACAAGCTAGGAGTAGAATCGGAGCTGCAGCTGTGCCAGAACCATAGCAATGCAGGATCCGAGCCGCACCTACAACCTAAGCTGCAGGTTTTGGCAATGCCAGATCCTTATCCCACTGAGTAAGGCCAGGGATGGAACCCGCATCCTCAAGGATTCTAGTCAGGTTCTTTTAACCTACTGAGCCACAACAGGAAGTCCTCTAATATTTTAACGAAAGTCTAGCAGAGGCCAAAACATGGTGTTCTAAATATGCAATCTTCTGAGGGTCTGGTCTGATCCAAATAGATGGTTTGCATATCCTTTGGGCGATGGACCTTGGAATATTATTTCTTTTTTTTTTTTTTTTTTGCTTTCTGTCATTTTTTAGGGCTGCACCCGCGGCATGTGGAGGTTCCCAGGCTAGGGGTCTAACAGGAGCTATAGCCACTGGCCTACTCCGCAGCAACAGCAACGCAGGATCCGAGCTGCATCTGCGACCTACACCACAGCTCACGGCAACGCCAGATCCTTAACCCACTGAGCAAGGCCAGGGATCGAACCCACAACCTCATGGTTCCTAGTCAGATTCGTTAACCACTGCGCCAAGACGGGAACTCCTGGAATACTATTTCTTAGTGTCAGGCTTTTGATGACAACTGAACAGCAGCATGTTCAAGTTTATACTTTTCGTCAAGGCCCAAGTAAGCAGAAACATCATGCTACTGATTAAAAACTAATGGCGGGGGAATTCCACAGTGGCCTAGTGGGTTAAGTATCTGACACTGTCACTGCAGTAGCCCTGGGTCGCCCTGCTGTGTGGTGGGGGTTTGACCTCTGGTCCAGGAACTTCCACATGCCTTGAGCATAGCCAAAAGAAAAAGAAAAAAAAAAATTGACAGGAGTTCTCTGGTGGCCTAGTGGTTAAGGATTGGGCATTGATTGTCATTGCAGCGGCCCCGGGTCACTGCTGTTGCATGGGTTTGATCCCTGGCTGGGAAATTCCACAGGCTATGGCTGTGGCAAAAAAAAAAAAAGCCAAAACTACTGAAAGTAAGATTAGCCTCTGATTTTGAAAACTAAGGAGATGAAGGCATTCTACTGCTGCCAACACACCTGCTGCTGTGTGCCAGGCAGGAATACACCTGGGGGCTGAGAAAGGCAGGGAGTAGAGAGAAAGGGAGGGTCTGGCCTTGCTCAGGCTTCCCGTCCCATCCAGACAGAGAGAGAAAACTCCTAAGGTCTCCCTTTCCCTCCTCTCCTTGCCTGTGGCCTATATAAAAACCCCGTTACACGCCCTTATAAAGCAGGGGTCACAAGTCTGACTCCCTGGGCCATGTCCTGGTTTCTTCACCATGTGGGACCTCCAGAGCCTTGGGGTTTGGCCCTACGCTCTCCTGCCCCCCAACCCTGGTCTCTCTGTTGCTCCCACAGGTTCTGGCCATGACTCTGTGTCCACGGAAACCCTAGAGCCATTTCAACTGCTGTGTGTAGTGACAGAAGGAGGACTAGTGTCTTTTCTTTTCTTTTTTTTTGGCTGCACCCATGGCATGTGGAAGTTCCTGGCTAGGGATCAGACCCAAGCCATGGCAGTGACAACACTGGCTCCTTAACCCACTAAGATACTGGGGAACTCTCCCTAATATCCTGAGCTGGCCTGTGACTGACTGAATTTAACAACAGCAGAAGCTCTGATATGGCCAGTCTTGAAAAAAATCTCAGAAGACCAAAAATAAGTGGATGCACCTCTGTTTCATTTAGGCCTGGGCGGGGGTGGGGCCATGTTCCTCCACACTCAGGATGAGGAGAAACTGACAGCAGGATGGAGCGACAGCCCTAGGCAACACTATGGAACAGGCAAGTGGGCCTTGGGGCCCCTCACCTCTTCCCCCGGCCCTTTTTTTCGTCTTTTTAGGGCCACACCCGTGGTACATGGAGGTTCCCAGGCTAGGGGTCAAATCAGAGATGTAGGTGCCAGCCTACACCACAGCCACAGCAACATGGGAACTGAGCCGCGTCTGTGACCTCCACCACAGCTCATAGCTGAATCCTTAACCCACTGAGCAAGGCCAGGGACTGAATCGGAATCCTCATGGATACTAGTTGGGTTCGTTACCGCTGAACCACAACGGGAACTCCCACCCAGGGCCTCATAACAGTCAGATCCCCTCGGCCTCTTGGATCCTGGGCCCACAAACATGTGACTTTACCAGGGTCCAGGGTCCAGGGCACAGTGATGTGGACTAAGGGCGGAATAACAAGGCTGTGGAGAAAGGGGGGCTTGGGCGAGGGTGGGGAACAGAGGCGCTAAGAAACCAGACTCCCAGGATTTTTGCCTACTTGGGCCACTCCCTTTCCCAAAACATCCTTGAGAACCACAACAAGATGACTGTGATAGGCGTCTGTGTCACTTTGTATTTACCCCTTTGGCTGGGCTCCGTGGTGTCCCTGTTAAGCAGATTGGTGAAATTAATGTAAGATTCAAGTGGGAAAACCCAAGATAAAGGCCCTCACCCAGAATTATATCATAATTATGAGTATGAAATCATATTAGGGCCCTGAGTTCTAGCCGAAAACAGCAGCATAAACTTCTTTAAAATCCAAGGCAAGAGCCCAGTACCTCCACCCTACAGCTGGCAGACAGAAGTTCTTATTTCTAGACAAAATGAGTGTTTTTAAAAGCTTTGAAATTCCTTTAACACGATTCAGCAAAATTTTGAGCCAAACAATAGTGTCAGGAGGTTGAGGTCACAATCCAGAGTTGGTAGGTGGTCACAGTGCAGCAAATTTAATTTTTCAACAGAGGAAAATTCATCCTTTTAATTATTCCAAACCAACCCAGGCTCAAAAACCTTCCAGAGGGATGACAGTCAACATAAAGCAATTAAGGGAAAGGTAAACAGGCACAAACCCAGAACAGCTCTGCCTGGTCCGCTGGCCCCAGAGATGTAACCATGGGCTCTGGGGACTTGGCCACAGACTGAGGTGAGGAGCACTGCCACCCCAGCTGGGCTGCCCGCCTCAGCATGTGCCTCTCCTCGCTTTGTTCCCAAACCTCTCCATGCTCCCAAGCTTTCAGCTTCCCCAGTTCTCTGTCTGCACTTTCTCTTGTGTTTATTTCTGGGGAAAGCCAGCCTAGGGGTGGAAGGTGAGGAGTGTCCTTTCATTAGCTTGCTATGTCCTTGGGCAAGTCATCATTTAATCTCTCCGGCACTCAGTTTCTTTATCTACAAAATGAGTAGGCTGGACTATTCACTTACATACTATTCATTTATATACCTCGGCCTGCTTTCTACCTTGGGGCAGGGAAGACTGACCAACTGCACGCTCAGGACCCTTCAAAGTTTAGGATTCCGTTTCCTTTAATGTAGATGAGCAGCTTGCGCTCAGACGGGAAGGGCAGGAGACAGAGCTGCCAGGTAACCAGACTTCCCAGAGGTCTGCCTTCGGTAACGAGGCAGCCACTGCAGGTCTGGTGGCAAGGGGGCAGGAGGAGAGAACGTCTGAGTATGTGGGTGTACCCTAAATTCACCCTCCAAGGTGATATGCAGGGAAGGCTCTGACTAGGACATCAGCCCAGGTCCCAAATAAGAAATGTTCTTGACCCACGTCCTCCCAAAATTTCCTACCTTACTCCCCACAATAGGTTCTGGTTGAAGAAGGAAGCACTTTTTCAAGGAGGCTTCTTTTGGAAATGGCAGGTAAGTGAAGACAGGAAAAAGCTCACGTAAAACGTGTGATCTGTTCAGAGGTCTTCTCCTGTCAAACGTGTGAGAGAAAAAAAAGTAATTAAACTGGGCAAGCCAGCCTAACTCCGTGACGAACAGAGAGCGTGGCAAGGGTGGGAAAGCTGTAGGCAGCAGGTGAAGAGGGAAAAACATCAGGGCAATATCTGAAGAATTAGGTCCATGAAGAATGGCCATGCCAAATCAATTAACTGCAACTTGTACACACACACAAACGCTACAGCCACGATTTGTCCATGTGGGTGGGGTGTTTATAAAATCCAGCTAAAACAACATACAGAGGAAGAAAAGAAACACTCCATTCATTCTATCTGGGAAAAGAGTCTGAAGTAACAGTAGGGAGGCAATAAAGGAGAAGAGGGAGGATGAGGGGGCAAAAATCGTGAACCTTCTGAGGTGAAACAGCATGAAGTGAGAAGCCTGATATGCCTCTTAAACTGAATATTTGATTATGCAAAGAAGGGCAAATTTAAGGAAAGGTAGAGGCAGAGAAATTATACAACAAAAAGCCTGAAAAGGCAGTTTTAATGCTCTTCGGAATGGTCTAGAAGGAAACTGGCTTGCCTTTCTTTCTAGAAAGCAACTTTCACCCCAAGTACTAAATGGACCGTGTCTTCTATAGGACACAGGAGGGAACAGGGGGAGAGCCCGGGGTTTCAGTCCTGGCTGAGTGACCTTAAGCAAGGTACTTAACCTCTCTGATTCCCACAGCTTTTTTTTTTTTTGTTTTTAATAGAATCGGAGCTACAGCTGCCGGCCTAAACCACAGCCATAGCAACACAGGATCCAGGCCACATCTGCGACCTATACCACAGCTCACGGCAATGCCAGATCCTTAACACACTAAGCGAGGCCAAGAATTGAACCCACAACCTCATAGTTCCTCATTGGATTCGTTTCTGCTGCCCCAAAATGGGAATTCCTCCCACACTTTTCTGATCTGAAAAATGACAATGGTAATTCTTTTTTTTTTTTTTTTTGTCTTTTGTCATTTTAGGGCTGCACCTGTGGCATGTGGAGGTTCCCAGGCTAGGGGTCTAATCGGAGATGTAGCCGCTGGCCTTCGCCAGAGCCACAGCAACACAGGATCTGAGCCGCATCCACGACCTACACCACAGCTCACAGCCACGTCGGATCCTTAACACCGGATCCTTAACCCACTGAGCGAGGTCAGGAATCGAACCTGCAACCTTATGGCTCCTAGTCGGATTCATTTCCGCTGAGCCATGACGGGAACTCCCTGACAATGATAATTCTTATTTCCCAGTGCTATTATGTGCATCGCCAATGAGTTACAGACATTAAGCACTAAGGCACACTGTCTGGCACAACAAGCGCCAAGAAATAAGTTTCCCTTCTCTTCTCCCCGCCCTTTTTGGGCATGCCCACAACATGCAAAACATCTTGGACCAGGGATAGAACCCATGCCACAGCAGTGACAATGGCAAATCCTTAACCGCTAGGCCACCAGGGAACGTCTCCCTTCTATTCTTTGTACTCTTTCTGTGGTCCTCAACCTTCAGGACCCATTCAGCATAAACAAAATGCTAAACACATACTCAGAAGTAAATTATGATTCTACTAGGCAATCTGGGTGTCTGCCCATGGTGGTGCCACCGTTGACTTATCTCTCTTAGTTGGTTTTTCAACAGCACGTGCCTAAATTATCAATCATTTGACCTGGGGTGTGTGTGTGGTGTGGTGTGGTATGGTATGGTGTGGTATGGTGTGTGTCCGCCCTGTGGCATATGAAGTTCCTGGGCCAGGGATCAAATTTGAGCCACAGTTGCAACCTATGCCACAGCTGTGCCACTTGTCAGATCCTTAACCCACTGTGCCGGGCTGGGGATCAAACCTGCACCCCAGTGCCCCAGAGACACGGCTGAGCCCGTTGAGTCACAGTGGGAACTCCTTGAAGGGAGTGTTGGAAAGTGTGCATGCAGTGTGGGCACAGACGCTCTCAGCAGTAGGTGGTAGCAGTCTGACAGCTGGTCCACCCCTATCTACCCGCATGCAGGCTGAGCCCCTTTCTACTCACCAGGGATAAGGAAATGGGAACCACTGGTCAGGAAAGCAGCGCCACCACTTGGCGAAAAACCCTTCGGTGAAGCCTTCTGTCACTTCAGGGTACTGGCACAAAAACTGCTGAAGCTCCTCAGATGACAAGGGCCGTCCGGTCTTGGCAGGGCAGAAAACAAAAGCGCGACAAAACAACGTGCAGTCACTCATCAGGGATGTCACACAGCTTGCTGTTTTCTAGCCACCCACCATTCAGGGGGAGCCTCGGCCTTCTTGCTCACCTTGATCACCAGAGGATGGAGCCTCTCAAACTTCGCTGGGGTATCTTCCAGGAGCATTACTTTGAGGGGCAACTTCTGGGCGCAGCCAGTGCAGTTGGCCGGGATGGGGTCTGACTCATTCTGTTCACAGTCATTTGTCCACCAGGGGTCAAAGTCTGAGAAAGGAAGAGGTGTGGAGGAAGCAGATGCAGCGGGTAAACCAGTAGCCCCAGCAATGGAACCAGAGAGCTATAAGAATAATTTCATAAGCTAACAATGGTAAGCACTGATGACCTCTGGAAAAGTACATATGAAATAAGTTAGCCCCAGAGGAGGGAAGAGAGGGCTTAGGGGACAGAGGTGGAAGGAGAAGTACTCCTCTCTGTATACTCTTTTAGACTTTATGGAAAAAATCTGTACATATGTTTTTGACCACACCCGTGACACGGGGAAATTTCTGGGCCAGGGATTAAACCCATGTCACAGCAGTGGCAACGCCAGGTCCTTAACCCACTGAGCCGCCAGGGAACGCTCCAGAAAACATTTTTAAACATGTACAAGTATTTCCTAAGTCAAGTCAACAACCGAAGCTGAAACAGTTTGAGAAGGTATGTTCAGTGACATGAGGCTAGACATGCCGCTTTCTAACCTGTGACCCAGAGGTCTGGACGATGGGGGAGGGGCAGGCAGAAAGGGTGTTCCCACCCTCAGTGATGAGCCCCTCTGTGACCATGTCTTCTCCAACACCCTAAACCCTTGGTTCACAAGTACAGGTGGAGGCCAGGGTGGCTCTGGGAAGGAAGAGTGAGAACAGGGCACAGAAAGAAGGAATGGAGCAGAGACAAGACTTTCAGATGCCCATCTTTTTTCCTTCCTTTCTTTCTTTTTTTTCCTTTTTTTTTTTTTGCTTTTTAGGGCCACACTTGTGGCATATGGAGGTTTCCAGGCTAGGGGTCAAATTGGAGCTGTAGCCACTGGCCTACGCTACAGCCACAGCAATGCTAGATCTGAGCCACTTCTGTGACCACCACAGCTCACAGGAACAACGGATCCTTAACCCACTGAGGGAGGCGAAGGATTGAACTTGCATCCTCATGGATCCTAGACGGACTCGTTTCTGCTGTGCCATGAAGGGAACTCTCTCATCTTTTTTGTTTGTCTGTTTGCTTGTTTATCTTTTTAGGCCCACACCTGCGGCATATGGAAATTCCCAGGCTATTGGTCGAACTGGAGCTGCAACCACCAGCCTACACCACAGCCACAGCAATGGCAGACCCAAGTCGTGTCTGCAAGCCACACCACAGCTAGCAGCAATGCCAGATCCTTAAACCCACTGAGTGAGTGATTGAACCCACATCCTCATAGATACTACGCGAGTTCGGAACCTGCTGAGCCACAAAGGGAACTCCCAGGGGCCCATTCCTGGAATAAAGTGAATTGCGTCTGCCCATGAGCACCCTGCCTCAGCTCAGAGTGTGCAGGGCTGCTAACCATGGTTTTCTAGCCCCAAGGACTGGGGATGATCAGCACTGAAAGAATGCCCCACCCAGACCCAGACCGTGACCCTGACGTGTGTGCTCCCTGGCTTCCCCATACCTTTCTCTGAGGGGCTGGCTCTGTTTCCACCCAGTCCTCAGTTACTCTGTGTTCCTTTCTGCTGAGACTATTCTGTTTACAATATTATTGCATTATTTCTTGTTTGCTTTCTGTTCCACTCTGGGTTTCGTCTGTGTTCTCTGAGATGTGTTTGTGATAAACTCTAATTTGAATCCAAAATGTTTCACCAGATGGTTTCTGATGAAAACGCAATAGAAACCCAATCAGGAAAGAGCCTAGAACAAAAGTCAACAACCAAATGTGGCCGAAATGAAGTCAGTTCTTTAAATCAATAAACACACGTGGAAACTGACCCTTAACCACAGGAACATTCTGTGCATTCAGCCTAAGGCGGCAGCAGTGCAGAGTAGGAAACCCTGTGTTTGTGCTCCAAGTGTCCTCTGAGCACCTTCCAGCTCTTGCAGACAGAACCTGTGTCCCCCAGAGGCAGCTGCCACCCACTCTTCCCATCCAGAGCACTGCACGCTGTGTAGTACCCACAGTGCTTGCCACCAGCCTGGGGACAGCAGAAAGCCCTTTAGTGGCACCTGTTTCAGTGGCATACTGATGATGCAGTCATGCTTTCTTTTTACCCTTCTGGAATATTTTCAAATGTCCCTTATTAGAAGTCTAATGTGGTAAATTCTTGCCAAAACACAAGAACTCTGGGTAGGGGACATACAACGAGACATAAATAATCATAACATGTCACAATTATGGGGCATTTCAGTTTCCAAAGGACTTATGAGGGAGGGGGAAGGAAGGGGAAAGAAAACTAACATGCTAAGTGCCAAGCCTGATGCTAGGCACTTTCACAGTTATAAATGGTTTCCTCTTTATAATACTGAAGCATCGATACTCTCAATTTACAGATAAGCAAACTGAGAGTCCTCGGAGCGGCGAGGCTCCAGAGCGCATGGGAACAGCACAGCAGGCGGGGGGGCCAGGGATGCGAGGACAGAGGCCACTGAGGGCCTCTAGGGCAAGAGGCAGGCAGGATGGGAGGGAAAGGGTACTATTTTGCTCTGTGTAGATAATACATTTTTAAAAGAGAAAACAGCTTTACTGAGATTGAATTCACCCCCAGAAAACTGATGTATTTAAGGTGTACTATTTAGGAGTTCCCGCTGAGCCTCAGCGGGAATGAACCCAACTAGAGGAAGAGCTACTTTTGATTCCTCTGTAGGCCTCATGGTCAAGGTGGATACAGAATGTGCTTATATTGGGTGGGAAGGGACTGAGCAGTGGCCAGGAAGTGAAGTGTCTGGGAGGAGGAGGAAGTGTACAGTTGGGGCTCTTTGTCCCCTTCTCATAAAATTTCCAATAACAAAAGGAGAAGTGTCCAGACTTCAGCTTGGCCTCCATCTACCTGAAAAGGTTTTATCTGATGTATGCTCTGAATATCGGGCTGGAGCCAATGTGCCACAGAGCGAGCAAAGCTATAGAGCGAGCTGGAAAATAGCCAACAGCGCATAGCAGACCCTGCCATGCCACAGCAGTCCAAGCTCTTCCTTGTGACCTAACATGCTGCTCCTCACTTCTTTCCAGCCCTCCTCTGTTCCCATCCACTCTTCATCCCACACCAGACAGAAAGGACAATGGGAGCTTGAGAGCAACCTGCTAACTTTCTTTTGATTTCCAAGGCTTCTTTACTAGCTTTCCAAGGCTTTCTTTACTAGCTTTCTTATACTAGCTATTTTATATTAAAAAAGAAAGCATGACAGAGAAGTGAAACTCCACATATTAAGAGTTCAATAAGCCCCATGACTGTATTCCAAAATCTCACCGTGATTATGGAATCCTTTCACTGCTTGAGATGTCAAAAACAGGCTCTCAGACAAAACACAGACTTGAAGTTAACAGAGGCAAAACCTGTAACCTCCGGGCCGTCTCTGCAAGCTGGGCACGCTATACAACAGCAGTGAGCCAAGTCCTGTCAGGACGCTTCCCCGAGGGCCTGAGAGTTGTTTACAAAGGAAACACGCTCAGGCTGGTTCGCTGTGGACAATCATAACCTACCCTGGAACTCTGAGTGCAAAGTGGAGAGAGTCCTTTTACACAGACTATTAACCTGGGAAAGGGCAAAATGAAAAAAAAAAAAAAAAAGCTTTCTTTCCAGGACACCTCCCTTTGGGTAAAAAGGATAGGGGAGAAGAAAGGCACAGAGCCAAGACAAGCTCCACAAGAGAACAGTGCCTGGTGTATAGCAGGGTCTCAGTAGACGTTCACTGACTCACTGACTGACTGACTGAAACCTTGACTTTTCAGAAGCTTTAACAAGAGGATTGGAGTTCCCATCGTGGCACAGCGGAAACAATCCGACTAGGAACTATGAGGTTGTGGGTTCCATCCCTGGCCTCACTCAGTGGGTTAAGGATCTGGTGTTGCCGTGAGCTGTGGTGTAGGTCATAGATGTGGCACGGATCCCACGTTGCTGCAGCTGTGGTGTAGGCCGGCGGCTACAGCTCCGATTTGACCCCTAGCCTGGGAACCTCCATATGCCACGGGTGCAGCCCTAAAAAGCAAAAAAAAAAAAAAAGGATTAAGTCCATGGGGAGAAAAAAAAATCAAACACAATCTGAATTTTCAAAAACCTTAAAAACAAAGATTAAATAAATATAACCTCATGATTTCTTAGATTTCTCACACTGGAAACATACCCAAGAAAAGCCTGTGACCAAGTTTCTTTGACTTTCACTGGTGTGTGCTCAGTGCTTAATCAGGCTACTCGCCAGCAGCTTGTTTTGCTTAGCACTTCTAGCATCCTGGGCACGAGGCAGGGGTGAAGTCTCGATGGTGAAGGTGCCCGTGGCCAGGTCCCCTGTGTGAGTGGCAACAGGCCCAGAGCTACTTTCATACACCGCAGGGATGGAGGAACCCGAGAAATCATTTTGCCGATAGCTCTGCCTTCAGGAAGCAACGTGTTGGAACCATTCCAAACCACAGGGTCCATCTATTTTTATGAGATCCCCCTGTATAAAAATTTGTCTCTAAACGTGAGACGTTAGTTAAGTTAGCCAGTCCCCTTGCAGAGCAGCCTCCTTTGAAATGGACATAAAAATGTTAACTACCTTACATGATTGTTGTGGAGACTGAGGAATACATGGCACAGCGCCCAGTACACTGCAAGTACCTGACAGAGCTGTTCTCACTTTACTCTTTTATTGGCAAATAAATTGGTCTGAGCACTGGTCTGGACTCTAAATCTGATTAGGTCCTTATCTGAGTTCTCAGTCGATGAATGACCTGCTGTTCTCCAAACTCCTTGAGATATTGGTAAATCCACTTAAACCCTCCCTTCAGAGTTCATAGACACATCAAGTTCCCATTATGCAGTATAGATACAGAGATGCACCTTCTCACTGTATGTGAGAACTGTCCCAGGTCTCTTTAGAATATATGGGTGTTACAATTAAAAATTACAAAAGCCCAAAGCAAACAAAATAGTTGGGCCTAAGATGCTGGAACTTGGCTTGGCTGAGAGCAGAGACAGAGACAGGAGGCAGTAAATGTGATGTGATGGAAAGAGTGCTAGACTAGAGTTAAAAAATGAAGGTTCAAGTGCTAGCCTGTTACTTTTAGCTGGGTAAGCAAGCTACATCACCTCTCCGGGCTTCAATTTCCTCTTTATAAAATGAAGGTAGGTACTAGATCGGCTCTATACTTCCTTTTGAGTTCTAAGACTCAATGATTCCATGGAAGGGTGAGTCAAGAGGATGGCTGGCAGGGTGAAAGCAGATACAAAGAGATGAGGCAGGGAGGTGGGGGGTAAGAACTAAGAAAGGGAATGCCAAGGAAAAACCTTGGGTTAACAGGAGAAAGGATACTGTCAAACAATAAGTCACATTTTACCAAGAAGGATGCAGGCGAGGAGGATGAGCTAGGCTGAGCCTAGGAAAAGACTGGCTCAGGAAAATTCTGGAGGACTGTTTATCTTTAGACTTTAGACATGCAGTACTAGCCAGAAAGAACACTAGGCACTAGGGAGCCGAGAGAGAATGCTTCTGGGGACCTGAGAGAGTGTAGAACTCCAAAATCAAGCTTAAAGCTGGCTTTTCAGGTATACTGTAGAGGTAGAAACCATTCACATCAGAGGTTAGGAGCTTAGCCTCTGAGAATGGGCTGCCTGGGTTCAAATCATGGTTCCATGACTTACCAGCCTTGGGATCTCGGGCAAGTGACATAATCTCACTATATAGCTCAATGTCTTCATCTGTAAAACAGACATACAACCAGAACCTACTGCCCAGGGATATAATAAAGATCAAAGGAGCCATATACGGAAAGTCCTTTGCATGGTGCCTGGCATCTGGTAAGTACTAGATAAGTCAATTGATTTATTTTCTGCTGCAGAGTGGGATGTTCACATGACTCACGACAGAGTCACTTCATTCTCTCCATGAAGAGGATTTAGGGGCAGGCTTCCCTAACCAAAGCTGAAACCTAGAAAAAGAAGCCCACTTCTGCTGCCCTTTGTTCCCTGAGTAGAGTCAAGAGGAAAAAACACCAGTGGCCAGGAGGAAACCTACCGCCACTGGTGGTGGTGGTGGCTCTAGGGCCTCATGCTGCTCCCACTGCCTTCCACCCTGGCCAAGGCGCTGCTTCAAGGAGTGTCAGATGACCCCAGGAAAGTGAGACAGACCAGCCCTCAAGGAAACAATACACCACCTAAGGACTTTCCTGTGGGGAGTCTGCCAAGCCCTCCTCCTTCTACATTTACTTTAAAGGTATTGATTGCTAAGTACTTTTAACCGAAAGGCAGGTGCTTTTTGGTACCATGACAATAGGAAGATATTTATATATTTTTTCACTTTTCTGGCCTTCTTATAGGCCCTGTAGTTTGCACTTCTTATATCTAATTCTCCCCTTATATACCATTTCTAATCACCCCTTATATCGTTATGCATACTCAAGTTTCCTTCCAGATGTTACATAAAACTAACAGTGTTTTATGTCTACAGTGTCCCAGAATTATCACACGTAGGAAAAAAGGACAATATCCCCACTTATGAGTAAAAGCAGAACTTTAACAGAATCAACAACATTAAAGGCCTAAAGCCACACCCTCCCAATGCTCACCCTTTACAAGTGCACTCTAAGGACTCATTTAATCTCCATCTGCAAGGCAAAAATATTCAATTGGAGTGGCCAAACACTCTGGCTTGTTGACAAGACACCAATGTCTCCTGAACTTTTAAACTCTGAGGCAGAGAATGAACAATCACTGTCCACTGATTATTACTTCTTAACTGAATAGTCTGAAGAGATGTATTTTATAAGATGGAAAGAAAGAAAGTAAATGCCATCAACCTGGTCCTAAAAACTGCTGGCTTCATCTCCTGTGCCAAAGAGCAGGAGGTGACTTCAGGGAGGCTATGCGGGCAAGACAGGAAAGGAGACTGTGCATCTGGGGAAGCAGCACAGGCTGCCTAACTGACAAGTTTCTTGGGCCCTTTCCCCTACATGCTCTGGACTTTACAGATAGGAGGTGGAAACTTCATTTTTTCTGAGCTTTGTTGATGACATTTCAAAAACAACCTGCCCGGGAGTAACTGTTGTGGCTCAGCGGAAACGAACCATGAGGTTGTGGGTTCGAGCCCTGGGCTCGCTCAGTGGATTAAGGATCCGGCATTGCCATAAGCTGTGGTGTAGGTCACAGATGCAGCTTTGATCTGCTCTGACTGTGGCTGTGGCTGTGGTGTAAGCAGGCAGCTGCAGCTCCAATGTGACCCTAGCCTGGGAACTCCCATATGCCGCAGTTGTGGCTGTCAAAAGGAGGGGGAAAACAAAAGAGCTATGCTTAGACAAAAACCTAGTGCAACAGGCTAAGGATGATTAGAGGATCTGGACTCAAAATGCTCTCAAAAAATCAACAGCTATTTATTAAAATATCTATTATGGACATGGATCACAGGAGAGAAAACAGTAGAAAAACATATACTCAAATTCCTTCTATGAGCAAAAATATTCATTCCCATCACACGTGTTTTAGAATCAGTAAGCGTGAATTTGGCTTCACCAGGTATGTTTCTCTGACATGTTTCTTAATCTCTCTGAGCCTCAGTCTCTAGATCTGCAAAATGGGGTAATAAAATCTTTTCCATAGAGTTTTACTGAGGACTGAACTAAATGAGACAACATAGGGAAAGTGTCTCTCATCAGATGTCAATAAATGTTATTTCCTTTCTTGTGATATACTGCCAAGAAAGCCACATCTAATAGGTAGTAAATGCAGCATTCTACCTGGAAAGGGTCTGTTTTCATCACCCCCATGCAGAGGAACTCCCTTATTTTCTGGCATATACTTCTTGGTAATAGGCAAAGACATCAGCCGGATGTGATGGATGAGTGAGCGCCAGGTGTGAGCTCCAGAAAGCACTGGTTCAGGTGGTAATGAGCTGAAAGGTTGAATCACAAAGTAGGCAGTGAGCAAGATTAATCCCAGGGTTATGAGGACCTACAAGGAAAGACAGGAAATGGATTAATAAGTGTCCCAGCAAACAAAATACTTTAACGCCAAGAAAAAAAAACAAAAACAAAAAACCAGGCAGCATCTTCTACTATTTCCAATGTGCTCTAAGAACTAATCCATGTTCATAAACAAGCCATTTACATTCAGTCCTGAATGAGAGAACTGTGAGGACTGCCAGGCTCACCAAGCTTCTATCATAAGGACCAGGGTCTATGTCCACCATTTAAAAAAATACTCAAATACGGTTAATCATAAATACATAGCTTTCACCTGGGATATTTAACAAAATAGTAGAATTTCCTAATACACATGGTAACAAAGAGTAAAGGCCAATTTATTCATAGAAAAACCAAGGTTCGATGGTGGAATCAGTCAACAGTAATATCTGGGGGAGAATGCTGAAGAGCTTATGTTCCAACCTATTTCCAAGTTAAAAAACACTTTTACCTTGTACACAGCTAGAAGGAGGGGATACTGCGGTGGCCCCCTCTGAGGTTCATTCTTTTCCAGCAGCTGTCTTATAAATTTTTCAATTGCCTTTTCTGACATGCCACACTGATGGCCTGTCTGTCTCACTAAATCAACAGTCTCTGAAAGTTTGTCATAAATGCTGAGCTCATTAGCAGCAAGATCCATGTCTCCTAATACAAAATCCCTGAGAGAGGGAGAGAAAAACAAATGTAAAAAGAAAGCCGGTTTCTTTAAATTGCTTCCTCCTCAAAGTTACTTCTTTTAGAACAGTTCTTCTTGACCAGCAGTGGGGAAGAATCAGTTCTTTGCTTTTCTCAATCCACTGCAGACCAATTCTTTTGTAAAACACAATGAATACATAGAGACAATGTCAAGATGCAATACAAATTTTTAAGGGTTTCTTAGTTGTGGGCTAATAACAAATGGTTCCCAAACACTTTGAGGAGCACCAGTCCAGAGCCCAATAAGTCCCTAATGGCACTCAGAAACACTAGTGCCATTTAAAACCAATCACAAGAAGCGTGCTACTGGTAATTTAGCAGAATAAAAAGAAACAGAAGATACAAATTGTTGTTGATCAATGATTTCCTTCCTTTCACATCAGATGAAACTTTTTAGCAATACAAGAGGAGGAAGTGATCACTGAAGGGAAGATTTACTGAGGAACTTGCTGATATGCTTTGTTCCTGGAAGAGGAAGGATTTCAGACAACACAAAACCACAGCATGGGAGCGCTTTAGACCTAGCGGGTTGCAGTCCTCAGGCTTTTCTGTAAATATTAACTTTAGACAACGAAAGCCATTTTGTTTGAATTTTATATACTTAAAAGACCTAAGATCTATAACTCATTTCAAAATTCAATTTGTGTTCACATAGTTTTGTTTTTTTGCCATGCTCATGGCATGCAGAAGTTCCGGGGCCAGGGATGGAACCCGCGCCACAGCAGTGACAATGCCAGATCTTTAACCTGCTGAACCGCCAAGGAACTCCTCACATAGTTACTTTAAATAAAATTTTTTTTCTTTTAAGTGCTTTTGCTATGGAACAATGTTTTTCTTCATTTATAGAAGGAAAAACAGTGCTTGGGATCTGTGCTCTCTTCTGTTGGTTGTTGCTTTTAAATAATGCAGAGGGTCCTCTTATTTCACATATTTCATCCCCAAGTGCTTCTAGCATCAAAAGGTACTGACACGGTACTACTCTCGTTCTTCAGTAAGGAGATGCTGCCACCTGTGGAGCAGAGGACAACAGTCATGAAGCTCCAGCAGAGGAGGCTGAACCACCGCAAGCCAACACACACCCCTGCACAGTCCTTCCTTTAACAGTGCCTCCTAACGACTCCTTCCCTCTGGTGCTCTTTATGACTATTAACCGCTTATTTCATTAGTTCTTAACTGTGTCTGCACATCAGATTTTTTTTTTTTTTTTTTTGGCCGTGGAGTTCCCTTCCCAGGGATCAGATGGGAACTACAGTTGTCACCTAAGCCGCAGCTGCAGCAACACTGGATCTTCAACCTACTGAGCCTGGCCAGGGATTGAATCTGTGCCCCAGCCCTCCCAAGATGCCACCGATCCTGCTGTGCCACAGCAGGAATTCTACATTAGAATTTTTTTTTTTCTTGGCTTTTTAGGGCCACACCTGTGGCAGATGGAAGTTCCCAGGCTAGGGGTCAAATCAGAGCTAGAGCTGCCAGCCTACACCATAGCTCACAGCAACGCCGGATCCCCAACCCACTGAGTGAGGTCAGGGATCAAACCTGTATCCTCATGGATTCTAGTCGGGTTCATTAACTGCTGAGTCATGAAGGGACCTCCCCACTAAAATTTTTTAATGAATGCTCATACCAGGGCCTCAACCCAAGACAAATTAAATCAGAATTAGACTTCTAATGGTGGATTAATAGGCAGGTAATCTGAGGACTGGGAGGAAGGAAGGAACCACACACATCAAAGAGGAGACATCCTTTCCTCAAACTCTCTGCTGTTGCTCAAATTGTTTTTTTTTTAGACCAAACAGACCTTCATTTCAAGGTTCAGGTAAACTCTATTTTAAAATGTGTGTTTTCAAGTTCCTGTCATGGCTCAGTGGTTAACGAATCCAACTAGGAACCATGAGGTTGCGGGTTCGATCCCTGGCCTCACTCAGTGGGTTACGGATCCGGTGTTGCCGTGAGCTGTGGTGTAGGTTGCAGACACGGCTCGGATCCTGCGTTGCTGTGGCTGTGGTGAAGCCGGCAGCTACAGCTCCTGTTAGACCCCTAGCCTGGGAACCTCCATATGCCGCGGGTGCGGCCCTAGAAAAGGCAAAAAGACAAAATAAATAAATAAATAAATAAATAAATAAATAAATGAATGAATAAATAAAATGTGTGTTTTCAACAAAAGGTACTGGGACAACTAAATATCCATATGCAGCTGAATGAACTTCCTTATACCACAGCCAAAAATTAACTCAAAACAGACCAAAGACCTAAACTTAAAAGTTAAAACTATTAAACTCTTAGAAGAAAATAAAGGGAGTTCTCTTGTGGTGCAGTGGGTTAAGAATCACATGTTATCACTATGGCAGCTTGGCTCACTGCTGTGGCACGGGTTACACCCATTGCCTGGGAAGTTCCACATGCCGTGGTTGCAGCCATAAAAAAAAAGAAAAGAAAAAGAAAAGAGAGAGAAAAATATTTACAACACTGGATTAGTCAGTGACTTCTTAGGTGAGATCCCAGAAGTAGAAGTAGTAAAAGAAAAATAAATTGGACTACACCAAAATTAACAATTTTTGTGTTGCAAATGATACTATCAAGAAAGTAAACTAGGGAGTTCCCATTGTGGCTCAGTGGTGACGAACCCAACTAGTATCCATGAGGATGAGAGTTCAATCACTGGCCCTACTCAGTGGATTAAAGGATCCAGTGTTGCCACAAGCTATGGTGTAGGTTGCAGAGGTGGCTTGGATCTGGCTGCAGCTCCAACTCAACTCCTAGCCTGGGAACTTCCATATGCCACAAGTATGGCCCTAAAAAGACAAAAAAAGAAGAAGAAGAAGAAGAAGAAAGCAAACTACCACTTATAGAACGGGGGGGGGGGGAAATACTTGCAAATCATATATCTGATAAGGGATTGGTATTCACAGTTCGTAAAGATTTCTTACATCTCAATTGTAAAAAGACAAAAAACCCAATTAAAAATGGGCAAGGTATGTGAATAGGTATTTCTCCAAAGAAGATATACAAATTGCCAACAAACTCACGAAAAGATGTTTAACATCATTAGGCATCAAGGAAATATAAATCAAAACCACAATAAGATACCACCTCTCATGCACTGGGATGGCTATAATCAAAAAGTCAGATAATAACAAATGCAGTCAAAGGAACTCTTGAATACTGCTGGTGAGAAAGTAAAATGGTGCAGGTGCTTTCAAAAAGAGTTTGGTAGTTCCTCAAAGACTCAAATACAGTTACCACAGGACCCAGGAATTCCACTTGTAAGTAACTAGTTTTTAGTATATTCACAAAGTTGTACAACTATCACCACAGTTTAAGTTTCAAACATTTTTTGTCACTCTAGAAAGAAACCCTGTATCTATTAATAGTCACTCCCCATTCCTCCCACCTCCTCCCCCAGGCAACTGCTAATTAATCTATTTTCTGTCTCTGCAGATTTGTCTATCCTTGACTTTTCACATAAATGCAGTTGTGTAATATGTAATCTTTTATGACTGTCTTCTCTCACTTAGCATAATGTTTTTAAGGTTCATTTATGTTGGAGCATGTATTACTTTATTCCTCTTTATTGTCCAGCAATATTCCACTGTATGGATATTACCGATATTCATTTTGTTTATCCATTCAGGGACATTTCAGTGACTTCCACTTTTGAGCTATTTTGAATAACGTTGCTTAAATGTTTATGTACAAGTTTTTGTGTGAATATTTGCTTTAGATTGCTTGCCATTAGTTAGATCAGTTATTCTCAACTGGGAGCAATTCTGCCCCCCCCCCCCCAGGAGATATTTGGAAAGTCTGGAAACATTTGTGATGGTCACACCTGAGGGGTACTGCTGGCATCTTGTGGATATGATATTAATTAAACAAGAACAACAACAAAATCTTGCCATTTAGGTCAGCTTTGCAGAGCAGCTTCCTTGCTCCGATCTGTTGAAAGTCAACCCCCAACACATGGGTCTGTATTAAAAAACAAAAATAAACAAAAACTTGTCCCTTAAAAAAAACATCAAACACAAAATCATGGCTAAGCAACAAGTATGAGGGGACAGAGTGAAATCAGCTGAAGCTTGATGGCAATCCCTTTACCTTCAGAAAGAAGGTCCAACTCTGGCAGAAATGAGCTTTGCCACAGAGGGGAGTTCCAACTGGCGAACTTGACTCGTTTAACAATGGCTTCTACCTGTAAGGGCACAGGCAGAATCACTGGCAGAATCATAAAAACCAAGGTATCATGCACCACCCAGCATATACTGAATTGCCAGAACCTTGGAAGTGGGACCCAGATGCAGAAGTTTTCAACCCTCTTCCTTGCTGACTGCAAGCACACCCCCAGTTAGGAGACACTACTGCAGAACAGCAGTTCTCAGCTAGGGGTGATCCTGCTCCCCATGGAACATGGGGCAATTTTTGGTTGTCAAAACTGGAGGGGTACTCAACATTTCCCAATGATTTTTTTTTCTTCTCCACACCAATTTCAAAGTCCCAAGAAGAGGAAAAAGAAGGGAACAGATAAGAAAACCCAGGATTTTTCCTCTCTCTCTCTCTCACATAGTCACAACTAATATCCTGCAGCGAGTCTCCTAGCCTATATTTACTTCTGATCTTAAACAAAAGAATCTGTATAACAGAAGAATACCATCTTCAGTGGGGGTGGGCTCATGTGGGGAGGACACATGTTGGTGCACTTGGCAATAGACTCTGAATGATGTATTTTTCTCCAAATAAAGTTATACATAAACACACACACACACACACACACACACACACACACACACACACACACACACACAAACTGTAGGGGGCACCTAATAGGTAAAGACTATAAAAAACATCTTACAATGCATAGGACGGCTCCACATAATAAAGAACAGTCTGCTCAAAGTTTTAAGAGTGCTAAGGTTAAGAAATCCCACTTTCAAGAGAGGCCTGGGGGAAGTAAGCCAAGAGGCCCTTCACTTCTGAAGGATTACTTCAGGAGGCAACTGACAGCTCTGACGACAGCTTCTGCACAATTCCTTCTGGGTCTCAGTCTAGGAAAACACAGGACGGGGCATAGCTAATAGAATAACCCTGATAGAACTTATTGGTAAAAATATTTAAAGCAAAAAACAAGGTCAAAGGTCAGACTAAATGTAAACCTCTCCTTTGCCCTATTTAACACAGAATTCCTCCATTGATATAAACATTTCCTAAACACTGATATGAGATCACCCTGGAGGTTCTCAATTTTCCCAAATAAACAGCTATGCCAGCTAGGCAACCCTAAGATGCAATACTGGCTTATCTAGTTAAAACACAAAAGGGGAAACACTCAGAAAGCAAGTTTCAAAAGCCCATCTAAATATGTCCCAGTCTTCAACAGTGGGAGGAATATCCAGAGTACATAATATTTAATTTTCTTTTTCCCCTACTAGGTTCTTTAGTATTATGTTAGCCATGTAGTATGATACTCCTTTATTGTTACAAATATATTCCATTCTATTTTATTCAGTGATTCTCACTGATCAAAGACGTGTTCTACTAAAGGGGAGAAAATGTGATCTTTGGGTTATAATAAAAACAACTAAGAAAAAACAAATTTCACATTTAAAGGAAAAATAACCAATAAAACATTAAAATGATATGATTTAAAAGAGGAGCAATTTATGAGTTCCCATCGTGGCTCAGCGAAAAGGAACCCGACTAATATCCATGAGGACATGGGTTCAATCCCTGGCCCTGCTCAGTGGGTTAAGGGTCCAGCGTTGCTGTGAGCTGTGATGTAGGTCACAGATGTGGCTCAAATCTGATGTTGCTGTGGCTGTGGTGTAGGCCAGCAGCTACAGCTCCAATTCCCCTAGCCTGGGAACTGCCATATCCCACAGGTGCAGCCCTAAAAAGCAAACAAAAACAAAAACAAAACAAAAAAACGAGAGGAGCAATTTAAAACTATAATAAGTGATTTATTTATTTATTTATTTGTTTGTTTAGTCCTTTTGCCTTATCTAGGGCCGCACCCGCGGCATATGGAGCTTCCCAGGCTAGGGGTCTAACAGGAGCTGTAGCTGCCGGCCTTCGCCACAGCCACAGCAACGCGGGATCCGAGTCCCGTTTGCCACCTACACCACAGCTCATGGCAATGCTAGATCCTTACCCCACTTAGCAAGGCCAGGGATCAAACCTGCAACCTCATCGTTCCTAGTCGGATTCGTTAACCACTGAGCCACAAAAGGAACTCCTAAAACTATAATAAGTGCTTTAAATTTATAGAGCCGAGGTTATTCTTCTTTCCTGTACTCATCTCACTTGAATCTAATATTCTCCTTTCTGGACATCTCTGCCCACTGAGACTTGGAAAGTCTTGTATTTTCTTTGCTCTCTGAAAATAGTCCTTTTGTTTTTCAAATTTTTTTTGAAAAAATTCAAACCTCCAGAAAATCTGAAACAGTACAATGAACGCTTGTATATCCTTCACTTAGATTCACCAATTGTTCATGAACATCTGGCCATATTTGCTTTCTCTCTCTTTTTTTTTTAACAGAACCATTTCAGAATTAGTTGCAACACATCATGAAATCACTTTCTTTTTTCTTTTTTGCTTTTTAGGGCCGCACCTGTGGCATATGGAGGTTCCCAGGCTAAGGGTCTAACAGGAGCTGTAGCTGCTGGCCTTCGCCACAGCCACAGCAACGCTGGATCCGAGCCACGTCTGCCACCTACACCACAGATCACGGCAACGCCAGATCCTTAACCCACTGAGCAAGGCCAGGGATCGAACCCGCAACCTCAAGTTCCTAGTCGGATTCGTTAACCACTGAGCCATGACGGGAACTCCAGAAACCCCACATTTTAAAACTTATCTCTAGTCTGCTCCTATCTTCACCTTTTCTAGTTTATACCATTAAAAAAAATTCCTTTTTCTCTAGATTTCTAGAGCTTACACTCTCCCTCCCTTTGAAGCCAAGCTCCTTTAAAAAAAAAAAAAAAAACGGTAGTATCACTTCTCAGGTCTCCATTCGTTTCTGTCCTCCTCATGCCACCAGTACTGTTCTAACATCACCAAAGGCTTTCTCGATGCCAAGTCCAAAGGACATTTTTTCAGTGATCACCTTATCCAACCTCTCTGCAGCGCTGCCATTTGTACCCATTATCTCCCTCAAGTGCTCTCAACTTTGGCATAATTCTCTTGTTTTCAGAGTCTATGTCCCTGAATGTTGTTATTCATCATGGTTGTCCTTGACCTTTTCAATCCTTCCATGGCTTGCTTTCTTTCTTTTTTTTTGTCTTTTTGCCTTATCTAGGGCCATACCCGCGGCATATGGAGTTTCCCAGACTAGGGGTCTAACAGGAGCTGTAGCTGCCGGCCTTCGCCACAGCCACAGCATTGCGGGATCCAAGTCGCGTCTGCAACCTACACCACAGCTCATGGCAACGCCGGATCTTTAACCCACTGAGCAAGGCTAGGGATCAAACCCACAACCTCATGGTTCCTAGTCGGATTTGTTAACCACTGAGCCACAACGGGAACTCCCCTTCCATGGCTTTAACCACAAGTTATTAGTGATTCCCAGATCTCTTCTCCAGTCTAGATAACTATCCGAAATTCAAGACTCATCTATATACCTCCCTACCAGACACCCAGCCCAAATTTCCTGGCCGTATATGTAATGTGTCCATAACTGACTTACTATTTTTGCCCCTGCAAACCACCTACTATATTCCTTCTCTTTTATTTTTTTTAATTATTATTATTTTTTTTTTGCTTCTTTTTTTCTTAGGGCTGCACCCTCTGCATATGGAGGTTCCCAGGCTAGGGGTCCAATTGGAACTACAGCTGTGCGCCTACACCATAGCCACAGCAATGCCAGATCCAAGCCAAGTCTGCAACCTACACCACAGCTAATGGCAACGCTGGATCCTTAACACACTGAGCAAGGCCAGGGATGAAACCCACAACCTCATGGTTCCTAATCAGAGTTGTTTCTGCTGCACCACAATGGGAACTCCTGTATTCTTTCTCTTAACTAATGGGAACACCAGTTCTTCACATTTAAAAACTTCCTCCTACTTCCTCATCCCCACCAATGAACCAATCACCATATCCTCAATTCTGCATCCTGTATACTTCATACATTGATCACCTCCTCTTTAGCTCTACACTAATGGCAAGCAAGGCCCTCACCATTTCTCCTACAGACCATCACAAAGATACATTTAATCACTATACTTCCAATCCTCCTTCTCCTGTCTGATCCAACCCCTACAAGTTATTTTCCTAAAACACAAATTGGTTCACACTGCTCATCTATTTTAAGCACCTTCCTTGACTCCTCATATCATGCTAGGGAACAATTTAGCATGGTGGCTAAGAACATAGGCACTGGAGTTAGAAAAAGCTGGATGCGAATGCTAGATTTTCCATTTACTGTGTGGCCGTGAAACACTATTTAACTTCTCTAAGCCTCAGAGTTTTCATTTATAAAATGAGGACAATTGTGTCTTTACAACAATGTTGTTAAGGTATTATTAAGTTGGTAATATCTAAAACATTTGAATCCGACTAGGAACCATGAGGTTGCGGGTTCAATCCCTGGCCTTGTTCAGTGGGTTAAGGATCCGGCGTTGCCATGAGATGTGGTGTAGGTCACATATGTGGCTCGGATTCTGCATTGCTGTGGCTGTGGCTGTGGCGTAGGCCGGCAGCTACAGCTCCGATTAGATTCCTAGCCTGGAAACCTCCACATGCTGGGGGTGCGGCCCTAAAATGACAAAAGGCAAAAAGAAAAAAAAAATTGTCTCTTTACCCAAATTAAATGCTTAATAGTTGCTATAAGATGAAGTCCAAATTACTTAGCATGGCCCTTTATGATCTGGTTACTGCCTACCTGTTCAGTCTCATTTCCCATTCCTCTCTCACATTCTTCATTGCCACACTATTTCACATCTCTTTGGTTTTTTACATATTTCCTTAGCCTACAAAACCTAGCTCCCAGTGCTTTGTCCAGTGAGTGAACTCTAGTCCAAGCTTGACTTCTGCCCTTTGAACCTTAAACACAACTCTATCACTTTGTATTACAGATACTTCCTTGTCTCCCTCTCATACTAAATTGTTTGTTCTTTCTCTCTCTCTCTCTCTCTCTCTCTCTCTTTCTTTCGCTTTTTAAAGCCGCACCCACTGCATATGGAGGTTCCCAGGCTAGGGGTCAAATCGGAGCTACAGCAATGCAGGATCAGAGCTGTGTCTGCAACCTACACCACAGCTCATTGCAACTCCAGATCCTTAACCCAATGAGGGAGGCCAGGGACGGAACCCGTGACCTCATAATTCCTGGTCGGATTTGTTTCTGCTATGCCACAACGGGAACTCCCTAAATTGTTTCTTGAAAGTAGAGATAAGTGGAGAAGATAACAATACATACAACCTAATAACAGACATGGAAATTCACCTCAGAGACATGGAATCTTATCAATGTCTGCTGAACGAATTTGTAGAAAGGACCTAAAATGATCGTTCTGTTCCCAAATGAATTTAATGTACCTAATGGTTTATTTATTTTATTTTTTCTTATTATTATTTAAAAAAATACGTCAGCCTAATGAGAGTTTACATGAACTGGTTGGGACCCTCACACTTGGACATTTTTTTGGTGGAAGTTTTAGAACAGCTGTGTAAGAACATGGGTTCAACTGGGTCCCAAAAATTGTTGTGGTCCAAAGCAGAAAGATAAAGGAAAATATGGCCTATAGTACTCAAGTTGGCCGATGTAAACGTCATTCAAGACTTCGATGTAGCAAAGCATTAAGGAAGAGATGTCCAAAAAGATTCCACCAAGGGAACAATCAAATGAACAAACAGAAAATGTGAGAAAAATAAGTATCTGCGAATAGTCTCTATTATAAGGAGATGGCCAAATACTTTAAAAGAAATACACTGGCAAACACCAAAACTATGCAGGCTAGAGAAAGTGTGGTCTGCAGGCTTAATGGTCTTAAAATACTAAGCAACACGAGGCAGGCGAATTTCCTTGTTCTAAAAGGCGATTAGGAACAGCTCATTTATTCGGGTCAATAAGTCATACTTCTTCCTGAAATCCGAGATGCTATGTTTATCATATATGTACCAAGTCCACATTAAAAAAAAGGAAAAAAATCCCTTCCTAACAAGTATTAGAAAAAGATGTCTTAGGAGTCCCAGTCCTGGCTCAGGGCTAACGAACCCGACTAGTATCCGTGAGGACCAGTTCGATCCCTGGCGTCTCTTAGTGGGTTAAGGATTCGCTGTCGCAGTGAGCTGCAGTACAGGTCTCAGATGGGCTGGCATCCCGCACTTCTGTGGCTGTGGTGTAGGCTGGCAGCTGCAGCTCTGATTCGACCCCTAGCCCGGGAACTTCCATATGGCGCAGGTGCAGCCCTGAAATGACGAAAGAAAAAGATGTTTCGGATGGAAGGCAGGGAATTTACTCGTAATATATATTTTTTAAAAATTAGAAAAATTTCAAAAAGGCAGTAAAATCTAGTCTTCGCTAGCACCGGTGTTTTGGAAACTGCCATGACGCCAGCGAAACAAACTGAATCACAGTCGAAGCTGCTTTGCTCTCTGCAGAGCCAAGTTAAAAAAAGACGGAACCTTAACCCACTGAGCAAGGCCAGGGATCGAACCCTCAACCTCATGGTTCTTAGTCGGATTCGTTAACCACTGCGTCACGATGGGAACTCCTAGATAAGACAAAAAGACCGAAAAAAAAAAAAGGAGACGTATTAAGGGAGTCGACCCCGAGGGAGCAGGTTGGGTATGCTGTCAGTCTGCAAAACGCCAGAGGCTCAGAAAAGAGGAATGCCATTCACTGCAGAGGAATGGCAGTGGCTGTGACGGGCGGGCTGCACGAGGATGTTATAGAACGCTGCGGCGGCTAGGCTGTCAGGGAGCTGCCTCCCCCCCCCCGGCCTCGGGCCCAGTCACTCACATGCGGGTCCCGTGCCCCCTCGGGCTCCTCCCGCCTCCGGGACAGTCAGCCGCCGGGCGTTGAAGATAACCCGACAATTTCCTGCTTCCGGGCGCGTAACCCGGAAGCAATTCCCACACCAGAGCCGAGGTAGTGTTACCTCTTGCTCCGTGCTTCTGCCAGAAGTCAAGCGCACGATGTCTCGGAGTGCGCGGAAACTCCCGCGAGGTCTGGAGAGTACGCGTTCTTGCTCCCCCTGGCGTCCGGTTCTTCCTCTGAATTCAGTCCTTGCTACGGTATTTCCTGCGCTAACACAGACTTCATAGCTGAACTGATTCATTCAATGGGTATTTGTTGATCCTCCTACTACGTGCAGGCAGCGTGTAAGGCATTAAGAGGTGGGATTGGGAGGGATACGTAAATGGTGAGCAGGCCCTTACTTTTGTGACCTAAAAGAAAGACAAGTAAATAAATCACTCAAATTTACATAGGGCCCACTCATAATATTTATTGAGAATTTAGTCTGTGCCAGACATTACAGAGGATTTCAGAGGTTCCCTTGTGACTAAGCGGGTTAAGGAGCCAGGGTTGTCACTGCAGCTGCCCGGGTTGCTGCAGTGGGCAGGTTGATTCCTGGCCCAGGAACTTCCATCTGCAGGGGGTCTGGCCAAAAAGGGGGGGAAAAAAGACTTTATATCATGAAACCACTTCAACAATTCTCATTTACCGTCATACCAACCAGCTGAGGTTTATGGAAAGGTTAAATCGCTCAAGATTACATTGGAAGCTCCCTTTGTTCAGGTTCTGGTCTGGAACAGGCTGTGTGAATGCTGAACAGAACTGGACCAGGCCAAAGTCTAACATGTTAGAGCTGTTGACAGTCTACTTGATGAGAAGAAAATCTGACACAAGCAGTTAGACAATGATGGAAGGAGGCACCAAATTAAAGACCAAGAATAGAGAAGGGGAGAGAGTCTACTGTAAGCAGTCAGAGTAGAGAAGTTTTCTGAAGAAGCTGGAACAAGGGCATGGACGAGGTCTGGAAAGCATTACAAGGAGAAAAACTATCTTGGGCAGAGGTCTGGCAGTGAGAAGACTGTTGCCAGGATAATAAGGCTTGAATAATGAAATAGGAAGGCTTGGATAATAAAATAGGAAATCCAGCTGGAGAAGTCAGGGGTCAATGGTGAAAGTCCCTCAAGTTCAGACCAAGTTATTTGGGACTTTAATAGGCAAAGGGAAAGCATGTGATACTTCGTGGCAATATCTTGGAGTGTTTTGGGAGGAAGGCTTTGGTGGCTCTGTGTGTGTGTGATGGATTAGTGGGGGAAAGCCAAAAAGCAGAGAGTGCAGCAAACGGGCTCTTGAAATAATCCTGGTGTTAAAGGTCTGAAACAGCAGTGGGAATGGGAAAGAAGGGATATAATTTGGAGATCTTTGGAAAAAAGAATTGATGTGTCTTGATGATGTGTCACTTACAGGGAGCAGAGAGAAAAAGAATGACCCTCGTGCTTCCAGCTTGAAAAATGATGTTTCTGTAAAAGTCTATAATTTCCTTTTTAATAAAGGACATTTAGGGAGTTCCCTCATGGCCTAGTGATTAAGGATCCAGTGTTGTATCTGCTGTGGCTTGGGTATCTGCTGTGGCTGGGGTTAAATTCCTGGCCTGGGAACAATCTGGTCAGTCCTCAAAGGTATATTTTTATAAAGCAGCTTATACAGTAAGGAGCCAGGGGGTATTAATTCTTCAGTGATTGGTTTATATTATTAGAGTTTTCTTAGTGATAGAAAATGGGTTAAAAGTGGTTACCTCAGAGTTCCCATTGTGGCTCAGCAGGTTAAGAACCCAACTCCTATCCATGAGGATGCGGGTTCAACTTCTGGCCTCGCTCAGTGGGTTGAGGATCTGATGTTGCCACAAGCTGTGGTGTAGGCTACAGATGCTGCTTGGATCTGGCATTGTTGTGTCTGTGGTTTAGGCCAGCAGCTGTGATTCGACCCCTAGCCTGGGACCTTCCATATGCCATAGGTGCGGCTCTAAAAATAAGAAAAAAGTGGTTACCCATATTAATTTTAGGAAACAGTTTCATTTATGATTTTCAGAGAAAACAAGAACAAGAAGTGGCTAAAGTTAAGTTTTGCTTATTTTAAGAATAATCTAGGAGTTCCCATCGTGGCTCAGCAGAAGGTAATCTAAGATCCATGAGGACGCAGGTTTGATCCCTGGCCTTACTCAGTGGGTTAAGTATATGGCGTTGCCATGAGTTGTGGTGTAGGTCACAGACGCTGCTCCGATCTGGGGTTGCTGTGCTGTGGTATAGGGCAGTGGCTACAGCTCTGATTCGACCCCTAGCCTACAAACCTCCATATGCCATGGATGCAGCCCTAAAAAAAAAAAAAAGGGAATAATCTAAATTAAATTTTACTTGTATAACCTGACAAGTTTGTCACCTTAGGGAATTTTCAAGTCTGGGCTCCATTTGTGTTTGAGTTTTAACAATGGAAAAGTACACAATAGTGCTTAGCTGGATGCCTGGCACAAAGTAAACATTCATTTAAACATCATTATTAAGAGATGTGCAAAACATTTACAATATATTTATTAACCCTATTTCTTTTTTTGTCCTCCCTCTAAACTTCCTTGAATTGCCTTTACTTTGCTTCTCTTTGATCATGAGCAAAACCCTCCTTACAACCTTGGGGCATCATTTATCCCGGCCACAGCCGTTCTAGGCCTTGCTCTAGCCCTGACCTATTTGATCTTCATTCTTCCGTTTCTCCTTTTCCTTATCTCTTATTTTCTTCCCAGCCCTCTCTCCTCTCCCCAGACGCTTTGCCTTTGGAGTCTAGAAGCTCTGATTTGCTGTATGGCCGTGGACAAATAAATAAGTCATCTACTGCTGAGTCTCAGTTTTCGTATCTGAAAAACAGGAATAAAACATAACTTTATGAGACTGAGGAGTAGGTAAGATAATAATGTTCAAGTACAGCGCCTTACAAACTTTAGTTACTGGCATCTCTCATCTCTATTCCTTTCCATTCCCTTCCTCTCCTTCGGTCTCTGATCAATGTGGGCCTAAAAAATGCTTCGAATTGAAGATAAACATTTAATTCCCACAGAAGTGCGGATTTGCTGGCTGTTCACGCCTTCCACACCTAAACAAACCAATCAGAGCGTCCGGAGGGTGGCGCGGTATTTCTCCACTTGGAGACAGTCTCTAACAGAACTTGCATTTCTCTCCGTCCTAACCGGACCGTTTGTTTCTGCATCGCACTTCACATTCCCGGCCTTGCAGGTGGGGGTCTTTCGTCTTCCTAGTCTCAAATCCCACGAGATCTTGACGTTACTACGCTGAACCACGGGAACCGGAAGTGTGTTCGGCAGTCGCGGGTCTCCGGCGAGTCGACGCCGGAAGTAGCAATTGCTGCCTCAGGACTCCGCCTGCTTCGGTATGGCGGCTATCCCTCCAGACTCCTGGCAGCCGCCCAACGTATACTTGGAGACCAGGTGAGAGTCCAGCCCCTGGGGCTGGGCTGGCTGTAGCGACGCGGAGTCCAAGCTTAGCCTCGAGGGGTCGGTCCCGGCGCTCTCCATCGGGAGACCGACCTCCTCGTGGAGCTGCGGCCGTGAGGGCCGCCTGAGGGCTGAGTGGGAACCGCGGCTGCCGGCGTTGGAGCTTCGCACGACTGGCGCTGAAACCTTAGTCTCAGCGGCCGTATTGCCCTCCTTACACCCCTCGGTTCATTTATCCATTCATTGAACACGCGTGTGTTGAACCTACGTTCGGGGACGTAGGATCTGAGGATCAGAGGTGGATGAAACACTCACAGCCTTGCCTTTAGAAGCTTATAGTGTAGGGAGGAGACAGATGTGTAAACATTAACGTTGTAACACCATTGTATAAACAGCTTATTAGGAGAACACAGGTAGAAGCACATTTATTTCCTCCTATCAAAGAGTGATAATATTGAGCACCAGTTAGGCCCATGCCCCTGATGCCTAGCATCATATTTAGTTTAAATCTCTTAGTAACTTAGATCACGTAGGTGCTATTCCACTCTCTCCATTTTTAGCGGGAGAAATTCCATAATTTAAAGAGTAAGTGGCTTGATTTAACACATATAGCTAGAAAGTAGGGGAACCACATTTGGAGCCTGGTCTGTTTGCCTTCAGCATTGAGTTCTTTAGCCCCATTCACTCAATTGACTCTGGAAAAAGTTTAAAATGATCATTCCAAACTAGGACTAATAGCTTTAAGTAACTTCTCATTGCTACAAAAGTATAAAATTAAAATTTTGTAGTCTGACCTTCAGGATGCTTTTTTTCATTTGGCCTTTGCCTGCCTCTTTTGCTACCTCTGCCATTCTCACATCAGTAGCCAAAGTCAGCTCTCCTCTCTATCGCTTTCTTGCCCAGGCTCTTTCCACTAGAGAACAATTCTCTCAGATGCTGCTTGTGCCGCTGGTCATTTTCCCCACCTTCCTATATGGGAAAATTCTACTTTTTCAGGCCTCAAGTTGAAAGTATGCAATTTTTTTTTCCTTTTAGGACCGCATGTGCAGCATATGGAAGTTCCCAGGCTAAGGGTTGATTTGGAGCTGCTGGCCTACACCACAGCCACAGCAATATAGGATCTGCACATTTCAAAGTTGTATAGGTATTTTTGGGGTTTTTTTTTTTAGTGCCGCACCTGCAGCATATGGAAGTTCCCAGGCAAGGGGTTGAATCAGAGCTGCAGCTGCTGGCCTATGCCACAGCCACAGCAATGCTTGATCTGAGTCGTGTCTGCGACCTACACCAAAACTCACAGCAACACTGGATCCTTAACCCACTGAGTGGGGCCAGGGGTTGAACCCGTATCCATATGGATACCTGTCAGGTTCGTTACTGCTGAGCCACAGTGAATATTCCTCCATTACATTTCTTATGGTGGTAATTTATGTGGCTCAGAAATACAGAAATTTAAAATAGATGTTCACTTGGAGTTTTCACTGTGGTGCAATGGGATCAGTGGCATCTCTGGAGCTCTGGGACACATGTTTGATCCCTGGCCCAGCATGGTGGGTTAAGGATGCAGCACTGGCACAGCTGCAGTGTAGGTTGCACTGCAGCTTGGATCTGATCCCTGGCCTGGGAACTCCATGTGTGCCGGGTAGGGGCGGCAAAAAAAAAAAAAGGTACTCGTTGAAAAGCTTACTGTATCTCATTTACCTAGTTTACACCTCTACCCAGAAACTTACTTGTGTATAAGTAAAAATGAATTCCCAATACTTTATTGTCAACCTAAAAAAATTACAAATTAAATGTAAGACTTTTTTCCCCCTAATTTAGGGGTTGGTTATACTGGTTTCCAATGATCAGCCATTTCTTGTATATAAGGTGTTGGAAATTTTAGTTGTCCACAGTTATTTTGCTTAAAAGAAGTACCAGAAGTATCTGTGTTTGTATTACTTGCATTGTGTTGTTTTCCTTTGCTGAGTATGGAATCCCATATTTGTTTGTTTGTCTTTTTAGGGCTGTACCAGTGGCATATGGAGTTTCCCAGGCTAGGGCTTGAATCAGAGCTGTAGCTGCCAGCCTACACCACAGCCACAGCAATGCCCAATCTGAGCCTCATCTGTGACTTACACCACAGCTCATGGTACAGTGGATCCTTAACCCACTGAGCAAGGCCAGGGATCAAACCTGCATCCTCATGGATGCTAGTCAGATTCGTTTCTGCTGAGCCACGATGACAACTCCAGAATCCCATGTTTTATTACAATTTTATGACTTAGAAGCTTGGAAATGAAGAATCCTGGAGCAGTCCCAAAATGTTTCTGTCTGCTGTGACCTTGTTCTTGACCAGAGCTCTGCTCTCTCCCCCTGCAGTATGGGGATCATTGTGCTGGAGCTGTACTGGAAGCATGCTCCAAAGACTTGTAAGAACTTCGCTGAATTGGCTCGTCGAGGTTACTACAATGGTACCAAATTCCACAGAATCATCAAAGACTTTATGATCCAGGGAGGTGACCCAACAGGAACAGGTACAGTTAAGTTGACATTAGTTTTCCTTCCTTCCTTCCTTCCTTCCTTCCTTCCTTCCTTCCTTCCTCCTTCCCGCCTGCGCTCCCTTCCTCCTCCCTCCCTCCCTTCCTTTCTTCCTTTTTTTTTCTCTTTTTTGGCTGCAACTGTGGATATGGAAGTTCTCTGGTCAGGGTTTGAATCTGAGCCACAGCTGCAGCAACACCAGATCCTTAACCCACTGTGCCGGGCTGGGGATCAAACCCACACTTCTGCAGCAACCTGAGCCACTGTAATAAGATTCTTAACCCACTATGCCGCAGTGGGAACTCCCAACATTAGTTTCTAAAGTCTCATCCTATCATAACTGGGTATAAGGCCTCGGGGCTCTCTTCCGCATCCTAGGGACTGGGTTTGTTGACTGTGATCATTACTCCAGCCCTTGCCAGCACACGTCCCCAAACACATGTAGAATTGACCAGAAACCAATCGTGACTCCTGGACTTTGTAGAGTTTCTTGTAACTTCCATGTATTGCTTACTAAGAGCAAATGATATTTGCCGGAATTATAATAATGCATAGGGTAGTCTGGATAATCATAAGTGAAGAAGGACATTTGCAGTGTTTTGAGGAAAAGAAAACAGGTTCTTTGATTCATGCATTTAACAAGTACTGAGCACTTGCCTTGTATCATATATTTTTCTGAGCTCTAGGTATATGGCTAAGAATAAAGAAAGAAAAAAAACTTCCTGGTCTCAGTAAAACAGGAAAAGGATGTGGGGGATGCGATTTTAGTAGAAAGATCAGGGAAGCCTTCTCTGAGGCTATGTGATTAGAGCAGGGATCTGAATGAGGTGAGGGAGTGAATCTTGTGACTGAGAGAAGAACATTCCCAGTAGAGGGAAGAGGCTTTCAGAGTCCGTGAGGCAGGGAGCCTATGTAGGAGATTATATAGGACCTTGTAGGGCACGGTGCAGACTTTGGGTTTTATTCTGAGTAAGATGGAAGCTGTTGGAAGGTTTTAAACAAAGGAGTGACATAATCTGACTTAGCTTTAAAAAGATCACGCTGGGGAAGTTCCCATTGTGGCTCAATGGGTTATGAACCCGACTAGTATCCATGAGGAAGCAGGTTCGATCCCTGGCCTTGCTCAGTGGGTTAAGGATCCAGGGTTGCCTCAAGCTGTAGCGTAGGCCAGCAATTGCAACTTCAATTCAACCCCTAGCCTGGGAACTATGGCTGTGGGTGTGGCCCTAAAAAGCAAAAAAAAAAAAGAAAAGAAAAAAAGAACTCTGGGAGTTCCTGCTATGGTGCAGTGGGTTAAGGATCTGACTGCAGTGGCTCAGGCTGCTGCAGAGGTATGGGTGTGAAAGAAAGAGATGATCAAAGTTGACTTCAGGCTTCTTGAATTTAATAAAATGAGAAGGCTGAGAGAGGAGCATGTTTTGAAGGAGAAGCATCAAGAATTTGGTTTGGGTTTTGGTTTTAGACACATATTTGAAATACTTGTCAGATCTTCTATCTGAGACATTGAATAAGTGATAATATATGAACGGGGAGTTCATGGAAAGGTCTGGGATGGAGGTATGAATTTGGGAGTTATCATCATTTACATTTATTTATTTATTTTATTTTATTTTTTTGCCTTTTGTCATTTTAGGGCCGCACCAGCGGCATGTGGAGGTTCCCAGGCTAGGGGTCTAATCGGAGCTGTAGCCACTGGCCTACGCCGCAGCCACAGCAACGCAGGATCTGAGCTGCATCTGCGACTTACACCACAGCTCACAGCAACGCCAGATCGTTAACCCACTGAACAAGGCCAGGGATCAAACCTGCAACCTCATGGTTCCTAGTCGGATTCGTTAACCACTGCGCCACGACGGGAACTCCAGTGTTATCATCATTTAGATCGAATTTGTTAGTGAAATCGGTAGATGTCAACATTGGTAGGTTTCAAGGGTCCTCGCCTCTCAATCTGCATTTTCTCTCTGCTAATTCCTACTTTTGCTGTTTTGCCTTTAAATGAGCTTGGTTCTTTCTGGTTCTTTTCTCAGTCTTTTCCTTCTTTTTAATTCTCAGTTGTCCTTTATTGTTTATGACCAAGAGACACTTAGTTTTTTTCGATATACACAGGCACATTTTAAAATACAAAATATAGAAGAAAGTAGAAAAAAAAACTGATCATAAGTTTACTTCCTAAAGATTCTAACCACCATTAACTATTCCCCCAATAACCCACCTATCAGAAATGATGAACATTACCTTTTGGTGGCCATTATTCTTTTCAGCTTTCTTTTCTTCAGATACCTAGTTAAAAGGATGGATAACCAGTTAGATGGAAATGATTTTAAGAGAATAGGCTATGTCATACATGCTATTGGTTTTTGTCTTTTGTCTTTTTAGGGCTGCGCCTGTGGCATATGGAGGTTCTCAGGCTAGGGGACCAGTCGGAGCTGTAGCCGCCAGCCTACGCCACAGCTACAGCAACACCAGATCCAAGCTGTGTCTGTGACCTACACCACAGCTCATGGCAACGCCGGATCCTTAACCCACCGGGCGAAGCCAGGGATTGAACCTGCGTCCTCATGAATGCTAGTCAGATTCGTTTCTGCCAAGCCACGATGGGAACTCCCATGCTATTGGTTTTAAAAGTATTTTAAGTTTGTATACATTCGACAGAAAAATTGACTTCCTGCTTTGAAAGATGGGGCAGTTATTAAGTATACTTCTACCCATTCCTGTTGTCTAAGAAAAACTCATTTGTGCCTGTTTCTTGTGTTGGGAAAAAAACAGTTCTTCCCTCCTGGGTTTCTCCTTTATTTATATGTACTCACAGAGAACACTTCACTTGTTTACAAAAATTCTTTTTTGTTGTTTTTGTTGGTTTGTTTTTTGGCCATGTCTATGGCATGTGGAAATGCCCAGACCACAGATTGAACCTGAACCACAGTAGTGATCCAGGCCACTACAGTGACAATGCTGGATCCTTAACCTGCTGTGCCACAAGAGAACTCCAAACACTTCACTTCTGACACTTCTGGTCACCAAAAGTAAGGAGGTTTTTCCTCACGGCAAGTAGTGCCCTGTGACACGAGCTGGGTTTGGTTAATTTGCTAGAGCAGGTCATGGAACTCGGAAGCATAAGTGCTTATTTACATTTACCAGTTTATTAAAGGAAATGGTGAAGGATACAGGTGAACAGAGGTGCATCAGGTGAGGTCCAGGAGGGTTCTGAGAATAGGAGCTTTTGTCCCCGAGGAATCGGGGTACATCACCTTCCAATGTGGATGTGTTCTTCCGCTTTGAAACTCTCCAAACCCTGTACTGTTGGGATTTTATGGAGGCTTCCTCAGGTAGGCATGATCAATAATTAGCTCCATTTCTAGCCCTTCACCCTTCCTTCCCTCTCTGGAGCAGGAGAGGTGCAGGCACTGAGAATCCTAAGCTTCTAATCATGGCATGGTCTTTTGGGTGACAAGCGCCCATCCAGGGGTCACCTTATTAGAACAAAAGATGCTCCTGGTGTTCTTATCACTTAGGAATTTGTGAGAGTTTCAGGAGCCCTGTGTCCCGTACAGGATTAAAGACCAAAGAGAGGCTCCTAATGTTCTTATCACTTAGGAAATTACAGAGTCTTAAAAGCTCTGTGCCAGGAACCAGGAACAGATATCTATCTGCCTGCCTGCCTATCTATCTATCTCTCTAATCTTTTTTTTCCATGTTTCACACTTGTCCTCCCTCGCTTGCTCCCAGTTTTTTGTTAGTTTTCTTTTTCCTTGTCAGAGTTTACAGCATTTTCTTTTCCATTCTACACTGAGCCCTGAATTCCAGTGTGGGTTCTATATCTCAGAGGCTTCAGTGCTCACCGCTAGGCTTTGCTCTTCATATGTGCTAGAGGGCAGAATTTCTTGTCGAGTGGTTTTTCTTCCAAGAGCTGCAGAGTGTTTTATTTTCTAACTCAATCATTTTGGCGAATTTCTTCCTGTAACCCTTGTACTTGAAAAAGACCATGACCTGGTATATTGTTCTTGGGCCAGACTAATTCCTTCAGATCTTTTTAGACAATTCTGCTCCATGGCCTTCTGGTTTCGAACATGGCTTTGAAGACTGCTGAGGCCAGATTTACTCCTTCCTTCAATTCAGGGAAAATTTTTTGATTTGTATTTTGAAATATTTTCTCTGTTGTACTTACCGGATTTTCTATTTTGGGAAACTGCTCTTTGTTTCATCACCTTTGCCTTCTGTGTCTGTCACATTTCTTTTGAGTAAGTAAGATGACGTTTTTCTATTTTTTCCTGCATCCACTGAAATAATCTCAGACCTTTACTCTGTGCTTTATTCAGTTTTGCGTCATATCTGTTTTGTACCTAACTGCTGTGATTTATTTTTTAGTACTGTCTTGGTGTCATTTGCCTCTCAATCTGTTTCCTCAAGTCTGCAATCTTTTCACCTTATTCTGTTGATTTATTATCTTGTCTTTGAGCTCATGTTTTGTTGGATTCATACTTTTGTTGAAGCAGCTGAAGCTTGAGACGGTCAAGGAGAAGCACTTTTTGGATTATGTTTTCTCCCTCCTTTCTCTCCTTCCTTTTGTTGCATATGTTTGCATTGTTTCTGTGCCATTTCTTATCCATGCTTAATGTCGGCACCTGCACTGGCCTTACCTTTTATTTGCTTGGGTACAGTGGGTTCTCTTTGTCACTCTGCCCTCCAGTTATCTTCCCCATCCCAAACGCTAAGTGGCTTTCTTTCCATTTTATTTTAGCTTGATGAGGGTGTGGGAGAGAACACCCGCTCAACACATGCTGAGGGAGCCCCTGTAGGAGGGCTGGCTTCTGTCCTATCTTCCCAGACTCCATGCCAGTCCCCAGAGTATAGTTCTAGCAGAGGAACTAGATCCTCATACCATTTTTCATTCTCAGCTGGGTCTTTATATCAGAAGACATGTTAATGAGAGAAAGAAAAGCAGTCATTTAATATCAGTTTTCCATGACCTCAGAGCCTTTATGAGGAAATGAAGGCCTGAAGAAGGGGGTTCCCCTGGGTGTTTTTATCCTGGGTTTAGTGAAGAGTGGGAAATCGTGGGAAAATGTGAAAGGACATAGGGCCATGAGGATGAGCTCAGTGTGGTAAACTAGTGGAGCCAGCATGGCGTGTCCATTCAGATTCTGCTTGGTGTCCCTCTGTATTGTAGGGGTGTTCCTCTCCTCCAGGTATATGGCAGGCACCTCTCACGGGAAGGTCTTAGGACATATGTCAGGGGAAGGTCAGAAAGTCCTTCCTGTACCTGCCATTTCTCAGGTTCCTTCAATTGAAGTACTCGGCCTTCCAAGGTGCCTTCTTTGGAGCAGCATGTACTGATGTCCATCCCAGCCCAGTGCTCCTGCAGCCCGTTAAGGTGGCCGTGCTAGTATCCTGCGGCATGAGCACCTGTGGTCTGTGGGCTTCTCCTTAACTTTTTCAGGGCTGTTCACCCACTGCCCTGGTGGCGTCTCAAAATTGGAAGGTACTTGTGAGAATTCTCTGGGTGACACTCCTCTTTTGCTGATCACTGCTTTCCTGAGCACAGGTGAAAGGATCTCGTCTTTCTTTCTCTGACTGACTCTTTTCAGAATCACTTTGATTCTGAGTCAATAAATTTAATTCCAATTGATTGGAACACATTTGTCTCCCTTCACTTATTTGTTTGCTGCTGATAAATTTTTGGCTTTGAAAGAAATTGAATTTTTGGTGTTTGCTTCACCGGGTACTGGGGGAGGCAGTCTTAACTCTGCTTCACACCACTTCCTTTATATGAAAATGTCCTGTCAACACTTTGATGTACTCCTTGCCTGTCTTCTTCCTCTTTCTCGTTGTCGTCATGAAATTTTAATCCATAGCACCAGTGAACCAAGCAGGTCCTTGATTAGTGGTGGAAGAATTGGAAGTGGCTCAGATAAGAGTGCCAATGTCAGAGCTTTCCTATAGTTCTGTAATTGGTTCCTAATGCTTCATAATGTCACATTTCCGTGATGTAATTTAAATGCAATTGAATCACTCAAAAGATTTCCAAAATAATTGCATCCAGCCTCAAGTGTAATGAGTGGTTGAGCTAAGTCTGCTTGCAGGCCTGTGGTAGAAGGCAAACAGGAGTTAGGTCCTTGTGGGTCACTAGTGTGGATTGCTAACCAGTTAGGTAACACGATTTTTGCCGAACATCTCAAATGAGCAGCATGTGGCATCCTGCATCCTGGCTACTCTGGAACTGTTCCTTTTTTTTTTGCCTTTTTTTTAAGGCACGCACCTGCGGTATATAGAGGTTCCCAGGCTAGGGGTCCAATCGGAGCTACAGCTGCCGGCCTACACCACAGCCACAGCAACGCCAGATCCGAGCCGCGTCTGTGACCCACACCACTGCTCACGGCAACGCCAGATCATTAACCCATTGAGCAAGGCCAGGGATCGAACCCATAACCTCATGGTTCCTAGTCAGATTCGTTAACTGCTGTGCCACGATGGGAACTCCTGGAACTATTCTTTTCATGGTCTTTCTGTTACACTTTTGCCAGATGTTTTCTCAATTCAGATATCTTTGACTTTGACCTCCTGCTTCATTTTATTCCATTTTTCTTCTTCTTCTTCTTCTTCTTCGGCCACACCTCCAGCACATAGAAGTTCCCAGGCCAGGGACTGAATCTGAGCTGCAGCTGTGACTTACACTGCAGCTGCATCAAGGCCAGATCCTTAACGTACTGTGCCACAGTGGGAACTCCTCTTTTTCTTCTTTTACATTTCCTTTATTGTAATAAGTCCATGCTGATTCTCCTGGGCCATCTGAGTGCCTTTTATCTGTTTCTACTAATCTCTTCTCTTTCTTCCCTCCGAGACACAGCATCCTGTCAAGCTCTTCCTTTCCCTCTCCCTGCTCTGCACTTAGCCTCCCAGTGCTCACCAGCTGCCGTGATTGCAATGATTAATTACATGCTGATTGTGCTGTGCATCACCCCCACCCTGATTCCATCTCACCTCTTAGTAGCTCCAGGAACATCTAAAATTTAACGTGTTAAACAGCAAGCTCATTGTTAATTTTATTCATTTGATGAATATTTGCTAAGAGTCTGCGGGGTATCCTGTGCTATTCTAAGGCCTGTGAGGAATATTTAAGCATTAGAAACCAAGGCATTTTTCTCTTACTTGCAGAGCTCCCTGCCAGTAAGATAAGGCATTCATTATAAGAAACAAGTAGAAAGTAATAATATAATAAGCATGCAAATGTGGGGGGTACACTGTGGATTATGTATAGAACATAGAATAGAATAATTCATAATCAGAGAAAAAGGACAGTGGAGTGGGATGGAAGCATATTTTGAGGTGGACCTTGAAATGTAGCACTTTAACTCTTGAGAGGACAGGGAAGGGCATTTTAGATTTAGGAAGAAGAATGAGTGTAGAGCAGAGGCACAACTGACAGAGGCACAGAGGGTGTGGAGTAGAACCCACCACCCCAGGTGTTGTGTCCCATGCTGGACTGGCTCTGTGATGTAACCCAGCCACCTCTCCACGCCCAGGACAGAGGCACAAAATGTGATTTGTAAGGCCCCTGAACTGCATGTTTAGGGGACAGTAAAGGAAGAGCAGTTTGGAGTGTTGTGCCAGAGTGGAAACGAATCTGACTAGTATCCTTGAGGATACAGGTTCGATCCCTGGCCACACTCAGTGGGTTGGGTATCTGGCATTGCCTTGAGCTGTTGTGTAGTTCTCAGATGAGGCTCTGATCCTGCGTGGCTGAAGCTGTGGTGCAGGCCGGGAACTGTAGCTCTGATTAGACTCCTAGCCTGAGAACTTTCATATGCCTCGGGTATTGCCCTAAAAAAGCAAAAAAAAAAAAGGGAAGAGCCATTTGAGGCACTTCAGTAAGAGATAGCAGGGGAGTTAGGGCCAGTTCGTGATGACTCCTAGATGGGACTTCAGACATGATCAGCATCATACAAGGACCATTTGGGACGCTTGATGAGGAAAATACTTGAGAACATTTGATCCAGCCATGACGTATGGCAAGGCAGTGTAGTGTTGAGGGCAACAGAGGATAGTGGAGACTACTGGGCTTGGTGTTGAATCTTGACCTCAAGTGAACACTTTTTTTTTGTCTTTTTAGGGCTGCACCCGTGGCATATGGAGGTTCTCAGGCTAGGGGTCTAATCAGAGCTCTGGCTGCCAGCTTACACCACAGCCACAGCAATGCCAGTTCTGAACGTGTCTGCAACTTACACCACAACTCATGGCTCAGTGGCTCCTTAGCGCACTGAGCAAGGCCAGGGATCGAACTTACGTCCTCATGGATACTAGTCAGATTCGTTTCTACTGAGCCACGATGGACACTCCCATATGAACACTTATTAAATGGAGGCAAGTTATGTAACCTTGCTGAGCCTTCTTATCTATAAATGGAGAATGTGGTTAGATGTACCTCATGGGGTTGTTGTGGGTAGTAAATGAGCAGATGTCTATAGAATGGTTAGCAGAAAGTAGGAACTCGAAAAAGTGTGGTTGTTTATTATTTGTTTTGGTTGTTAATTCATTGAATGACTGTCTCTTAGATTCCTACCTTAGTCTGGGCATTATTCTAAGAGCTGGGGAGCCAATAATGAGTAAGAAAGCCCTCATGGAGCTCTCATTCTAATGGGACATAGTGAACAAATAAGTACAAAATATACTGTCAGGTCATGCATGACCAATGATATGGAAAAATAATGCATGAGGGGAGAAGGCAGGATTCTCAGCCTTGGTACTATTGACATTTGGGGCTGGGTAATTCTTTGTTGTGGAAACTATCCTGTGCATTGCAGGATGTTTAGCTGCATCTTTGACCTCTATCCGCTAAATGCCAGTAGAAGCCCTCAGTGTGACATCCAAAAATATCTCCACATGGTTGTTCCATGTCCCCAGGGGCAGAGTCACCCCTTGGTGAGAACCACTGGGATAGAGAGTGAGGGAGGTGCTATTTTGGATAGTGTGTTTAGGGAAGACCTCTCTGATAAGACATTTGAGTGGAGCTCTGGATAAAGTAGTGAGCCATGACTCTATCAGGGGCAAGGACAACCTAGAGGGAACAGTGGTCAGAGGTCTTAAACCAGACTGTGCTTGGCAAGAAATAGCACAGAGGCCAGTGTGACTGGAGCAGGTGAGTGAGGCGGAGAGCCGTAGGAGATGTCAGAGAACCAGATCATGGAAAGTCTTGTAAGTTGCGGTGGAGACTTTGGATTTTGTCCTAAGTGATGAAATGTCACTACAGGATTTTGAGCAGGGGACTGCCATGATAAGACTTGTTTTAAAAGGATTCCCCTAGGAATTCTCTGGTGGCCTAGCAGGTTAAGGATCCAGCATTGTCACTGCTGTGGCACAGGTTCAATCCCTGGCCCAGGAACTTATGCGTGCCATGTATGCAACCAAAAAAAAAAAAAAAAGAATTCGCCTGGCTTCTACATGGAGAGTAGACTTGATGTGGTAAAGTGGGAGACAGGCCAGAAGCTGGAGAACAGTGCGAAGCTTTCACTGTTGTCAGAGCTAGAGCTTGTTGTCCTTTGGACTATAGTGATAGTGGCTCTATTGGTGCTGATCCTCTGGGAAGCATATGCCAGGACAGAGCTAGATATTCAAGAGGTTTGTTGGGGTAACACCTGTGAAAGATAAAGGAGCAAGGGAGCAGGGTTGGAAGGAGAGGTCTTCACATATCAGTGCAGGTCTAATATCTGTGAAAGGAGAGAAGGAGGAGGGAAAGGAGCCACAGAGGAAAATGAAGAGCTGCTGGTAAGGTGGGTTTTCAAGAAGGGTGACACAAACTGTCAGATGCTGCTCATGGATCAGGCAGAGTGAGGATTGAACATTGGGTTTAACAACAGCATGGTGGTACTGATGGCCTTGACAAGAGCGGTTTCAGTGGCGTGGTGAGGGCAAAACATCTGAATGGAGAGTGTTCAAGAGGCAGGAAATGGAGTTTTTCTGGGACTGGATGTAGAGAAATAGGGGGATAATTGGAGACAGTGTTTTTCCAAAATGGGATATAGTAATATCATGTTTTTATGCTAGTAAGAATGATCTACTAAGAAAAATGGATACTGGAGAGGGGAAAATTGTAGTTGCAAAGCTTAGAGATGAACAAGATTATTAGTTTGTGGTGGTAGGACAGTCATTTGAACAATTTATTTATACAGTGTATTAATACCGGGGGAAGGAAGGTAAATGGGTAGAGATGTGGGAAAGAGAGTGGATTTAGTGGTGAGAACGTGAAAGTGCTCTTCCTTTCCTTCGGTGAAGTAAGAAGTGAAGTTATCCACAAGAGCAGGGAGCAGTGGGGCAGCAGTGAAAATATGAAGACCTAGAAACTGAAGTAAACCTAGGCAGACTGCGTCCTAAGGTGACTGTTGGTCATGACCTACAGTTGCCTTTCATGGGAAATGCTCAGATTATCTCAGTTAAAGGGCACTCCTCTTCACCGATACTCTTTGTTGGCTTCATGTTATATATGCTACATGGTTTCCAGGCATTATCTCATGTCGTTCTCATAACAGTCCCATGACACAGAAGTACTACTACTATTCCCATTTTGCAGATAAAGAAACTAGGACTTAGAGAGAGTATCTTGCTTAAGGTTAGTTACATAGCTAGTAAGAGGTGGAGTGGGAATTGAAATCCAGATCTCTCTGATCCCAAAGAGGCCTCTATCTTAAGAACTGCAGAGCTTCTTGGAGAACTGTAGTGTTGTTTCCATGTTAGATCTGGTATCTGGCATTTGCCCTGGTAATCCAACAGCAGCTCCACTAGTCAGTTCCCCTTCCTGCTTTTACTAACAAAGCGATGCTTTTGGCTGCAAGTAATAGAAAACTCAACCACAGAGGCGTAAAGAGAGCTTTTGTTTTTCTCACATAAAATGTTCGAAGGTAAGCAGTTGCAGGCATTGGTTTAGCTGCCCAGCAGAGTTGTCAGGGCCCCAGGTTTACTGTGTCTTTCTACTCCACCATTGTGTTGGCCTCTGATCTCAAGCTTGTCTCATGATGGCAAGATGACTGCTACTGCTACTGCTCCTGACATCGCTTCTGCTTTCAAAGAAGAAAGGTGAAGAAAGAGCTATGGGTAAAAGACAGAGGGATGTGTTTGTCCCTTTTTATCAGGAAAGCTATAGCTTTCCTAGAAGCCCTACTCAGCAGGCTTCTGTTTACCTCAGTAACTCAGAACTAGGTCATCTGGCTACTCCTATTTGCAGAAGGAACTGATCAGTACCTGCCTTTTCTTGTCTCTAAGGTTGAGGCAAACCCTGGAAGATAGCTAACCTGTGCTATCTATTAGAGGCTCTCTTGCTCGAAGAGAGGCTTTGATTGTTTTGGTTGGTCACCTGTGGTGTGGAATGTCCCAGGCAGAGCTTCCACATGGGGCTCTTAATGGATAACTCCTTGATCTGTGGCTGCTTTGGGGCTGGACATTAATCCCTGATCCCATCATCTGTTGCATGGGAGTGGTGGGGACAAATAGCACCAAGTATGGTAATCTTAGTTGCACATCTTAGATGCCACTCCAGTTCATCTTGAGAGGTTTCCACAGTCAGTGAGCAGGAGGAGGAGAAAGAGACATTAGGGGAGTCTTGGGAATGAGAAGGGTGTTTTTAAATTTTTGTTTTGTTTAAGAAACAGCACAGATCATAAAGAAAAAGATTAAGGAGTTTCGACTGCAAGAAATTCTTTATATCAGAAGATTCTATTTAAAGGGTGAAAAAAGTATTTGCAAAAGCCTTAACTGACGAATGGTTAGTATCTGGAATAAACCTTATAATAAACCTTATATCAGAAGATTCTATTTAAAGGGTGAAAAAAGTATTTGCAAAAGCGTTAACTGACGAATGGTTAGTATATGGAATAAACCTTATAATAAAATATAAATTTTAAAATGTCAAACCACTCAGTAGAAAAGTGGCTATTGACGAAGGGATGCTAAATAGCCAGTAAACATGAAATTATGCACACCCTCAGAGAAAGGCAATTTAAAACACCACAAGAGATTGGACACCTCATAGACTGACGGATGTTAGAAAGCCTCGCGAAAGGACCTCAAGCCGTAAGAGTGAGTGTGAGAGCACTGTGGGTGGGGTGCACGTTGGGGCCACTTCTGGCAAGATGTTTAGAGAAATCTAGTCATGGAGAAGTGCTCATAAACTGTGAGCCTGCCTGCCTGCCCTGAGGCATAGTCCCTGGGAGCTCCTGCCCTGTGTTTGGGAGACAGTACAAGGGTGGTTATTGCAGCATAGTTTATGATAGCACAAACATGGAAAGATCCTAAATGTCCATCACCAGAGGAAAAAAGGATATGACTGTGTTGTAATCACACAATGGAATGGACACTACAGAGAGCCTGCATGGAACAAAATGACTATCACTTACAGCTTAGAAAAAGCTAATTGCAGCAGAATACATAGAGTATTGCACCATTATGAAAACTTAAAAACATGCAATACAGGAGTTGCCATTGTGGCTCAGTGGAAACGTATCCGAATAGGAATCATGAGGTTGCGGGTTCAATCCCTGGCCTCGCTCAGTGGGTTAAGGATCCGGCGTTACTGTGAGATGTGGTATAGGTCACAAACGTGGCTCGGATCCCACTGGGGCCGTGGTGTAGGCCGGCGGCTGTGGCTCTGATTGGACCCCTAGCCTGGGAACCTCCACATGCCTAAAAGAAAGCAAAAAAAAAAAAAAAAAAAAGTACTGTTTTTAAGAATGCATACTATATATAATAGAAAAGAACATGTACAAAAATTACAAACTCCTGGTCAGAATAGCGGTTACCTGAGAGGAAAGTGTGATCCTTCGCAGCATTGGTAGCTCTTGGGAGAGTGGGGGGCTGGGGGAGGGATGCTGCAGGTGTGTGCTGGGGTCTAGATGGGTTAGTCACACTTTATTTCTCAAGGGGAGGGTGCACAGTTGTTTATCATTCTTTTATCTCTGAAATATTAAATACACTGAGTAAATGTTTGAAAGAGAGGACAGAAGAGTAAAGGAACTTTGAGAGTGCAGAGACCTGTGCCTGTCCCCATTGTATCTTGGCTGAGGAGCCGCACAGCACATTTTTACTGCAGAGCTTCCTAATTATTGGCTTTCTAAGTCATCATTGATATCTGTGTTGTCTGCTCTGCACCAGGAAACTCTTTAATCAGTCCCTGTCCCCCTACCATTTCTCCCCTATTCCACATGCCCAAAGGAATGTTTTGATTGGAGTTAATTTGTCTTTCTGATGGTTGCCTCAAACCCTTCTGAGTTGAATTAGGTTATGAAAAGATAACATATTATGAATAAATGGAGCCTTAGAGGCCCAGACTACTTGCAGTTGGTCAGACTATGTCTGCTAAGGAAAAGGGGGCCTCCATCCCTTTCCCCCTTTTGATTGCTTGAAACTCCAGGCATCACCTGTGACTCTTGCCTGTACCACTCTTCCTGTTTGTGGTGTCATTTATGTGGTGGGTTTGAGTTCCTCAAGGGCAAGGGGCCTTGAGGTTCTGGCAGTCTGGCCTACGGGGATCACACCTCCAAGGCTCAGTCTCTGGACAGACAGCACTGCTGAATTCCATCCTCAGCTTGCTCATCCAGGCCCTGAAGGTAGAGCTTGGCCTTAGTGTGCCCCCACAGTGCTCTCTCTTCTCTCTCACCTCCATCTCTTGCTCTTCCAGCCCCCACCCCCAACTCAAGCAGGAATCTTGACTCTGTAGTCAGAGGGAACACACTGGTTATGTAATTGCTGTTTGGAGGTTTACTGGCAAGTTGGAATTTTGGGGGAATGAATTTTTACATAGTTTGGTAGTATAGTAATTTTCCAGAAGCACAGGTAGCCTGGACCAGGTGGGAGGTTTCCCCAAGTCTGTTAGGATTCTCCCCCATTCTTTGCATGAGAACAGTGTTTTCTTCCTGTACCCGGGGGCTGTGACAGGCTCCCTGAGGTGGAGCATCCTAAAAAATTAAGCAAAGGATTTAGTTTTTTTTATACCGTGGAAACACCTTAGTGGGGGCCCTGGGGCCTCTTGAGGGTGTACATGGTGCTTTAACATTGCTACTTCCACAGCAGGCTGTCAGAGGATGTCAGCTCCCCGCCTCTGGGCTGTTTCCTGGCTGCCAGGCAAGCAGGGTAAGCTGATAAATCCAGTGTTCACTTTGTTGTGGACTGTGCTGTCTTGACTGGTCAACTTGAAGAAGCCAAAGTAGATCAGCAAGGCATGTGGTTGACTAAATAATTGATTAGGAGAGTTACCTCCTATTTGGATATTTTTTCTTATGGGAAAAATTTATTTAACATAGCATTTTTCTCCAACAGCAAAACCTGAGTGCCTAGCACAGCAAGAGTGTGGACTCTTGTGGACGTAATATTAAATAACATGCAGTGGTGTTGTTGCTAATAGGTGCCATGTTTCTTCATGGTCTTTTCACAGTGTACTGCCTCTCCTCTCAGTCCATTCTACCTTCTGTAATATTATTCCTTTCTGCCTCTTTTCCCCTTATCACTGTAGAGCCCTGCTTCTCTTTATGCTAGATATCCCGGTCCCCCCCCCTTTTTTTTTACAGCCATACCTGTGGCATATGGAAATTTCCTGGCTGGGTTAATCAGAGCCGCAGTTGCTGGCCTGTGCCACAGCCACAGCAATGTCAGATCTGAGCCGCATCTGCGACCTAAGCTGTAGCTTGTGGCACTGCTGTATCCTTAACCCACTTAGTGAGGCCAGGGATTGAACCCACATCCTCATGGACGCTATGTCAGGTTCTTAACTCATTGACCACAGTGGGATTAAATGACTTTTTTTTCCTTCATCTTGGTTAAGGACAGCAAATAGGTTTCAATTCTTACGCCTCTCTGATCCATTAAGAATAGCTGTCTGGAGTTCCCGATGTAGCTCAGCAGGTTAAGAACCCGACTAGTATCTATGAGGATGCAGGTTTGATCCCTGTCCTCGATCAGTGGGATCCGGCGTTGCCATAAGCTGTGACATAGGTTTCAGATGCAGCTCAGAACTGGCATTGCTGTGGCTGTGGCATAGGCCAGCAGCTGTGGCTCCAATTCAACCCCTAGCCCGGGACTTCCATATGCTGTGGGTGCAGCCCTAAAAAAGACAAAAAACAAACAAACAAAATCAATGGCTGCCTGGAGTTCCTGTTCTGGCACAGTGGAAACAAATTGACTAGGAACCATGAGGTTGTGGATTCGATCCTTGGCCTCTCTCAGTGGGTTAAGGATCTGGTGCTGCCGTGAGTTGTGGTGTAGGTCACAGACTCGGCTCAGATCTGATGTTGCTGTGGCTGTGGTGTAGGCTGGCAGCTGGAACTCTTGATTGGACCCCTGGCCTGGGAACCTCCATATGCAGCGAGTGTGGCCCTAAAAAGCAAAAGCAAAAAAAAAAAAAAATGGAATGGTTGCCTGGAGTTGGATTCAGAGGCCAGCCTCAGCTTGGCTGAAAAGAATGCTGATTGATTACCAATGTCCGATTGCGCACAGGGTTAAAGCTTGGGGCCCTCCTGTCTAAAGCACTCATAAAAATGTAAAAATTAAGAAACCTCTTTTTTTAATTACTTTATTACAATTATAGCTGTACAAAAATCATCACAACCAAATTTTGTAGCACTTCAAACCATGAATGGTGTTTATTTGTAGATGGTTAGATTACAGGGTATCTTAATGTTCCTTTGATAATGTTCCATGTTTTCTGCATTTTTGACAGTGAACATGTATTACTTTAATAAGCAAGAAGAAAACACTCAGTGTTATTTTGAAAAGAAACATCTTACCTAAATGAAACCAGTGATTTGAATGTGCTGTGTCAGTGCTGATTCTGCTGCTGGGCTGTGTTGTTGCAGTGTACTTAGCAGGGGGCTAGGCATGCTCACTGATTTTTCTTTCCTGTACTCCAAAAAATCCTTCGATCCTGGGCCTTAGTTCTTCGTGTGAGGTAGAATGTGGGACTGACTGATTGGTTTCTTGTCTTCTAACTGGCAGGTCGAGGCGGTGCATCTATCTATGGCAAGCAGTTTGAAGATGAACTTCATCCCGACTTGAAGTTCACAGGTAAGTGTATGATCTGGCTGAGCTGGGTAGGAAGAGGGAGTGGATTTTAAAAGCTCAGTCTTTTGGCCGTGATGCAAGTTGAATGCCTGACACCGTGGCATGGTGCCACATAGCTGTCCAGCTGCGGTGCCACAAAGAGCCCTGGTGGATTAGAGAAGGCGGCGCCTCTCAGAGCCCTGAGTGATTCAGAGTGCTGACCCGAGTGATCTCAAGTCTAACTACTTGCTGAATGTTGCTCTTATGAGCTATAAGAAAGCAAAAGCTTCCTCAAAGGAGCAGGAGACTTTCCTGGATGTTTGAGGGGAGTTGGGAGCGTGGCCCAGCCATCAGCGGGGATCATCACAGATAGAGGCTGGGGAGTGGGTGAAGACAAGGAAGATGAGGCCATCGGGGTGGTGTAATTGTTAGCCTTTGTTCAAGGGCAGAGAGCCTGCCCCGACAGAAGGTTGGCGGGTCGGGTGGTTGGTGATAGAGGCCAAAACAAAGCCTGGCTTCTTTTTATCCCTAGGCTGGTATAGCCAGTCCAGGCTGGAGCTCTGGGGGTCATTCATACTCTTCCCTCTCTTCCTTTTTCCCACCAGGGGCTGGAATTCTCGCAATGGCCAATGCAGGGCCAGACACCAACGGCAGCCAGTTCTTTATGACCCTGGCTCCCACGCAGTGGCTTGACGGCAAACACACCATTTTTGGCCGTGTGTGCCAGGGTATAGGGATGGTGAATCGAGTAGGAATGGTGGAAACAAACTCCCAGGACCGCCCCGTGGACGATGTGAAGATCATTAAGGCGTACCCTTCTGGGTAAACTTGTGTCTCTGGGGCACACCCAGGTCTTCTGAGACGGCCCAGCAGACCAGTTTCCAGATGACCTAGAATGATATGTAACTCTAAACCTCATTTTGGTCTTGCAAATCTGAGGTGCTGAGGAGCCTTGGGTCCTGGGTGAGTTAGAGATGGAAGTGTATTTTAATAGGATGCTTCTTTTCTCTTCCCATGTGCCTCCGTGGGCAGAACATTTGCAGAAATGCCCATACATGATTGTTCACAGGTTACTGCTCCCTGCAAATGGCCCATACTGCCCCTTCCTGTGTGCATCTGATCTGTATACTGGGAACAAAGTGCAGCCAGCCTCGTTTCACAGTGCCTAACCAGCCTTTTCTTGCGGAAATTTATATTCTGGCCTACACCAAAGTCTTTGGTGGCTGACAGCCAGCCATAGAATTCAAAACTAAGTAGTGTCTATCAGCCTTCTTAACTGTGTGCGCCCCCTATGTCAGTCTCTTGAATTTGTTCTTTCAGGGATTGTGCGCATCTCTATATATTTTCCCTCTCAAAACCAGAACATCAACACTGCTGTTTCTGACACGTAGACATCCCACGCAAAGCCACATTGAACTTTTGCCAAGGGAAAAAAAATGCATCCAACAATCAAGTTTATAAGAGGGTGTCAAGTGGGGAATGATAATGTATAATAATCAAGAAATGAATCTATTAAAAAGACGCAGAAGCATTGACCATTTTTTCCCCAGGAAGAAGTAGAAATCTGTAGTGAGCATAAGGGCAGACTATGAATTCTCCTTAAAAAGCAGTATTCTCATAAAGGAGAAGCACCACTTAAGTTTTTTGAACCTAACACTTTAGAGAAACTAGATGAGAGATTTTATATATTTTTTAATCTTTCTGTTTTTTTTAGGGCGGGGTAATGAGAGAAAGGAAGTTAATATCTATGTAATACATAGAAACTTCCAAAATAAAATGCCATTGATGGTTGAAACTGCTGCGTGATCTGATTTTAAATTTGTGAGAGGTTCTAACAGCCATTTGAACCTCTACACCATCTCAAGTAGTGTTGCAGGACTCATCCTCAAGTTTTCATATGATTTTAGATTTGTGGATCTCTAATGGACTGCTCCCATTCAAGAGTAGGGTTGACTTTAAAAAAGCACTAGCAAAGAGTTCCTGTCGTGGCGCAGCGGAAATGAATCCAGCTAGGAACCATGAGGTTGTGGGTTCAATCCTTGGCCTCACTCAGTGGGTTAAGTATCCGGCATTGTCATGAGCTGTGGTGTAGATGACAGACGTGGCTTGGATCTGGCATTGCTGAGGCTGTGGTGTAGGCTGGTAGCTACAGCTCCAGTTAGACCCCTAACCTGGTAACCTCCATATGCTGTGGGTGTGGCCCCAAAAAGCCAAAAAAAAAAAAAAAAAAAGCACTAGCAAAGAAAGAAGTTAAGTGATAGCAATTTGCATTTCTTAGTGAGGGAGAAGCCCCTGTAGATTAACCAGGTGGATGTGCTGAGAGGCCTGATCCCTTCCCAAACTTGCAGGAGATGTGCCTGCACGTGGTTACAGGCCCAGGGGCAGTATGTGAGGCGGTGTTTGCTTTCTTAGGTAGCTCCTGGATGGGAAAGGGGATCGCAGCATAAATGTTCCTCCTTATCACTATAAATTTGGAATTGGTGATTTATTTTTGTTCCTCCTTATCACTATTAATTTGGAATTGGTGATTTATTTTTTGGAATGGCCAAACAAGATTCTGTTCCCCAAGCCTTACCCCATTCAACCTCTTTCTCCGTTTCTCTCTTTTAACAACAGAAAAGCAAAACGCAACAACTATGTAAATGACTTTGTAACCTCCCAGAGATGGCTTTGGGGTGCAAAGTACCATTCTGAGAAAATAGAAATACATTTCTTTCAGCCTGGACTGGGTGGATATAATTGGATCCTCCTCTAGAAGTAAGGAATAAGACACTCAGATGCTCACCTTCCAGAAAATCCCTGCTTTCACCCAAGGATTGGTGAAAATGTGTTATCACTACTCTTAGAGGTAGAGAAGGTTGTGATTACATTTGGGAAGAGAGCCTCATGGCACAGTTCCTGGTTTCTGGATGAGTTTACCAGACGTATGCTGAGGTGGTCACACATGCAAGTATGTGCCACTTTTCATAAAGGATATGACTTCAAAGAGGAAAACTTGGATTGTTTCACAGTTTCTAGTGATTCTGCCAGTTAGCTAGAAATGTAGAAATCCTGATCCTGTGTAAAGGGAGCTCGTGTAAAAGGCATTCTGGTTCATCTTTTTGCCATATGAGGGTCCACACCCTCTCTGGGTAAGTACCGTTAGGGCAAGTTTTGTGAAAGTAGGATGTTCTAAGGCAGAGATAGCTTGTTTCAGTCACAGCTCAAATAGATCAAGGTGAAGGCCAGTTATGCGGAGAATGCCGGATGGGTTTGTAACTTGGAGGTTAATGAGGATTGATTGTGGGACTGTCAGAGCCAATCAAGGGACAGGAGATACAGCTTTGATGGGAAAGGTAGGAGATTCTGGACTTTCAGGAAAAGGCTTCAAGTTGGGAGTAGATAAGCCAGTGAAAGACGCCTTCAAACAAGTGCCCATGGGACGGGTAAGAAGTTTGGCACCCAGACCAGAAAGTGCGTGACCGCCAAGGGCCCTCGCCCAGGGCTTCTTGGCTACACACAGGAATCACTGGGGAGTCTTCTAGAAAGCAGATCCAGATTAACAATTGGCCAGAGATTCTGTGTTTCTCACTAGCTTCCAGAAGATAGTGACTGCTAGTCCACACCACACTTTGAGTGTAGAGAGCCTAAAAACCATGTTTGTCTAACATGAAATTGGGGAGGGGGGTGGTCCCTGGGAGCATGGAGCAGTCAGGACGATAACTGTTTCCTCTGCCTCCTACCAATGGTGGTCTTGGAAGATTGAAGGCAGTCAAAGCACTGGATGAGCTTTAACAGCTCTTGGCTTCGGCTGCTAAGGCTGAGCTTTAAGAAACAGTGTCCTTCCACCTTCCATTCCCGCTTTAGTACGTTATGGACAGCAGATCATGTGTGGACTGCTATCCTGTGTGGACACCAAAATGGGTAGGATGGTATGGTTTAGTAGACATCAGAGAAATGCAGGGGAGGAGTTCCCATGTGGCTCAGAGGGTTAAGGATCTGACCTCGTCTTGGTGAGGATGTGGGTTTGATCCCTGGCCTCAGTCAGTGAGTTAAGGATCCTGCATTGCCTCAGGCTGCAGTGTAGGTCAGAGATGCAGCTTGGATCCAGCATTGCTGTAGCTCTGGTTGCAGGCCTGGAAACTTCCAGCCTGGAAACTTCCATATGCCCTAGGTGCAGCCTTAAAAAGGAAAAAAACAAAAAAGGAAGAAATGCAGGGCATCATCAACAATTATGACATTGAAAGAAAAGGGCTCTGGAACCAAGCCGCTGGGGTTCAGATCCCAGCTTCACCACTTAGCAGTGGTGTGATGAACCAGTTTCTTAACGTCTCTGTGCCTTAGTTTCTTCAGCTATAAAATGAGGATAATGAAAAAAACAAAAAAGTTTCCATTGTGACGCAGCAGAAACGAATCTGACTAACATCCATGAGGATGCAGGTTCAATCCCTGACCTCGCTCACTGGGTTGGGTATCTGACGTTGCCATGAGCTGTGGTGTAGGTCACAGATGCGGCTCAGATCCCGTGTTACTGTGGCTGTGGCCTAGGCCAGCAGCTGTAGCTCTGATTCGACCCACTAGGTTTGGAACTTCCATATGCCTTGGGTGTGGCCCTAAAAAAAGCAAAAAGTAAAATAAAATGAGGATAATGGTCCTAACCTCATAAAGCTGTTGTGAAGTTGAAGTGAGCTAAGCTAGAGCAGGTATTAAGAACAGGGACTGGGGAGTTCCCATCATGGGACAGTGGTTAACAAATCCAACCAGGAACCATGAGGTTGCAGGTTCATTCCCTGGCCCTTGCTCAGTGGGCTCCAATTAGAACCCTAGCCTGGGAACCTCCATATGCTATGTATGGGTGTGGCCCTAAAAAACAAAAGAAGAAAGAGCAGGGACTGGCATTCAGGAAACATCTGTCATCATTACCAGTGGCCCTTGAAGCCACCATGTACCTCTCCAGCCTGTTCACCCCAACGTTTCAGAGTCCTGACCTTGCACCCCTCTCCCTCCCGCCAGGCTAACCTCTGAGAGCGAAAGCCCTTGTCTTACTCCTCTGTGGTAGTCCCCTCATCACCTTATGCAATCCTTTGAGGTTATTGATGAGTGAATCAAATTAAAAATTGTTCTCTGTCAGGAAAAGACTGAGATCCATTTGCAGGAATAGCTTTACCCCAAGTCTCCAGACCCAGGCTTTAGCCGGTGTGACAGCAAAGCCGTTCCACTAAACCGTGTAGAAGCCCTCAGCTTGGTTTATTTTTGGATTGTGTCTCCAGAATATGTCAAAATAGCTTTCCCTGCACAAGGAAAACGATTCCTACCCCCAGATCCTGGAGCCAATCTGGGCTGTCACCGTGGCCCCTTCTGGCACTACATTCTCGCAACGTGTGGAGGAGGAAACATTGAAAAGCACATTTGTTTAAGTGGCAGAGTTTACTGCCTACTGAGCACTTCATGGCCTCACAACCCCATTGCCTGTAGAGTAGGTTCTTGTTCCTCAGGTAAATATCAGGATAGGGAATCGCCAGCAACATTTTTTTAAAAGGAAAAAAACAAAAAAAGAAGAAGCAAAGTACAGGAAAAGAAAACATTAGGGTCTCACTCTAAGGCTGGCTTGGTCTGATTTTGAAAATGGGTCTTTGTTTTTCCAAACAGTTAATTGTGATTTGCATCTGAAACTGCAGAGGGCCAGTTTGGGGTAAGGCTTATGGATAGTGAGGTGTGAGGCTTTTGAGTGACCTCAGGGGAATCTCTTTACCTTTGAAACTCAGCTTGCTCATTCATCAAGCAAATATCAGAAGTAGGCCCCTATTAGTCCTAAATTTCTGAATCTAGGTCATTCTGAGATTCCTTTCAGTTGCCAGATTTCCTTGTAGCATGCTGTTTTGGAAATTTGCCACTAGAGGCCAGTGTGAATACAGTTTAGCTTTACAGCTTCTTCAGGAGACTGAAGCCTACCAACGCCTTTCATGATTCTAAGCCAGGCCTGCCAGCCCTTGGATGTAGAAAACCAGCAACTGCATGGGGCCAGAATTGAGATATCAGCCTGACTCTAAACAGGCCTAGGAAGGCTCTCTATCGGCACAGGCCACCGGTCCTCCTTCCTGTCCACTGGACTGGGTAGAAGAGAAGAAGCCCTGCTTGCATGGTAAGGTTGGTGAGCCCCTGTGACCAGGGCCTGGCTCTGCAACGAGCCTCGTCATAAAGAGCCAGTCCCTTCTTAGCCACTTAATAGTCCACTTTACAGTTGAATTCACTCATTCAGCAAGTAATTTTGGAGCCCCTCTTTTAGGCCCAGCAATAGCAAATGTTTTCATGGAGGCAACCAGAAGGAACCTTAGAAGAAAAGGAAAAGTTATTGGGAGCTTCCTTTTTTTTTAATGTCTTTTTTTAGGGCTACACCTGCAGCATATGGAAGTTCCAGGTCTAGGGATTTAGTCAGAGCTGCAGCTGCCGGCCTATGCCACAACCACAGCAGCATGAGATCTGAGCCACGTCTGTGACACACCACAGCTCACAGCAACACTGGATGCTTAACCCACTGAGTGTGGCCATTGATTGAACCTGTGTCCTCATAGATAGTAGGTGGGTTCATTACTGCTGAGCCACAGTGGGAACTCCTATGGAAGCTTCTTACATGCATTTTGCTCTTAATCACCAAAATTGACCTCTGAATTTGCATTATTATGACCATTTGCTGATGAGCAGACTGAGAACCAAAGGCAAGTAGCACAAAACCTTGTACTGAATGAATGGATGGCATAACAGGCCCGGGATTCATGGCTTTTAAAAGGCAGGGCTAGGACTTGAACTTGAGAACTTGGGATTCCCAAGTTCAGCCCTTTTATCTTCACCTTTGAGATACAGAGGAGGAAAATGAGGAGTAGAAAAGAGGATGACCTGGTGACAGGGCAGGGGTTAGGACCTGAATCTCCTGCTTTGCAGGCCAGGATGCCCAATCCAATTGCTCCATCCTAGAGCTTCCCCAGGCCAAGCTGGACCCCCAGCCTTAGTTGTCCCCAAGGTCCTTCCAAGCAGAGCCTGCCCTAGGCCTGCCAAGGCACAGCAGGAGGGAGGGAGTGAGGGAAGGAGCACAAATGACCCTAATCAGTGTGTTTATTGGATCATAACTATATTAGCCTCACCACTCAGTTAATCGCATAGAAATCACTTTCCCCTCTGCAGATCTGGCCACAGCTCCATTAAAGGCTGCCTGTCTGAGTACCTGTGAGGAAGCGCTTGTACAGCAGAGGCGGTAGGGGAGTGGGGAGAAGCAATATTTCTACTTCCTCATTACCCTGATGGGAAAATGGCCATTCCACACTCAGCTGTATAAGGAAAGCCCCCAAAGGAAAGGGAACTCAAGTTCACAACTGTCTTTTTAGGCAACATTGAGCTCTAAGAGAAAATGTTCCCTTTGTGCCCCCCCCCCTTTTGCTTTTTAGGGCCGCAGCCGTGGCATATGGAGGTTCCCAGGCTAGGGGTTGAATCGGAGCTACAGCTGCTGGCCTACGTCACAGCCACAGCAACGCCAGATCTGGGCCGCATCTGCAATCTACACCACAGCTCACGGCAACACTGGATCGTTAACGCACTGAGCAAGGCCAGGGTTCGAACCGGCAACCTCATGGTTCCTAGTCGGATTCATTAACCACTGCGCCACAATGGGAACTCCTGTGCCTCCCCTTTTTGAGAGCATTTGTGATGCTGTTTAAGGTAAAGCAGAAGGAAAGGAACTTGTGTTTGGGGAACATACCACATGCCAGGTGCTTTACACATGTTATTCCATCTAATTCTCTCTGAAGGGCTGTCAACGAGACATCATAATGTCCGTTTCATGGATGAAGGCTGCATGATGGTTGGCTAGGTATTGGCAGGGCTGAGCTTCAGGCTTGGGATCTGCTCTCTCCTTCCACCATACTCTAAACTCCCACAGGAATGGTTTCCTTACCATTCTTTGTTCCCTCCCCCAGCTCAGAGCATATGGACTCCGTTTTTCAAGCCAGTTTGTTGTGTGACCTTGGCAACCTCCTTAAGCCTTAGTTTTTCCATCCGTAGAATGAGAGGCCCAGATTTGGTTTCTCACCCTGCTTTGGTCTAAACTTGAGCCATTTCACGGTGATATTTTTCTTCCAGTACATCCCTCATCTATTTGGAATCTCAAATCAGCTTAGAGGAGGTGGAGGTGTGGGGATTATTCTCCCCATTTTTTAAGCTAGGGGAAGCAGAGATACAGTGAGGCATTCGAGGTCACACACAAATGGTTGGAAGGGAGAAAACCAGACCTTCTGCCTCTTGCCCTGAGGCTGGCAAGCAGGCGGCCTCCGAGAGGCCAGCAGAAGCGGCTCCTAAAGCCTGACACCTTAGCTGCACCCTGGCTCCTGATAGAGTTATCAGAGAACAGGGAACACGTACTTCCTGTAATCAGGGCAACTTTTCTTAGCCAGGGGTGGAAGCTGCAAGATGTGAAGTGTGTCTGATGAGCTCTCAGTGCAGGGCCCAGAGTTAATAAAACTCAGGGAATCACAGCAGGCAGCTGGAGCTGCAAGCAGGCGAGCTCTGGGGGCAGGGCCGCTGGGACCTCAGCTTCCACACAAAGCCAGGCTCGTGGCATTTTGCGCACGTTTCAGTTTTCTTCGGCAGCCAGGCCGGCTGATACAGGCAGCTTGGCATGAAAATGAATTTAGAGCGTTTAAAAAAAAAAAGGCATTTCGTTCTTTGTGGCTTTTCAGACTGCCCCAGAGCAGATACAGTCAGGGGACATGGTTAAGAGCAGTAGTGTAGGAAAATCTGAGAGCGAGGGTGAAGTGACAGCCCCCCTCCCCACCCATCAGCCTGAGGTAAGGAGGGGCAGGGAGTCCAGAGATGCAGGCAGACAGACCCTCAAGCAACTGTGGCAGGGAGAAGTGGGAGGGGTTTCTGGGAATAGCATGGATCAAGGCTCTCCAGGTGAGAATCCAGCTGTTTCATCCCTCGCCCAAGCCTCATCTGAGTGTTGGTGGGAGGCTAGGACTTCAGGGTCAGGGAGGGACATAGGCTGCTTTTAAGCCTCTGAAGAAATGTGAGGATTCATTCTCCATTTCCCAAGAAGCACAAATAAGAGGAAATGGGCTTATATCAAGTGGAGAGAGAGTTCAGGAGGCCCACATGCAGACTGGCTGACTAGGGGGTAATGTATTCAAATGTAATTAAATCCAGCAAAGAGGAAGAGAAGGAGGCTGAAGCCTGGGAAAGGCCAGGCTGTGGAGGACCAAGATCCAAGGACCAAGGCCTGCAGGACACACCCACTGCTAGGCAGGATAAGAGGAAAAATTCTACCTAAGAAAAGTGTTTTGGAGGTTCAATGGGAGGGGAAATTTGGTGTACTTAGGCGAATCCAGGCTAGTTTCCTGGAATAGGTGTTACCAGAAAGATGGGTAGAATGTGGGCCTGGTGGAGAGGAAATAGCAGGAAGAAAGGCCGGGGACAACCACGTGGCTGGTTCTGGTTGAGTATAAAAGACTGATGGTGGGAGTTCCCATCATGGCTCAGGGAAAACAAATCTGACTAGTATCCATGAGGATGCAGGTTTGATCCCTGGCCTCACTCAGTGAGTTAAGGATCCAGTGTTGCTGTGAGCTGTGGTGTAGGCTGCAGCTGCTGCTGTGATATAGGCCAGTGGCTACAGCTCCGATTCAACCCTAGCCTGGGAACTTCCATAGGCTGCCAGTGCAGCCCTAAAAAAAAAAGTCCAAAAAAAAGGCTGATAGGGTGCGAGATGAAGGTTCACCTTGGCCCTTATCCCAAAAGGCCCAGAAGTGGTACCTTTGTGTTTATCAATCAACAGAAAGTCAAGGGACCCATCCCTTCTTGAAGGAGCTGAGGTGAGAGATGAAAAGATCCCTTCTTGAAGGAGCTGATTCTAATCTGAACTTCCGTTGGTCTTTACCTCCAGTTGCTGCTTATTGGCAAAACAACCTTGGGCCAATTTCTTTCCCTCTAGGACTCAGTTTCCAGAACTGTAAAATCGAGGTAAGTAGCATTATTTCTAAAGTCCTGGAGTTCCAGCTGTAGTACAGCAAGATCAGCAGCATCTCTGGACATGGGTTCAATCCCCTGCCCAGCACAGTGGGTTAAAGATCTAACTTTGCCACAGCTGTGGTGTAGGTCACAACTGCAGCTCAGATCGGGAGCTCCATTTGCCACAGGGTGACTAAAAAAAAAAAAGTTCTTTGTATCCTTTGTATCACCATGGTTTCCAATACAGCAGCTAACAACCCGGCGCTAAATACTGGGTTAAGTGTTGGGGTGGGCGGGGGGCTGGATAGTGACATGCTGTGATGACTGTGCTGGACAGGGCGAAAAGTATAAGGGTCAAGGCTGTGAAAACAGAGCACACACTCAGATGGTGCTGGACTAGGCGCTGCCCCCCCGCCCCGCCCCCGTGACGAGGGAGGGGCAGAGGGCTCGGGCCATGCTGGCAGATACTGAGACTCCCAGATGGGCCTTTATAAAGGTGAAGGAGAAGGCCTGTTGTCAGACAAAGACGAGGTTTGGTCCCACACAGTCCTGGGTTCGCATCCTGTCTCTGCCACTTATGTGTGTGAACTTGGGCAAGTTAAGGCACTGAACTACTAGACCTTAGTTTCCTTATCTGTAAAATGGAACAGGTAACACTCATATTCTATAGATTCCTAGACCATAACTCAAAACGTGTGCTCCAGCTCTGCTGGACAGAACTGAGGAGACTGGCCTCCTTCATCTGTATGTCCCTGAGGTGAACTAGCCCAGCTCATGGCTCAGAGGAGTAAAGGTTCGTCAAATGGGACCATAGCCTCACAGTTATTGTGGGGATTAAATGCGTGATGGGTGTTAAATTCTTTTTGCTGTGCTTATTATTACATGTAGGTTCTCAGTCAACAAAATATATAGATAAGAATCCCTTCCTTTTTCTATACTAGTGGCCAAGAAGCCCCGAGATTCTCAATCTGATAGTTGTCACACGATAATTCAACAGCTGATTTCATAGTAGATGCTCAAGAAATGCATACTGGATGGAAGGCTAGATGTGAGATGGGTGTGGTGGTGAAGACTCAAGGCCATGTTTGGGACTGGGAGGTGGAAGCCAAGGGTCCTCATGAAGGAGCTGATGTTTCCAAGGGGAAAGATGGACTTTCCACGTAGTCATATGACAAACCGAGCCCTGTTGTGTGCTAGGCACCATCTCAGGAGCTGGGAAAGCAACCAGGAGCAAGACAAATATTCTTGCTTGCTTAAAACTTGTATTCTAGTAGGGGAAGCAGAGAAGGATACTGCTATGAAAAAAAATAAAGGCGGGTCGGGGGCTGAGAGTAATAGCGTACTGTGTTAGGTAGTGTGGCCAGGAAGGCCCCTGCAGAGGGGGCCTTTAGGCAGAGACTTAGGGGACCTGAGGGACCCAAGGGCAAGTATTCTAGGCTAAGAGAACATCAGGAACAAAGGCCCTGAGACCAGAGCCTGCAGGGCCAACAAAGAAGCCAGTGTGGCTGGAGTGGACTGTGAGGGGGAGAGAAAGACGAGATGAAGTCAAAGAGGTCATAGGCCTTTATGGTCACAGAGCCCATAGCCCAGCAAGTCCTTTTACCACAGAGAGCGACAAAAGCCAGGGGAGGGTCTCAAACTCAGGAGTGACACAAGTTGATTCTGTTTTCAAGTGGATCCCTCGGCTGGTGTGAGGGTTCTAGTAGCTCAACTGTGAAGGCAGGGAGGCCTCCCTCATGTGGAAAAAAGGAGAGGCCAGGAGTACACAGAGGTGAGAGAAGGAGTTCCTTTTGTGGCTCTGTGAATTATGAACCTGACTATATGCATGAGGACGCAGGTTCAATCCCTGGCCTCGCTCAGTGGGTTAAGGATCCAGTGTTGCTGTGAGCTGTGGTGTAGGTTGCAGACGTGGCTCGGATCTGGTATTTCTGTGGCTGTGGTGTAGGCCGGCAGCTGAGCTCCAATTCAGCCCCTAGCCTGGGAACTTCCATATGCCACAGGTGTGGCCCTAAACAACAACAAAAAGAAATGAGAGAGGAAGCTGGTGCCCACTCTGCGGCAGACAGGATCCAGGGTGGGAGGGGGCGGGAGCCTAGGGGCAGGGTCAGCAGCAGAAAGGCCCTGGGGCTTCCATTTGTCCAGAGGAAACGTTGACTGAGCCTGAGCGGTGCTGTGATGCAGGGAGAGGCAGAAAGGAGGTCAGGGCGGGGTGGGATGGGGGTGCATCTGCCAGGGGGGCTGCCATCCTCCAGGAAGATTTGGGGCTGGCGGTGGGAGAGCCCCACAGCTAGCTTTTGCCTCTTCTCTCTACTCCAGAAAAACACGGCTCCTCCCTAGACCTTCTCAGGCAGGTCCTCACTGCCCTTGGGTGCCTGACCTTGCTGTTTTGAGTGGAGTCTCTTATTGAGGGAAGAGCCAGGTGACCTTGAGTCCTTTATGCCCTGCCTCTAAACTTGTTAGTGCAAGGGGTTTAAGCTAGATGGTCTCCAACCAAGCCCCTTCTAGCATTTCTATTAATGGATGGAATCAGACACTGCATCTCCCCCACCTCTTCACTGCTCTGGTGGTTTCAGGTTCCTATCACTCTGGCTATCTTTCCCTTTCTCCTCAGGGTGCCCAGATACCTGGTGCAGGGCGTTCACTTTGAAAGGGCACCCGGCTGAGGGAGTAAGTGGAGGCTCAAATCCAGCCTATACTCTGCTCCACAAGCCCTATGCCCTGGCTGACTCAGGGTTGCATTTTCTTTTTTTTTCCTTTTTTTTGCTTTTTAGGGCCACACCCGCAGCATATGGAAGTTCCAAGGCTAGGGGTTCCCAGTTGCCAGCCTACGTCACAGCCACAGCAACACGGGATCCAAGCCATGTCTGTGACCTATACCACAGGTCATGGCAGTTCCAGATCCCCAACCCACTGACTGAGGCCAGGGATCGAACCCACATCCTCATGGATACTGGTTGGATTCATTTCTGCAGCACCACAACAGTAACTCCCTGGGTTGCAGTTTCCTTTCTCTAGCTTGTTCTAAGATGCAGAACGGACCGCCCCACTTCCCTGTCCCACGGACACTCCTTCATCAGCTCCTCTGTGTCCCTTTACCATGGCCAGCCTCCCATAGGGCAGATCTGAGGGCAGCATTTACACAACACACCTGTGGAAGGCAGGAGGGCAGCAGCTGCCTCCTGTGAGCTCTGCCTCCTAAGCCCCGTGGCACTTCTTCTCTCCTTATCAATGCTGTGAGTTGCCTCTCGAAATTGCTCTGCCATCATTAACACCGCAGATTAGGTCAGATGAGAGCGCGTTTGCAGTCTTGGATGGCAAAGGCAAAATGCTGATATTGATTATTCTAGATCTTCTGGGCATGGCCCATTCCGTGCTCACAGTTTGTAATCAGAGACAAACATTGGTGAATGGTGGAGTGGGCCAGGGCCATGGTTGGTTCTACTCTGGCTGCCATCCCCAGGCAGCATGTCTATAGCACCTGCTGGCCTGCTGGACATCACAGGTGACCTCAATCACTTGGCACTATCCTGTCCTCCAAGGAGAAAGGACTTCTCCAATGGCAACACCCATCAACAATTCATTTGAGCAAGGACTGTGAGCATTTTGTCCTGGGTCTGATTAGCAAATTTTGTGTTCTGGGATCACAAGTTTTGTGTACTGGTTAGCCATGTAGCTTCAGTGTCCCCTTCTGAAAAGCCTCTGTACCCAGAGGAGGCCAAGGCCCATGGCCTTGCATTATGGCTCCTCACCTCTTGGCCTCATAGTCTACCTCTGCCACCTTCATCCTATGCTCCAGCTACACTAGGGTCCCCAAACACAGCTCTCTGGGAGTTCCCTGGTGGACTAGAGGGTTGAGGACGGGGCACTGTCACTTCCGTGACATGGGTTTGATCCGTAGCCAGGAACTTCTGCATTCTGTGGGTGTGGCCAGCCCCCCCCAAAAAAACAAAATAACCCAAAAGAAAACACAAAAACCAAACCAAAAACCACCACAGCTCTCCAGCCCTTAATCATGCTGGTCTCCAGCCAGGAGCACCTGCTCAGCTGCATCTTCCAGGCAGAATTTCATCATCTGTAGCAGCCTCTGTCCTGTGCCCTCACCTTTACCACTGCAGTGCACTCCAGCCCCACATCCAATAGCCAAGCATCTGTACTTATTTGCCTGAAGCTTTCTCTGGCTTCTAGAACCTTTGTTGCCACTCTATGCTGGACAGGACAGAGTGCCAGAGAAGTAAAGTCCTCCAGAAGGCAGTGACTGATGAGAGTTGGTGTGTACACACCCTGCCCCCTCCCGTGGGCTAAGTGTGAGGTGTGTTCTGCGTGGTCTCCCAGAGCTCCTCAGTGGGAACAAGCCCTGGTTGCCCAGAGGGATAACTGATCTGATAACTGATCTGAAAGGCACCTTTATTGGCTGCCTTTCCCACCTCACCTCCACATTTTCCCACACAGCTTTTCCTTAATCTCCCAAATAAACTACTCACATTTAAATCTCTCTCTCAGGGTCTGCTTCCGAGGGAACCAAACAGTCATCATCTTCAATGTCCATCTCAGTGTCACCACCTTTTTTCAGTTTCTCCTGACCCTGCTTTGTGCCCACTCCTGGTGCCAAACAGATGGTCAGCTCTTCACTATTCCCCTGGCCCCTGGCCCTTTGTACCTACCTCAGCAGCATGCCTCATGCTGCACTGTGATTTATTTTATGCATGTCCTGGGGCATAAGTCTGGGAACTTTGGGGAGAGATACTATGTCCTTTTCACCTGTTCATTCTCTAAGGCACCACCTGAGCACCTGGCACACATTAGTGCCACATGTATATATATGGAAATGCAATGGACTAAGAGGGAATGGAGAGAAATAAGTTCCAGAACCTTTCCAGAAAGAGGCCCAAGGGCTGCTATTGCAGATGCTGTCACATTAAAAGGTTATGTGGTAGAACTTCAGTCTTACCACTCACCTGCTCAGCAACCTGCCATGGCTCCCACTTGTCTTCCTCAACTAAGCCTAATTTCATAGATGGCTTTTTTTTTTTTCTTTTCACAGCCACACCTGCAGCATGTGGAAGTTCCTAGGCTAGGGGTCCAATCAGAGCTCGAGCTGCCGGTTTACGCTGCAGCCACAGCATTGCAGGATCCAAGCTGCATCTGCGATCTACATTGCAGCTTGTGGCAATGCCAGATCCTTAACCCACTGAGCGAGGCCAGGGATTGATTGAGCCTGAGTCCTCACAGACACTTTGTCGGGTACATTAACTCACAGAGCCACAATGGGAACTTCCATGAATGGCTTTTAAAGCCCTCCATCATCCGGCGGTGAAGACTCTTGTTCGGAGACAGCCTTTGGTCTCAATAGCCTAGGTTTACCTTTTTGCTCTCCTAGTTCCCAGCTGGGTGATCATGGGTGAGTTACTTAACCTCCCTGGGATAATAATACCTCACACCTATACTTATTTTGAGACCTTATAATCATGCATGGTCCTTATGAATATACTAAAAACCACTGATCTGTGTACTCTAGGATGGTGAGTTTTATAGTACAGGAAAGTATCTAAAAAATTAAGCATGGCGACTGGCCTAGGATAGGCTTTTTTTTTTTTTTTTTTTAGGATAGGCTCTTTGAAAACAGCGGTGATAATCATTCTTACCAAGAAGGTTTCCCAAGGACCAGGAGTACCTGGCCGGGCTTAGGGCGGGTACTCTGTAAACACTGGCAGAATGAGTGGATAACATATTCTACAAGTATGTTTGGAGCATGTCCAAGACATACGGTAGGAGGAGGGAGTGGAGGGCACAGAAATTCCAAACCCAGTTTTGCGTCCCTGGGGAATAGAGGCCCTACTAATTCCTGGTGGTGAGAGGGCCAAACCAGAGAGAGCGTGGAGCCCTCCCACGCAGTAACCGCCACTGCCCTGGGAATCCCAGCGCCTTTGTTCTGGGAGGTCCCAGGTGGCAGAACCCAGTTCAGGCGATCCTGAGCCATGGCTAAACGGAACACGCTTAATCCTAGCCGATGAATGTGTTCTTATATTTATCTTTGACTCTGGCTGTATGTGATGTTCTGGGAATTGACCTCAAACAGAATCGCGACTCCCCGTCAGGCCCTGCTGCCAATGCCAGGCGCAGAGGGCGGGGCTTTTCCCGGGCCAGCCTTAGGCTCCAGGCGTCCCTCGACCCCTCCCCGGGGGCAGAAAGGCGGCTCGGTCCAAACGCTGGGCAGTGGGCGCGAAAGGGGAGGTTACAGCTCAACAAAGCTGAGACAGGCTGAGGAGGGGCTGTAGGGGATTTCCTAGAAACGAATCAATGTGCGACGCCCAGGGGAGATGCCACGGAGCTGCAAACCCAGGCCCAGAAGGGCGAGACTAGGGCAGGGTCGGCCGCAAAGGGCTGGTTGGGAGAGGGGCCGCCTGAGAGGTGCCTCAACTCTCTCCTTGCTCCCGAGGCTGGGCTCTCCCACGGTCGGGATCGGAGCCTCGCATACAGCAGGCACCTATTCGGTGCTGGCTGCAGAAAAGCCCAGGGAGCTCGGACCACCCTCTGGTTGGAGGAAGCTTCTAGACTTGAGGGCTGGCTCAGCCGTGTGGTCACGACGGGCCGCGGGTGGGGAGGGCGCTGGCGAGTGGCTTAAGTAGCTAACTCCGCGTGGCCAGGCCCAGAGGGAGGCAGAGGCGGATATGGGATGGGGGGGGGCATGCACTCGCCCTGCCTAGGCCCAAGGGGAACCCAAGGCCGCCCCTCCGGCACTGGGGTCGCCCCCACAGTCTTCCCCAAGAGATGTGGAGTCTTGTTTCTGGACAGAGACCCGCCCCTTGGTGGGGCGCACCCTCAGCAGAGACACACACCCCCAAACCTCTGGGGCGGGGGAGTGCTGTCTCTTTGCACACGTCCCTCCCCACCCCGGCTCCGCACAGACCCTTCTCTTACAGATGCCCCTTGCACACATCCCTCTTCCTTCCCGGCATCTGGAACCCCGTCCCCACACGAGCCACACGAACGCACACACACAGACTCACACGCTGGCACAGACACACTCACCCGCGCGCAGACCCCGCCCGCGGCCCCGCCCGCGGCCCCGCCCCGGCCCCTGCGGGCGCCCCCTCTGGCGCTCGCGGACCCGGCACGCAGCCGGCCCCGGGTGGCGGGAGGCGGCGGCTTGGGGCAGATTTGATTTTCCCGCAGCTCGGGCGCCCCGAAGCCTAAGTCCGAGCCGAGGAGGTGGCGCTCCCAGCCGCGTCCCCAGCCCCGCCGCCGCCCGCGCGTAGACCCGGCGAGAGGCGGCGCAGCCTCTGCGCTCAGGGCTCGCTTGGCGCTGCTTGGGTCCCACCACCCCCGCAGCCCGCGCCCCATCCCGCCCCCCACGCCCCTCGCCCTCTCCTGCCCCCCCTTTGCCCCCACCCCCAACTCCCCGCCCCTCTTCACGACTCCGCGCGTCCCTCCCTGCGCCCCTCCGCCTCTCCCCGCTGCGCCCCGGCTCCCTGTGCTGCTTGCCCCTCTCCGCTGGGCCCCCAACCTTCTCGTCGCGTCACCCGCACCCTCTCTTCTATCCTCGGCCCCCGCTCCCTCCGCCCCCCTTCTCTCTCTCACTTCCCACGCCCCCTCTTTCGCTTTCCTCTCTCCTCCCTTTGCCGCCCAGCCCCAGCTCCGGAGTTGGGGGAGAGCCCAGGGTTTTGGTTGCTCCGGAGGAGGCGTGAATCGCGCAGGGACTGACGAATTTGGGGTGGGGGGCGCGGTGGGCTATGGAGCAGCCCGAGGACATGGCGTCGCTGAGCGAGTTCGACTCCTTGGCGGGCAGCATCCCGGCCACCAAGGTGGAGATCACCGTGTCCTGCAGGTGAGCTGCCCGCTGGCCGGGTCCCCCTGCCCCGCCCCTGGACCCGGAGCCCCTCGGCCCCTGCGCCTGCGACCCTCTGCCTTCGCGCGCCCCGCTTCCAGAGTGTCCTCTTCTCTAGGACGCCCCTCTGCTTGTCGGGCAAGAGCCCCTGTCCAGCCACGCGTGGCGACGGGGGATTGGGAAAATAGGCTTAGGGTCGTTTCCCGGAAAGTTTGCACTCCGGGCTGCTGTTGTGAGCAGATAAGAAGACACAGGAACGAGTTCAGGCTACCAAGTGGGGGGACGGAGGTAGTGAAAGGACATGGCAGGGTCTTCACGCAGTCTTTTTCTGATCATCCCCTCCCCAAATCGAGAAGAGAGTGGTTTGCCTCATTCCTTCCAGGCGTGCCTAGCCTCTGCCCTCTGTGCCCTCCTCTCCTCTCTTACCCCCTCTCCTTTGCCCCAACCCTTTCACCCTCTCCTCCCTCACCCACCCACCCACCCACCCACTGTTACTAGACCCCAGGATTCTAAAGCCTTTCATCACCTCCAACAACAAAATGACTTTTGGAAAAGGATCAGATTGATTCATTCATCCTGAGGTGTGGATAACTGATAACAACTTAAAGAGGCACATTAAAAAAAAATAATAACCGGGGTACAAAATCTTAAGTGGAAGGACTAGAACACTGAGTGTGGAATTTCAGAGTCGTGTGTGTGTGTGTGTGTGTGTGTGTGTGTGTGAGAGAGAGAGAGAGAGAGAGAGAGAGAGAGAGAGGCATGTCACACAGGCTTCAGGAGTAACTTCTCCATCTAAACTGGGTCTCCCCCAGGTTCTGTCTGAGAGAAAGGCTGGCCCAGGCAGCAAGGGGTACAGTGGGGAAGGGGGGATTTTCGCCTGGTGAGTCACCCCGTGGCTGGCCCAGAGACTCTGAGGGGCACTGTGGCCTATGCATAACTCACCTCTTGAATTTCTGCTGGAGATGCCATTCCCCCACCCCAAATGACCGACAGCATTTCTGGGGTCCTGGGTGTGCACTTGTTCCGAAGAGCCCACCCCATCCTCTTCCAGGCTCCTCTTTGGTCAGACCTTTCAGCCACCCTCACGGCCCCCCAACCTTGTATCCCCAAGTTGTGGCACTGGAGAGGTGTAGATGGAGTCGGTGTTGCCGGGCTGGGATGTGAGAGAGAGAACGATTGGGGGTTGGGGGGGTGGGAGAAGTGAGTGGGAGTGAGGGCTGATTAGATTGAACACAACTGGTCCCCTGCGTCAGGCCCTTCTGGGGACCCCCGTGATAACTCCCACCCATCTCCCCCTTGGTCCCACACACAGCTTTGTCAGAATTATCTCCCAAGGCCATTTGCATCATGCCGTTCCTCTGCTGGGAGATTCCTGATGGCCCGTTAGCTCCAGTCTCACCAACCTCAGCCATCAACAGCTGCCACAGCCCGCCTCCCCTCTCCTGCAGGGCGCATATCCGCATGCCTGACACTCCTTCCCAACCTTCAGTCACGCCTCTGTCAGAGCTGTCTCAGGATCCTTCTCTCCTCAGAGCCTCCAAACAGCCTGTTCCCCATCCAGACTGCACCCCTCCTTCATCTCTGCCCATTCATGTCCCCCCATCCTGGAAGGCCCTGGCCCCATGCTCCCCACTTCCAGCCCTCCTTCTCATCCATGAGATGCCCAGCCCGGATTGCTGTCTTCTGGGTCCTGAGTGCTCAGCCTGGGCCACGGGGTCTCTCACACACTGAACGTGAAAATCTCAAAAACCGTCTTCCCCCACAGCAGTTTTGTAGGCATTGAGGGCGGGGATCCCCACCCTGGCTAGGACCCTCTACTACTCCGGGGGAGAGAGAGGAGAGAGAGGGCGCGTGATGTGGTGGCTTTGGAGTCAGACACCTTCAAATGGAATCTCCTCCACCACTGGAGCAAACTTTCAGCCTCGGTTTCTCCCATTTGTCAAGCGCAAACAAAGAGCCTGGATTCACTGAGAAACCTTACTCGCCGAGGTAGCCCCTGTGCTTAGAAGCATGGCTGGCTCGCAGCAGGTACTCAGCAAATACTGTTGGTGGAATTTGCCTACTGTTGGAGAGGATCATGAGGCATCTAACACCCTACTTTGTGCTTGCTTCGCACACAGTAGGTGCTTAATAAATAGCTACAATGATTACTGTAAGGCAGTGGCGCTTGGCCCCTCCTGTTTGCTCTCTGGAAGTGGTGATGTCGCAAGGATTCAAACCTTTTGCCTAAGCGGTACCCAGGGATATAATCGAATTCCTGGGCGGTATGGTTCTGGGATCAACCCTGGTGGCCATCCCCTTTCATGGGATGTCAGCCTGAGGCGGGCATGACCCAGGCCCTGCTCCCACCCTCCTGAAAGCCACAGGGTGGGAAGTGGGTTTATGGAAGAAGAGTGAGGAGGGAGAGGGTCACAGAAACAGGAGATAAGAAAACAATGTGGATGGGCTTGAAATTGTAAGTCCATCTCTTTGTCTCAACCAGGTCCAAATATCAGATTTCTAGAACAGATCAAAAAATGTTGAGAGAGAAAAGGAAAAGGGGGAGGAGAGGAGGAGGAAGCGGTGGGGAAGAGGGAGAGCTGCACAGAATGGCTTTCTCTAGCATAGTCTATACTCCATGGCCACCAACTAATGAGAGTCAAAGTCTCCTTCGCTGCCTCTTGTGGTCAACTCTGGTTCTTAGTCGGATTCGTTAACCACTGAGCCACGAAGGGAACTCCTCGTGGTCAACTCTGAATGGACCCCCAGGGAGGAGGCTATGGGGTGCCTCTGTCCTGAGCATCTAGGTGATACCTGCCCGATGGAAGGGACTATCAGGGCAGGCAGAGCGGTTGGTGGGCAGAGAACTCCAGGGGGCTTCAGAATGGGCAGCTGGGGATGAGGGGGGGACTGTGTTTCGAAGAACTGGAAATTCCCATTCCTGGGAGCTGGCTAAGAGGTTTCTGCTGTTGCCTAGGGGAGGACCTAACCTCCACACAAATCAGGCCTATCCGAGGACACCCCTAGCTGAGCTAAGCTGCCTGGCCCAGGGGAATGTCTTAGCCCCAGCACAGGACCAAGTGGAGGTCCATCCAAGCCTCTACTGAAGGCAAATGACATCGAGGGATGGACATATTTGGGCCTCTGCTTTCGTGCTGGGTATCTTCTGGGCTAATCGATTGTCTACTCCCAAACAATGATTTTTACTGCTTTTCATAAACTCAGGGCCAAAGATTTTAAAACCTTTGGTGGTTTAGCTCACTACTTAAGAACATGAGCCTGGAGCTCCCTGGTGGCATAGTGGGTTAAGGATACTGTGTTGTCACTGCTGTGGCTCTGGTTACAGCTGTGGCAAGTGTTTGATCCCTGGAACTTCTACATGCTGCAGGTATATGGCCAAAAAAGTGGAACATGAGGTGCAGTGGGTTAAGAATCCGACTGCAGCATCTCAGGTCACTGAGAGGCACGGGTTCAATCCCCAACCCAGCGTAGTGGGTTAAAAGATCCAGCATTGCTGTAGCGTAGGTCGCACGTGTGGCTCAGATTCAGTCCCTGGCCTGGGAATTCCATATGCCGTAGGTGTAGCCATTGAAAAAAAAAAAAAAAGAACATGCCTCTATGGGGTCTGTCTACCTAGGTTCAAATCCCTGTGATCTTCGGTAAAGTACTTAACTTGGGCCTTAGTTTCCTCCTCTGCAGAGGAAGCGTAATAATCCTTATCACCGTAGAAGGACTAAATGGATTAAGCGTAAATAGCAGTTTATGATGCCTATTATTTGACACCTGAAAGTAAATAAAAATCTGTCTCTATAGCTGATTTGGTGGGTCCAGGAGATATGATCCATCTAGAATCTAGAAAATCTTATTCCCCCTCCCCCTACCTCTGCTTTATTTATTTTTTCCCATGCCTGCAGCGTGTGGAAGTTCCCTAGCTAGAGATTGAACTCCAGCCACAGCAGCGACCTGAACTGCTGCAGTGACGATACCACATCCTTAACCCACTGCACCACAAGGGAACTCCTTTTGGACGTATATTTGATATACTGTGTACATGGAGAAATTCTGAGGGGTTGTTTTGGAAGTGAGCAGGGTAGATGGTTTGTGAAACCAGATTCCAGCAGATATTGTAGAAAGCGTGAGCCACAGGCTTCTCCTTCCCCTGATGGACCTTTTGCGACTTTATTAGCCTCCCTGCAGACCCAGTGAAAACTCACCTGTCCAGTACTCCTTTCCACAAGGGCCCCGCTATAGTTCAAGTCTCTCTGCTTTGTCAGATTCAGGGATCCAGACCAATGGCTTGGTTAGAAAGAACAATTTGTGTTTTGTATGTAATAGGAAACCTTTGCACTTCTGCGAGGTCTGGGGTCTTGCTGGCAGAAGCAATACATGTGGGGCTACGTGGTGGGGCTTCTCAGACCCATAGGGAAGGCACAGAAGGGAGAGTCCAGAGGCAGGCGGTGGCTTAGCCCTGCCGGCATCTCTCAAGCGGCTGCCCTCTCCCCTCCAGCGGGCCTGGGGCTGGTGGGCAGCTGTTGCCTCTGCCCCAGGAATGTTGTTTTCTGCTGTCTGTTCAGGTTGGTGTTTTGCCACCCTGGGGCCCTGAGAGGCAGCTGATCTCAAGAGCTTGCTCTCAACCTCTCTGAAGGGGTGTAGAATGGGCTCCGAAGCTTTCTTTGACAGGCAGGGGGAGGTTGGCTTTGTACAAGAAGGAGCCTGGGGGCACTGTGGCCGCTGTTAGAGGCAATGCTAGGAAAAAGCCATCCATTCAAGCACTGACTACATCAAGGTACTATTTGGTGGAACCAGAGGAATCATTATAATAGGATTTACTGAGCGCTTACTGTGTGCTAGGCACTTACATCTCTAATAGGCAGAACCATATGCAATTGCCTGTACTCAGCAGTTTTTAACCTGCTCAAGAAGCAATTTGGTCCGAACTAAGATTATTATATTAGTTTTCAATTGCAGCATAACAAATCACCACAAACCTGGCCACTTATACAACAGCCATTTAGGAGTTCTCTTGTGGCTCAGCAGGTTGAGGATCTAGGGTTGACACTGCCATTCAGGTCACTACTGTGGCTCAGGTTTGATCCCTGGTCCAGGAAGTTACCCATGCCATGGACATGGAAAAAAAAAAATAACCCAGCCATTTATTATCTCACAGTTTCTGTAGGTCAGAGGTCCAGGCACAGCCAGCCAGCTTCTCTGCTCTGGGTCTTCCCAGACTGAAATCAAGCTGTCTGCAGGGGCTATGATCTCATGTGAGGCTCGGGGTCCAAGCCAAGCTCATTTAGGCTGTTGGCAGAATTTAATTCCTTGCATCTATAGGATTAAAGCTCTGGATTCCTGCTGGTTGTTGGGTTGGGGCTCTTAGCTCCTACAGGCTGCCCTCAGGTCCTAGCCCCGAGGGCCTCTCACAATATGGCAGCTTCCTTCTTCAAAGCCAGTGGGAGAATCTATTCAGATCCTGTTACTTAATATAAAGTAAGAGGGGACTTCCCATCATGGTGCAGCGGAAACGAAGCTGACTAGGAACCTTGAGGTTGCAGGTTCAATCCCTGGCCTTGCTCAGTAGGCTAAAGATTTGGTGTTGCTGTGAGCTGTGGTGTAAGTTGCAGACACAGCTTGGATCTGGCATTGCTGTTCCTGTGGTGTAGGCCAGCAGCTGTAGCTCTGATTAGACCCCTAGCCTGGGAACCTCCATATGCTGTGGGGGAAAAAAAAGCAAAAAAAGAAAAGAGAGAGCAGAAAGCAAGCACTTTGGTATCTCTTCTTCTAAGGGCACTAATTCCATTGTGAAGACCCCACCCTCATGACCTCAAATAACCCTAATTACCTCTCAAAGACTTCATCTTCAAATACCAGCACATTGAGGGTTAGTGTTTCAATGTATAACTTTGGAGAGTTACACAGTCATTTGACAGCCACAAGGGACAGGAGCCTACTTTCTTTGACTTCAGGGCATCTCCATCAGATACCTGAACCAGTGTGGATGCTGTTAGCAGGAAAGGAGTGACGAATGCTTACCAGGTGGACAGCCATGGCCTTGGCCACAAGGAGGCTTTCCAAGTAATCCACATTTTTAAAAAAATCAAGCCAATGATGTCTGATAGAGATAAGTGCTCTGCAAATAAGTTTGTGGTTGTTGGGGATGAGCAGGTGATATTGACCTGAGATCCAAAGGATGAGAAAGCCATCTGGGGGCGGATCGGGAGGGAGGGTGATTTCAGATATGGAGAACAGAAGATGCAAAGGCCCTGTGGCAGAAGAGACTTTGGCATGCCTGCAAAACTGCGGGGAAGCTAGTATGGCTGGAGTAATGTGAGTGGAAGAGGATGAGGTCAGAGAGGAAATGGGGGGTGTGACCCATGCTAAAGAATTTGATTTATTTTTTTCTTTATTTTTAAATTTTTGGCCATGCCTGTGGCATGTGGAAGTTCCAGGGTGAGGTGTTGAACCTGTGCCACAGCAGCAGCCTGAACCACAACAGTGACAACATCGGATCCTTAACCCACTGAGCTACCAGGAAACTCCCTGATTTATTATTCTAACAGCAGCTGCTGGCGGTGGATTGGAGGGAGATTAAACAGGAGTAATATGATCAGACTGGCCTTCTAAAAATTCTTTTATATATTCATATATATATATATACACACGTATATAACTGAATCACTTTCTTATATATATGAAACTAACACAACACTGTAAATAACTATACTTCAATTTGAAAAATGGTTAATTTTTTTTTTTAATTTCTGTGGTTACTATGAGGAGAATGGACAGATAAAAGGATGGTGGGCAGAGATAGGAACTGAAACACTTTTCTAGGCAGGAGGCCACTGCAGCGTCCAAGTGAGAGATAATGGCAGTGGTAGAGGAGAGTGGACAGGTCTGGGATGTGTTTTTGAAGTAGAACATTTTTAAGACCTGGTGAATGGGACAGGAGGGGGCATAAGGGAGAGCAGAATCGAGCATTTCTGTTTTAAGCTGTTGGCTTCGCAACTGCACAGGCGGTATGTGATTGCGAGCACAGATGAGGAAACAGGTTAAGTAGCTTGTCTAGGGCCACAGAATTGCCGTGTCTGTGTGGAGATTCCAGTTTGAACAGAACTGAGGCCAGAGCTCATGCTCTTTTTCCTTGGTCACGCAGCACAGGAGGGACAATTATTACAATAATTAATAATAATAAAAATGCAAATAGCTCTGGGAAGAAGAGCTCTTTAAGCCATGTGAAAATTGCTTTTTAGACCTTGGCAAGGTTGCTTGGCAGGAAGATCATGCATGGGGGTGAGAAACAGGATCTGAAAGGGGAGATGGGCGAGTGCCAGGGGCTGGGTGCCAACGTCCCTCTCCTCCCCAGCTCCTGCCTCCCTTTCCTCAGATTACTTCTGCCTGTTAGGACGGAGAGCAGGGCAGGGGGAGATGGGAAGCCCTCCAGTTCCCTTCAGCTGTTCCTTTGGGATCGTCGTGATGAAGCTGGGGGCAGGAAACGGGGGAGTGAGGAGGTGAGGAGTGCTGCTGGCCAGAGGGGATCCCAGAGACCCTGGGTTTTGGTAATACAGGAGCTCCCTATGGCACGACTGAATGGGCTCAGGCTTCAGAGTTCAATCTCAGCACTCCTGGCAAGCTGGGTGACGTGGCACACCTCGGCCCCAGCCACCTTTCTTATAGAAGGAGGTAACGTCTACCTCCTGGCTTTGATACGCGGGGTGAATAGGATGTCGCAGGTTAAGTACCTAAGAAAGGATTTGGTGTCGATTATGTCTGCAGTTAATGTGGTTCTCCCACCCTCTTTGCCTCCCTGGGGTTGACCAGATGTTTGGTATTGAATTGATCTATAGAGAAATGGGGTGCTTCTGGCAGCCCCCTCAGGCTCCAGGGTCTCTCCAGCATCTTCATGATTCCTGTTTCTCCCTGAGAGTGGCTCACCTGTCCCGTCTGCTCTCCTCCATGAAGGCAGTACTGCAGCCAGGTGGACAGGGATGGGCGAGGCTGCTCGAGGTCCTGATCCAGCCCAGCGTTAGGGAGCAGGGAGGGGAGAACATGGGGAAGCTCTAGAAGCTGCCTTATTCTCCACAGGCCTTTTCTTGCACTTACTTTGTGCCAGGCATTGAACTGCAAATAACCCTGTGCTGGTCACTGTTCTATTTTGCATTTATGAACTCTATGGATTCTCAGAGAATCTGAGGAGGGACTGTAATTATCCCCACCTCATAGCTGGGGATACTGAGGCACAGAGAGGCTGACCGATGCTAAGGGGAAAAGCTGGGTTTTGAACCCAGCATTGAAGCTCCAAGTTTTTGCCCTCACGCCCCCAACCCAAAACCCCCACCCCACCCCCGCTGCTCCCTAACCTTTTGCCAGAGGTTGGAGGGACACTTATGGAGCCTTATTTTGGAAAG